>VZRZ01008060.1:11013-39003 GCA_013398175.1 Climacteris rufus
GTCCGAGCTGCATCGGAGGCTCGGTGGTGTCGCCGGTGGGCGGAGGCGGAGCCGCGGTCAGAACGAGGAACGGGGCGCGGGGCTCCCGCCGGGGCCGGCCCTGCCCGCTCGGGCCCTGCCGCGGGGCCTGAGCCCTTCCCTGGGCCGAGGCTGCGGGCCCGGCTCGCCTCCCTCTCCCGCTCACCCGGGCTGTGGCCGTGCAGCCCCCGCCTGGAAGCGGCTGGGAGACTCTTGTGCCACAGCGCCCCCGGGTAGCGGCACGGAGCTGGTTCTTCCTCGCACCCGGCGGGGTTTGCCCGGTGCCCCCCCGGGGCTCACACACGGCTGGGTTTGGAGCAGGTGCCTCTCCTCCGTGCTGGGTAGGAGCTGCTTCTGTGCTGGTTTGGAATCGCGGGTGGCTGGAGCTTGGTGTGGAGATGGTTGTTGCAGGTTTGACATTTATTTAAAACCCCCTCAGCTAACTCTGTGTTGTAAACATTGGCTTCCCTAAAGCATCTGATGTGATGCCTTTGGGTTTTCCCGCTGAATTAACGGAAGGGGGAGGAATTCAAAATAATCCGTGTTAAATTTGGGGCTCCTAGAACATTATGGGGCACATTATGTTAACTGTCTCATAAGGATCCTGAGGGTAATTTTGGCACTGAACTTTGGGAAGGCCACACATGTTTTACCAGAGAAAGCGATCTGCAGGAAGAGTCTGTAACAGGAACAGAGAAACAAGGGAGGGAGAAGTGGGATCTGTCCTAAGAAACAAGAATTTTTGCCTAAATGAATGAATATGTTGAACACCGAAAGCTGGGCTGGAGGTGGTCTGTGATACCCCACTGTGGAGGAGGAGGAGGAGAGGGAGCGTTCACTCAGCTCCCACAGTGGTGCAAAAGCTGCTGTGCCCAGGTTTGGTATCTATGTGTGGTTGAAAGCTCATGGAAAGCTGGGCAGAGTTCAGAGATGTTGTGTGAGGTGGGATTATAGGTGAAAAAAGATGCCATGTGGTGCTGAGAACTCCATCTGCTTCCTCCAGCAAGAACTTGAGAGAAGATCTGGCCAGGCTATGTTTGCCTGTGGAGGACAGAGGCTGGGCACTGGGAATTCAGTCTGGCTGCTGAGGGTACGTGTGCATGGAAACCAAAATGTGTATCTTTAGGTGACAGAGATTCAAGCATGAGAACAAGCTTCCCAAAGTCAGTGATGACTTTGTATTGGCTGCCAATTTCTACATGGAGGCCCCATATTTTTCCTTTTTTAATAAAAGCAGCTGGGCTGACAGCCCCGGGGGTTCTGGGCTCTCCTTACTAGTTTGTGAGGTGGCTGTGATATATTTCAGGGAGTTTGCTGCAAGATGGATATCTAAATAAACTGGGACAAATACTGGGAAATAAATTTAAAAGTTTCACTTACAAATTTCTAGGAACATCTGGGTTCCCTTTGCTGCATTCTCAGGAATCTGTTTAACTGGCTGTGACAGTTATTTAATTTTTCTGAGGGAGCCTTGACATTTCTTCCTAGGTGTCATTGCTGTGGGTTTTGTGGCAGGGTCTTTCCAGCCCTTCTGTCTAAACAACTGCACTTACCTGTCAGATTGGGTTGTAATGAGCTAAGGAGGAAAAAACCAAACCCAAAACCCAAATCAAGGGAAGCTTTAGTGGTAGATCTTGCCACGGAGGCTTTGGAGAATGCTGCTGTACCAGCTATTATTGTGATCTCAATCTGCCAAATATGCACTGGCCTGCTTTTGTTTTTTGTTTACGCGGGGCTTCTCAAAGTCTCCCTTGTCCCAGCACTGGGGGAGTGCAGGGGATGATGTGAGCAGCCTTTCCTCATGCTGGTGTCTGTGTCTTGCTGAGCTCTGCTCACCTGGAGGCAGGTGCCAGGCCTGGATGGCTCCAGCTTGCCCTGTTTGCAAGGATTGCTCTGGGAATTGGGCCTTCTCCTCCAAGAGATGTGGTTTTAGTTGGTGCTGTTTGAGACAGAGCTATTTCCACTCCCCTGTGCTCTGTTTCAGAGGCTGCTGTCAGCAGAGAGAGAGGGTTGTTCTCAGTAATACTTTGGTAGGTGAAGAAAAAGGAGGGTAGAGAGAACTGAGATTGTTTTGGGAGGTGTGTGGTTGCATTCAGTGTGTGCAGTGGCTTTGGAAATGACTGAGCATTGTTTCACAGGAAAATCCAGCAGTATCGTCTGACCCAGGTTATTTTTATCAGGGAGAAATGTGAACAGAAGAAAAGAAAAAAAACAGTGCTGCATACTTGAACATCACACTCAACTTTGCAGGACAGGCATGGTCCCCCAAGGAATTCATGACTAGCAAGCTATTAGGAAAGCTCATACCCTTCTCTTCCCCCTTCCCAAGGCAGCTCCAGCCAGCCAGTTTCCCATGTTCCTGGATTTCAAGTGGGGTCTTACCGTGAGACTGTTGCTCTTTGCAGAATTAGATCAGGGCCCTTTTTAGATAATGATGAATGGAGATGAGAGCTATTTTAAAAATTACTTTGCTCTTAGCAAATTAGCGTAACAGATTAATCCCTGCTTGTAATCCCTGGCCTGTTCTCCAGGAGGATGCTGGCGCTGTGCTGGAGCAGGAGGAATTTTGTCTGGTCACTTGGAGTGAGCTGCTGGCCGATGTAATCACTTCCCTTCTGTTCGTGCCCGGTGCTCCCGCAGTTCCGAGTGCTTCCAACAGCTCCAAAGGATAGGATTTCCCTCCGGAGGGATCAGATGATTAGCTTATAAATAGCAAATGCCTGCTCAGGCCTACTTTCCAGGGTGGTTTGATTCCTGTCCTGTTCACAGCCTTTACAACAAGTACAACTGCATCCTCACCTTGCAGCCCAGAGCTGAATCCAAGGAAAGGGGGATGCTTTCCCTTGGTGATGGTGAATTTCTGCATGGTGGTGAATTTCTGCAAGAAACTGCACTGGTGCGAGGTGCTTTGGCTTTGCAGCCAGAGCCTCGGAGGTGGGGACTGATTGGGAGGCTCTGGCAGCAGCAAGGCACTGTGCTGCTGGATGTGCCAGCACGGCACAGGGAAACCGGCTCTTTTCCCTGGGAATGTGAGTTGAAATGAAACTGAAACATTTTCAGTGGTTTAATCCTGCTTGAAATGAGCACCTTTTCCAGCCTGGGAGCCTGTGCTGGTACTGCAGAGCCCTTGTCTCAAAGCCTGAGCTCTTGAAGTCCTCTTTGGGTTGCACACCTTCTCCCTTACCTGCCATCTCCAACTTTCCTTCATTTACCTGTAGTTTGGTCAGTCTCGGGCTGCTGAGAGGGTCTGACACATCACATTTAGGGTCAGTCAGGACTGCTTTCGACACAGCTTCCCAACAGCTCTCCCAAGAGAGCTTTGTTTGTGCTTGGCCTTCCTTGTGCTGAGGTTTGGTGTGGAGCTCTGACATACCTGGGTTTGCCTCGGAGCTGGAGGAGCCCCTTCCCAGGGGGGTGGGAACCGAATCGTGGGGATAGTTTTGCTTGGGCTTTGTTTTGCTGCATCGTTGTGCAGTGATCTGTGTGTGGTGGGTTTGGGAGCAGCGTCTGCTTTTCACAGCAGAGGTGAATTTAGTGGAACAGAGCAGCAGCAAAACTAAACTGACAGTTCCCGTTCTTAGCAGCAGTAAGGACTTTGTTGTTACTTATTATTTTGACTGTGTTGCACTTTCTCAGTTGAGAGATGCCCTCAAATTTCTTCTTCCAAGAGGGAGAAGCCTGCCCAGGGCCTATCCCGAGAGAGGAGAGTTGCGTGTCAGTATCTTCTGTTTCAACATGTATCAAGTTTCTGGCCTCAGAGGTTTCCTTTTATGTTGTGAGCCTTTCTAGGCACTTCATTCCCTGTAGTCTCTGATGGAGAGCATTCCCGATCTGCCTTCCCTCGTGGAGCCTATTGCTTAACTTCTAGGTGGAGTGTTTGCTCAGCAGCCTGTGTGATTCAGCTGATCTCAGGCACTGCATACCCGGGAAGGTCGGCTGGCCCGGCCATGCAGGAGGGAGTTTTGCTTTTGCCAACAGAAACACTGCACTGTCACTTGCAAGGGTGTGGGTCTGATCCCACTGCAGAGATGGGCACAGCGTTCCCAGCAAGCATGGCAGCGAGGAGTGAGGTTTTACTAAGCCTTGGGAATGAGGTTTGTGAGTGGGAATGTTCTGATAGTAAAGTCCAGGTGATAGATTTGGTACCTCTGCCTGAGATGGAGTAAAAGCCAAATCTGGTGACCCTCGCTGAGGTTGCTGACCGCTGTCAACTCCTCCCCTCTTTGGAGGAGCCTGTGCTGGCAGCAGGGTCAGAGGTAGACACAGCTCACAACTTATCTGCTCGGGGGCAAAGTCTTGTAGCTGAACTTAAGCCCAGAACTGCAGCAGGGTATTCTCTGGAGCTCAGCGTTCTCCCGTTTCATGCTGTCTGAATAGCAATGACTTGGGAAGTGGAGTCTTTGTTCCTTTTCCAACCTGACCAGTTCTTCACTGCAAAATGAAATTCTGGAGTTGTTCTCTCGGTCAGAACATGTTTGGACATGGCACTGCTTGTGAGTGACAGCTTTATGGTAAGGACCCTCAAAGCATTTGTCCTCTACAGTCAGTTCAATTGCTTAGGCTCTGTTGGCCTTTCCCTGATGGTCCCTGCTGAAGCCGAGGACTGCTCCGAGCGAGTGAGGGCTGCAGTTTGCATTGTTCCTTCTGGAAGCTTCAGAGGGTTTTGTTGTTTTGTTTTGTTCTAGAAACTTGTTGAAGTAGCCAGCTTTCCCTGAGTGGATGAGTGCCTTGTGGCAATCCAGCATGAATCTATTCAGTTGTCTCTGTTGTTTCAACTGTGCTGCCAGGATTCACAATAAATTTTTTTTTTAAGTCTTTCAAAGGACTCGGCGGAAGTCTCTTTATTGCTGGAGCATGACTGGCACGTAGCACTCGGGGCCATGAGTGTGACAGAGCCAGGTGGGATCTGTTCCACTGTTTTAATGGGAACGGGAACAGCCGCTGTCCTGCTTAGCATCTCGTTTGTGAGGCACTTACTCGCAGTCTGGAGAACATCTCACCGAGGGTACCCAGGGAGAGCATGGCTGGCTGCCAGCCCAGAGCCCGGGTCGTGCCTGTGCTTCCTGCAGCTGGGCTTGGCTGCCAGCACCACCTGGCAGCTGCATCACCCAGCGGGCTCCGTGTCACCGGGGCACTCAGGTGGAGCTTTAGGAGGATGTCAGGAGCCCCGGAGTCGTTGCTTCTCACCCCACTCAGCATCGTTTGGGTTTGTACTCACTTCTGCTTTCCAGCCAGACTGCAGCCCCTTCCCGCCTCCCCCGGCTCAGGGCTGCAGCTGCCCCCGTGCCAGAAGCACTTCTGCCTTCCTTTCCCAATGGCAGACTGAACTTCCCAAAGGCTAAAATGTTCTGTTCCTGCTGAAAACTTTGGAGCAAGCCCATGGTATCTGGGCACAGGCCAAAAAGCCTGTGCTGCCCTGGAGGTCAGGCTTGGGGCAGTGGAAATGAGTCTCTTCAGGCACCAGCCTGGGGAGGCTGAAGTTGGATGTGGGACGGAGTAGCCTGCGTGTGCCAGGGCAGAGCTGCGTTTGCACGGGGTAAGAACAGCTGTGTCTTTGGGGGGAAGAGGCACAGCAAAGTGGGATTTGGTTAGCTTCTCTGGAAACACCAGAGATTTTTTCAAGCTGCTTTACATACCACTGAGGATGCTGTGTCCCAGTGACCTGGGGTGTTAAAGTTTCCTCTGGCTGTGCTGAAGTACAGGTCACGGTTTGTGTCTCCTTGTCAACTTTCCTGTGCCCATGGGCATATCTGGACCCTTGTCAGCTACACATTCCCACTCCAGTGCTCCTCCAGTGTGGCTCCAGGGTTTGTCCCAGCCTGAGGCTTTTATGTCCTCTGTATGTGGGAGCTATTTCCTTTGATGCTACAGTTCAGTGCTGCTTTATTTATTAAAAGCTGTGGTCCTTGTCACTTGGGAAACTGCTGCTGACTTCTGGTGTGATGAGTGTCTGCTGTGCTTCAGGGCAGCCATTTCCCTCCAATCCCAATGGACAGTGGGATGGCAGAGGGATTAACTCTAGCTCCTCTTTGTGGAGTATCAGCTTTCTTGTCCTGAATATTTGGATCCTTTGTACTCCTGAACAATGTGCCTGGTTCTTCTCAGTCCTCTGCAAACATGTCTCACCTGCACAGGGCTGTTCATCACCTGCCTGCTGTGGAGGGGAGATCTGCTGCTCCTGGAAAGTGCCAGTGCTTAAAATTTCTGTGTTGAGGAGCTCCTGGCTTGTGCTTTTCTTACCCACCCCTTTACAAGAGCTAACTTCTCTAGCAAAGGAAAGCTCTCAGTGCCCCCTGTTTCTACACAGCTCCTCTGACAACCAGGTGATGTTCAGAGGCCATGGATGTGTGTGCAAACCCAGTCAGGGGATGTGGAGGGAGTGTGACAAGGAGTCTGGACAATGAGAATTCTCATCTTGCTTGCAGCAAGGAAACATCTCCTCTAGACCTGGTTTCCACAAAGTGCCAGGGGCTCTGCCTGCTGCCCCTTTCCCTTTTGCAGAAAAAGGGAATAACACTGTGTCCAGGGAGAGGAACAAGAGCTGAGGTCAGCAGTGGCTCTTCCCAAGGAATTTGTAGCCTAGTGAGCTGATTGATAATCAGCTGATTGGCAATTTTGGTACTGATGCCAGCTCTGACACTGACAGGCTTGTCAGTACTACAGCTTACACGGTGCAGTGCCTTTATAAAGTTATTTTGTTACTACATTTAGGGAGTTTTATCATCCCCAGGATAACCATATCCTTCCTGTTCCTGCTCCAGCTCCCACATTGCTGCCCTGCTCAGGTCCTTGCTGCCTTTTAACTCAGACAGCTGAAATTATATTGGGCTCTGAATATCTGTTATTGCTGCGCCCAGAGCTTTCACGTTTGGATATAGCTGCCTGTGGGAAGAGAAAGTCCCCTGATTTCCAAGGAGAATTGCTTGTTTGTGCTGTGAAGTCCCTGTTCTCCAGGGGGTTTTCATCCTGTGGTGCATCACTGTTGCTCCTAAAGGGCACAAAATGGCAAGAATAGAGGATCTTTTCTTTACAAGTGCTGTGGTGAGGGAAGGGGCTGTGATGGGAGGTGGAGGTGGGTGCAGAAATCCCCGAGGGGACCCAAGAGCAAGTCCCAGACATTGCCTGCATCTTTGCCAAGATTGCACCATCCCTCGGGGCTGGGTCAATGGCTCCTGCACATGGGGAAGCCGTCCCTTCATCAAAGCTATTGCTGCAGCAGTTTTGCTCTGTGACAGCTCCACTTCTGCTCCTCCTGGCCGCGAGGATCCTTGGAGTGGCCCTCTGCCCTGCCTGGTGAACACACCGGGGGGAGCCGGCGGTCCTTTGGAGGGGTGACCTGGGCACGATTCATCTTTGCCATAAACATTCCACAGGGATGTTGACTGTTCTGTGTGATATGGTGATACCGGGGGTTACCATCCTGGAAGAGCAGATGCTTTGTGTGTATCCCACAGCTAGTTGGGAGCATCAGGAACCGTGTTGGAGAGGAGCTATGCTGGAGGGGAGGGATGAGCCTTGGTGCAGGAAGCGGTAATTAGTGGAGCTGCCTCAGGCTGAGATTTGATGGATGTAGGGAGGAGCAGGATGGGCAGCAAAACCCCTGCAGGACTTTGAGACAAGAAGTGATCAGAAGAAGTGAATGAACGGGGCTGCTTTGGCCTGAAGAATTGGTCACATTCTTTCTGGTGCCTGTGGCTGACTCACACCACTGACAGGTCCTCAGAGAGCCGGTAGCTCCCAGCATCCAAGGTACTGTGCTCGTTCCAGGGCAGCCTGGAGACATATTGCAGGCAGCTGCCCCAGGGAATGCCACGTTACCGGCAGGCAGCCAGCATGGGCTGGATGCAGATCCATGAGGGAGTGGATGCCAGGGCTGGGATGTGCCAGTGAGCCACTCATACCCCTCCCTGCTGTCCTTTGTGCTTCCTCGGGCTGGCACGAGGTCATGTGTTCCTTATCCTGTTCTTTGCTCTTTTCCCCTTCTAGAATTGAAAAGTTAATATATGGGGACTCTCCAGGGAATGCCACCCTGCCCCTTGTGCCAGTTAGCAGATGGATCCCTCTCTGCTGCTTCACGGCTGCATTTCCAAAGGAAAGCGGGTAGCCAAGCACCTTTGGATGCTGGGTACGATGATCCTAGACAGAGCCTGTTTTGTTCAGCAAGGAAAGCAAATGCAGATTATTTTTTAATGTGAAACTCTTTAATGTAGAGATTCTGTGCAGATCTGGCTCATTAGGAAACTCTGCAGAGCTTTTGTTGCCATTGCTAAATGAGTGGAAAGAGGAAGTAAAAGTGGTTCTGTGCTGTAGAGTGGATTCATATTTTGTTTTATAATAAACCACAGACTTGGTAAGGCGTGAATCCCCCACCTCCCTTTCTCTTTTGTCCACTGCAGTGTTCCTCCTTCAATAGGTGTTTTTAGTAGAGGAATTCCCAGAAGTATGAGAGGAACTGTTCTTCCTGTGAGCTTGTCTTTTATTGAAATACAAGAGGAAGTTCCTTAGACTTCTGTGAAAAGGTTCAATAGGTCTCGTAGCAGAGGAAGTCACATTTTCAGCATGTTTTACTAATGACGAAGCACTCAAAACTGAAGCTGGAACGAGCAGCCGGTTCCTCTGTTGGAATTCCCTGGGGAGCAGCAGCCCAGCAAGTGGGATCCCACTGCCCATGTGCTGCCGCTCCTGCTTCCTCCCACCCCCCAAAATCCCACAGCCAAGGGCTGATACTGGAGCGATAGAAGCTGGGAAGTGGGATGGCTCACTGAGTGCTGTGACTCCAGCTTTCCATTCTGCCTGTTCTCTGGAGCTGTGGGGCTGGAGCCTGGGGTGCTGGCCTGTGTGGCAGTGTGGGCTGGAATGAACACACAGTGCTGGGGAAAACCTGGATTCAGCTGGAATTGCTGATAGAGCTGCGCTGGTTTCAGCAACCATGGGGTTCCATCCGTGCGTATCAGCGATGCACTGTGGGCAGGCAGGGAACTGCTTCATATTTGGGCAAAGATGATAAAAATCCCATTGCTTCCTGAGATTTGTCTTTGTGTTAGATAACGTAAGTCTGATGCATTGCAGTTTTGTCTCAAGCCTTTTAGAGGCAGGAATTTGATCCTTAATGAATTTTATTACAGTCAGTTATTAAGGGGAAGAAATCCCAAGCTCTGTTCCTTGTGTGACTTGCAGCAGATGAGAATAAATCCTTAGGCTCCTTTCAGTACCGAGCTCAGCATGTGGCTGCCCTCATCCCCTGTCCTGCTGGAAGCTTCCAGCAGGGAAGGGACAGCGCGTGTGAATTTGAGCAGCCCTTGCTGCTAGATAAGCTGGGGACTTGCTATATATATCAAATTGCCTTCCCTTGCCTTGTATCGATTGGCTGGGGATTTCCCTTTCTGAGAGTGACTCTGGAGCAGGCGGCATGGCCAGCGCTGTTTTTAGAAGCAGTTAAGCTTGTGCTGGAGAGCAGGGATGGGAGCATTTAAGCTCAGCTGAATTTGCTGACCTGCCCACATCCTTTGAGGTGAGGTTATTAATGAAAGCAGGTCAGTGTGCAACGCAGTCCTTTCATGGGATTTTCCATTGCTACAGTGCAAACCATTTTTGAAAGCTCCAGATACCTGGAAATTAAAGACCAAAGGCTCTGGTTTAACCTTCTTAAATTTGGGGGGCTTGGGGCGGGAAAGGGGAACTGTTAAACACCAGTTGAGGTATTGCTTGGTTTTGGGAGGGATACCACCTGAGAAAAGCCTCATGAAGGGCAAGTTGCCAAGTTTTTTGACGGGTTGGAAAGAGCAACAGTGGCAAGATGAAGCCCTGAGAGGGCTCCTTGGGAAGGAGCATGTCCAGGCTGTCAACGTAACAAACCTTCTGGATATGGGGCTGCAAACTCAGGGTTTCCTTGGGAGCCAACAGCTCTGACTGTGCTCAGGTTAGACACACAATCGAAAGTGAGCTCTTAACTTATTAATAACAGCTCTCGAGGGTTTTCAGCTCCTCTTGTGGTCTTCTGTAGCTTGCTGGTAAAAACTCTCAGCAGACGTTCATTGCTGTGTTTTAGAGGTTCTTCCCGTGGAAGGGGGAGCTGGGAACATAATGTGATGATGGCACAATTCTTGCAAGTTTTGGAGAGGAGCTGGCTTTCCCCCGGGAGCAGGAGGAGTGTTCAGCAGAGCCGTGTGTTCCCAGCCACATTTCAAGGGTCAGTGCTGCAGGGCCTGGCACAGGATCCTCCTCATCGCTTGTGACGAGGCTGCTGGGGCTTGGTTTTAGCAAGGCAAGAGAATAAATCCTCATGCTTCCTTGTCCTCTCAAACCTGCTGTGGTTTTGCTCATAGGTTTTTCACACATGTGTTTATGTGGGTTACTAAAAGATGCTTCATTTTATTCCCATGGAAGGAAATGACCCTTGCAGAAAACAGGCTCTCCTAGAAATTTTGTCTGTGACTGGTGGCCGGTGTGCTCTGGCCTGGGGTCTGCCTGTGGCCAGCAGCATGTGGCTCTGGAGCTGGGGAGGCACAGCCGAAGCTGGAAGTGTGGCTGTCACAGGGCTGTGAACCCCGGTAGTGCTACAGGACCAGTACAGGGCATGTGATCACATGGAATAACAGCAATCGTTTTTGCTTTCAGACAGTTTCTATTGACTGTCTGTCCCAGGGGAAATTCCAGATCCTTGCAGACAGGTACCAGTTTGGATGCTGGAGGTGTCCTGCCTGCCCTTTACCAAGGGCTATAGTTCCCCCATCCATCCTGTCCTCTTGATGCAGGAACATGCCTGAGAAACCTTAGGACTCCCAAAGTAATACCAGATGGGTATGTTTATGCACCTGTATAAAAGAGTAATTGTTCTATTTGTAATAACAAAGGGCTGAAGTCGTGTTGCTGCCTTTTGGTTAAAATGCGTATAAAATGCCTATGTTGAGCACCAGGATATTGGAGCTGGGTGCTCCAGAGAGCCCTGAGCTCAGCTAGGGAAAGCTGTTGTGGGGTGGAGAGGGGGAGTGGCACACTTCAGGACTTTTTCTTTGGATTTTGGAGCCTTCTGGTGCATTTGGGTCTCACAGCTCAGGTTTTTTCTGTAGTCACAAAGATTGCCTTTCAGAGAAAACCACGGCCGTCAGAGGCTCCCCAGGCTGACGAGAGTTGCAAGGTGAATTCTCCTCATGCATAACAAGAACTGAGTGTTTGCACAGAGACCAGTTTAGACAGTGCTTCTCCAGCCTGGAGACTGAGACTTGGGATGTGACCTCAGTAGTGCAGGCACCATTTCCTTGAAGCTGTTGCTGCTTCCTTCCTGAGATTGAATTGAAGTCAGTGCACGGTGTGGAGAGAGGCACCGGGGCTGCCAGAGAGAGGGAGAGGGAGCCCAGCACCCACACATCCCTCCCTCCAGAGCTCCAGGACCCCCGGAGCAGGCAGGAGCCTGGATTGCAGCTGGGATGGGTCCATCTGCACTGCTTTGGGTAGGGACCAGGCAATTGTTTGTACTTGAATAAAGGCTTAATTGTGACTTGAAATGTCCCAACTGATTTTTTAAAGAAAAGCAAACAAAGCTGGAGAACAACGGGCTGGAGTTACGGGGGACTTTGGAAATGTTTGCCAGAGCTGTGCTTCCTTTCTATGTCAGTCCGATGGTTACAGAGTTCAGCTTGGAGCCTTGGCTTTGAGTCTCTTCTCTGCCAGCTCGGGATGGAGGGTGGGGATGGCACGGGGGCAGCGGGGGTTCTCTCACTCTGTGGTTCCTTCTTGTGCCCTCACTGACATGAATGAGGGGTCTGTCCCTCTCTGCTGCTGCCTCGGGCTGGCTGCGGTGGGAAAGGAATCGGTGCCGTGATGGCAGCGGCGCCGCCGGCCCCTGCTCCCTGCCAGCTCCTGCGGAAGATGAAGGAGGAGGCAGAGGCTGACCTGGCAGGGGACCATCCCCGGTGTGCTGCTGCCACCTGGTGCCACCGGCTGCCCCAGCCCCGGCACAGCCACAGCCTTGGGAAGAGAAGGGAGATGAGATGAGATGAGATGAGCTGAGAAACTCCTGTTCCTGATCCTGGCTCAGCTTCCTTCACCGACACCGTGTTCCCCTTGAAACTCCGATTTCACTGTCATTTATGTAAAGAGCAGAGTCAGCTGGCAGGCAGGCAGGCTGCTGGAATTAATTATGCTTAAAACCATTGCAGAGATGGGTAGCAGTTGCAAAGCACTGGGTTCTGTTCTCTTCCTTCATTATCCCATACACCTTGGTGACATCTGGGTGGCACTGCTGTATCCTCTGAGCTGAGGTCTGTCACAATCTGCCCATGCACCCCATCTCGCAGAATCACAGAAAGCCTGTGTTGGAAGGGACCTTAAAGATCATTTCGTTCCATCTTGCACATCAGCTGTGTTCTGACTCCTCAGTCTATTCATCTCTCCTGACTCCTGGCTGAGCGAGATGTGGCAGAGGAAAGGATGGGACAGACAAAATGCTGCTGGGGATGTGGTCCTGCAGCTTGGATGCACCACAAGGATCTCCCCATCCCCTGTTTCTTCACTCTTCTGCAAAACAAGTTGTCATTCATCTGCTTTGATAGTGTCCCCAGGCTAAGCTGTCCCCTGAGCCTGACACAAAGGTGGCTGGCAGGTCTTGGCTCCAGGTGCATCCCCGGCCCAGCCTATTGAGTGCAGCATTTTTTGAATTCTGGTGGTATTTTCCTCCCCCAAGCTCTAGTCTTGTTTGCCTACTTCCCTCTTCAGCTCTCTCCACACCCTCTTCTACATTCCTGCATCCTTCCTTCCATGGCTTCTGCTGTTTTTTCCATCCTCAGCAGTCCTCCTTTCTGCACCATTGAGCAGCATGAACCCCAGAACTGCCTGTACCCAGTGCTGCTCCTGCCCCTGGGGTCCTTACCCTAGCTCAACTCAGTGACCCCTGTTCCCACCGGCATCTCTGCCCTGAGGGCTGTGTTCCCCTTCCCAGTCTCTGATCTCCAGCCCATCTCTCCTCTTACATACTTCCTTTTCCAAAACTTCGTGTGTCCATTGTCCCTTTTGGCAGCCAGGCCTGCCTGCAGCCATGTGGGCTCAGGGCTCATGGCAGAGCTGCTCTGGGCTTTGCTGAACCAGAGCTTTGCTTTTATCAGGCATTGAGCCTGTGGCTACTCCAGACACACCTCTGATTTCTCCAGCCTTCTTTCCCCTCCTTTTTTACTGCAGAGGACCTTGTTTTTTTGGAGGGAAAGGACAAAATACAGCGTCGACATCCCCCCCCGCCTCTCTGCATTCCTCCTGGCACTCTGCTCCTTTCCATGCACCAGGCACAAGTTCTCCTCTGGTTTGTCCTCTCGTCCCTGACCCTGTGCTCTCTGTTCCTACATATTGCACTAGTCCTCTTCCTCCCATGCTCAGTTTCTCACCTGCCTCTGAATCCTTCCCCATGTTGTGTAGTTTCTCTCCTGTTAGAGTTCCCCTCTGTTCCTACTCACCTCCTGTGCCTGATTTTTTTTCCCCCACTTCCAAGGTAAGTCCTTTGGACACAGCCCATTCAGAGTGAAGTCCATCATCTCCTCAGCCTGGAACCGCTGCTGCAAAAACCTTGAGCTGGGCAAAATCTGCATATTATTCTCACCCCTTCACTCTTCGGGACGTTTGACTCCATGAATCCTGAACTCGCTGCCCATTCTCTCCCTTGCTCTGCCGCTCCTTCAGCACTTCCTTAGGGATTTGCTGTCCCAGCATGGCTCTGGTTTCTGTCCTGTTGCTCTGTGTAACCTTATCCTCACACACATTCCCTGTCCTCCTTTGCAGCTGGCACAGGCAGTTCCTCTGCCTGGCTGTCAGTCACAGGGCTGGATAAGCTGTCCCTGTGTTCCCTGTGTCCCACAAGGACCACCACAGCCCTGGCCACATCTGAGTGTGGTTTTGAGGACTCTTCTCCCGTGGCATGGTGCTGTGCAGTCAGGAGTGTCCCTGGCTGTGGCAGCTTTCCCTGGGCTATGCAGTCCTGCAGAGAGCTGATTTATGTGTCCTGGCCTGAGCTCTTGGGAACAATCCTATGTTTGAAACCTAGATGTTCTCACTTGGAATGCAAGTGGAGCCTCATCAGCCTTCAAAGGGGTCTTGATTGCTTTTAAATAGGAAGAAAAATACATTCAGGACATTTTAATCATGACCTGACTTTTCAGTTGGATGACCAGGAAGGGTTTGCAAGCTGTGTCCTTCTCCTGGTGGCTGTGCCAGGGTGGCATGTGGTTCTGTGCCATGGGCTGAGTGAGCTGATGTCTGTTCTTGCTCCATGTTGGCCTGAGACTGTCCTCTGCTCCCCAGGATGGGCCATGCAATGCCACAGCAGGTACCCCCCTCCCCTGGGATGATTCCTCCTGCCCCCCTCACATCTCCCAGGGAGGGTAACTTGAAACGTCAGACTCAGTCAGTGATCTTGAGTCAGTGATGTCCTTGGGAAGAGCTGCTGGAGGCTGGAGGTGCTGAGGGCTCTGCAGGCTCTTCTGCTTACCCAGAACCTCTGGAGATTCATGTATTCACACCTGGACTCAAAACCAGCTATTTAATCCACTTTAAGTACTCCAAGCAACAAAAAGAATGACTTTTTTCCACAAGCTTCATGGAATTTATTCCATTCTGAAGCTTCATCTACCAGTAATTGGATTGGGATCTATGCTTGTCAGCAGAGTTGCCCAGAACTGAGGATACTTTGCAAAAATACTGCAGCATATTGAAGAATTCTGTTTTTTATTATCTTTTCTTTTTTAAGCTGCATAGGTGAGCTGGTTTTGCTTTGGAATACTACATGGGATTGGTCTTCCTGCTCCAAGTGTGCTGGCTGAGCTCTGGCCACCCAGAGGCAGTTGTAGCCCTGGTCCCAGCAGTGCTGGGGACAGAACTGCCACCACTCTGTCCCCTCTGCTATCACTGCTATTATATGTCATTGCAGTAGACCTTTTGCCTGTCCCTGTTGAGCAGCTCATGTGGAGGTGCCTGATCTTCTAAGTGACACTCCCAGCAGCCCTTCATCTGTGGGTAATTCTGCATCTTGGAATTCAGTCCTTCCCCCTGCTTAGACCATAAATTATGATCCCTTCATGCTGCAGAGCAATCTGAATACTTTGGCAACTTGTCACCATCATCTGCTATTGCTGTGACATTCCTGGGCTCTGGTAGCCTGATCTTTTCTTTTTAGTAGTTACTCAGCAGTAAAAGAGTTTTGTTGTTGAAGAGCAGCTGGTGGTGGCCTTCATTAGAAACAGCCCTCAAAGCTGTAATTTTGTTTAAAATAACAAAGACTGTCCCATACAATCGGCTTTGCCTGTAACTGTGGGGTCTGACAATTATATTTTTAGCCTCTAATTAGTTGAGAGGCTTGAGATGGCTGTTTCTGTTGATTTGGGATCACAATGAGGCTAACAGGTTTCCAGGTTTTTTCCTTCTAACATATCCTGTTTAATACTGGACTTGTTCTTCCCCTTTAAGTGCACCAGGACCAACTCAATGATTTTAGCTGAAATTAAAGTAAAAATCTCTGCCTGGGGCAGGCACTGAGCGCAGAGAGCTCCGTTTCAACTGCAAACAATTGCTGGAGTTTTATGAGCAATTAAAGTCGAGTCTCCTAGCAGGAAGTGAGGAGCTGCCAGGGGCCACCCAGCTCGCCTGGGGCACCCACAGCACCCCTCCAGCCTGGAAGCCACAGCCAGCTCTTGCTCCCTTTTCCACCTTTCCAAAGCTCCATGTGTGGATGTGCCCCGATGGGCATCCTCCCTGTCTGCCTCCTTCCCACAGGATCTCTGCTGCTGTGGAGTGCTGGCAGGTGATGGCAGGGAGCGGGTGCTGTTCCTCATTATTCTGTGTTCTTTATGCCCTGCTCACCATTCCTCATTATTCCATGTTCCCTACCCCCAGCTCACTGTCATTAATCCCACTGTGCTGGAGGCAGGGCTTTCAGCTTTCCTCAGAGGCTCCTGTAAATCCACAGCACTGTGCTTTTGTGGCACCTCCGTGAGACCTGGGGAGGCAGGGACAGAGGCAGTGATTCTTGGGGGTTCTGACAGCCCAGTTGTTTGTGTGGAGAGCTGGGATTTCCAGCGCATGCACAGTTTCTGTCACACCTTGGCTTGGCAGCTGAGAGGGGACCTGGGTGTTGGAGTCCAGAGCTGCAGTTTGGAAAAGGAACAGTTCCTGGTGTGTGTGACAGCCTGGCCGAGGCTCAGCATCCTGGACAAGGACGGGTCCAGCTCTGCAGGCAGAGCATTCTGCAGGCAGGCCAGGTTCTTCCAGCAGCCTCTTCCACCGTATGCAGGGAAGGGGGACAGAGGTTTCCACACACTGTTCCAGTCCCTGCCGCTCTGTTTCTCACCAGGAGGGGCAAAGATCCCTGGAGTCTGTAGTGTGGTTGCATAAGGAAGTGTGACATGAGTCACGTGAGCAGGAGGCTTCGGGAGAGCAAGTGAAGGGTTTTATGAGTGTTCTCAACTCTGACACAGCATTATTATCTGAGGGTTTGGCTCCTGGACTGAGAGTTTCAGGGGAGGTTACAAGCTATAAAAATGCTCAAGTGAAGTGAGTTATTTTCTCTACTTCTCCCAGCCCAGGTGTGTCAGGTGGCATTGCCTCACCAGCAGCACCAGCTCGGTCCTGTGCCTCCCTCCAGCGAGCAACGGGGAGGGCACTGGCTGCAGAGCAGCAGAACAGCCTGAGGCTCTGAGCTTTGGGACGTGGGGTCACTTGGGAGTGAAAAAAACTCAACATGAGCTGTCAGTGTGCGCTGGCACCCAGAAACCACTGACAGGACAAGGGGGAATGGGTTCCAACTGAGAGAGATGATATTTAGATATATTGGGAAGCAATTCTTCCCTTGAGGGTGAGGAGGCCCTGGCACAGGGTACCCAGAGAAGCAGTGGCTTCCCCATCCCTGGAAGTGCCCAAGGCCAGGTTGGACAGGGCTGGGAGGGCCTGGGACAGTGGAAAGTGTCCCTGCCCATGGCAGGGGGTAGAATGAGATGACCTCTAAGGTCCTTTCAACCCAAAGGATTTTGTGATTCTGTGATTCCATCTGTGTGTGAAAGGTTATTGTTCTGTTTTATTTTCTTTCCAGTTCCATCCTTTTTGTCTTGGCTTTCTCTGTCCCTGGTCCCCTCTTTCATTAATTCTGTAGCATCAGCCTGCACCTTGGCATAGCAGGTGACCAACCCCAGCCCACCCCCTGTGACCAAAATTTTAAAGGGAGCTGGATTTTGGGGTAATCCAACCTCTTGCACGGGAAGCAGCTCCCAAAGCTGACTCCCACAGGAGAGGTGGTGGGTCCAGCCCAGAGCGGTGCTGGACAGCCGTGCTGGCTGCGCTGGGCAGCTGCCATCTCCTCCCGAGGGCTGGAGACCCTTTGCTGGAAGCCACAGGGGCAGAACCAGCAGCCAGTGGGACACAGCAGCCTTTGAAAGGAGGACGACCACAGCCAGCCCTGAAAGAGGGGATGCACTTGGGATGCCAGCACAGGAGCCTGTGGAACTGCACAAGTGCACGAGGAAAGCTGCTTGCTGGCCCGGGCCAGGTGCCATTGGGGTAAGGCTGGAAGTCCTCAGTGGTACAAGCAGCACTTGGGTTTATGTGGCATCTCCTGGCTTTCTTTATCCCATAAATCCTCAGGAACCCCTTCAGCTTTGTCCCAGCTCCAGCAGGAGGAGGAAGCCCCTGGGGAACAGCAGCATTCCTGCAGGCTGAGCTCATGCAGCCCCGGGAGCCCTGCTGCCATGGATTGCCTTCCTCTTGGGCAAGTGGCTGGGGGATGGGAGCCACGAGGAACCTCCTCACTGCTGAGGCAGCCACAGAGTTTCAGTTTCTGGTCATTACTGACTTCTAAAGGAAGGAACTGAGAAACTGAGGTGGTCATTAGCAATGACTGGATAAATTGGTACAAAGCACACAGCAGGGACAGTACTCCTGTGTCGTTCGGTGTCATCAATATTTCAGATATCTTCAGATTTAGTGAAAAAAGCATATTTAACATTTTTCTTCCCTTGTTAATTGTGCTTCTCACCTCACTTGTAAGTCACTGGTTGGCAGTGACTCTCCTGGTGGTGTGGTGGCTCCTGCTAGAGGCTCTTTTCTCTGTGAAGTCTGATGTGAGATCGTTTGCTAAGTAGTGGGAAAAAGGATTCTGTAGTTCAAAAGAGCCAAGCTGCTCTGGGTTTGAAGGGTGATAGGGCAGAATTTGGCTTTTTCTGTTTCCATAGGAAATTTGATTCCCATTGTGGGGTTTTTGTTCAGTTTCCTGAAATTTGGTGATCCGTTTTTAAATGTAAGGTAGTGTCACAGAATAGTTTGGTTTGGAAGGGACCTTGAAGCCCCTCTTATTGCAACCCCTGCCATGGGCAGGGACACCTTCCACTGTCCCAGGCTGCTCCCAGCTCTGTCCAACCTGGCCTTGGGCACTGCCAGGGATCCAGGGGCAGCCACAGCGTCTCTGGGCACCCTGTGCCAGGGCCTCCCCACCCTCATAAGGAACAATCCCTTCCCAATATCCCATCTGACCCTGCCCTCTGGCACTGGGAAGCCATTCCCTGTGTCCTGTCCCTCCAGCCCTTGGCCCCAGTCCCTCTCCAGCTCTCCTGGAGCCCCTTTAGGCCCTGGAAGGGGCTCTGAGCTCTCCCTGGAGCTTCTCCTCTCCAGGTGAGCCCCCCCAGCTCTCCCAGCCTGGCCCAGAGCGGAGTATAGATATATTGCACAAGTTTTGAGTGCTCCCATTCCTTTCTCTTGTCCTTTCCTGTCGAGTGCCTGGTGGGATGTGAGAGATGAATTGAAAGGCCAAGGATGATGGTTCCAACCTGTGCACAACAGAAGCAGGGCAGGAGCTGCCTCCCTGTGAGCTGCTGGCTCACGGTGGGAATCACATTTCAACAATGACTCCTTGGTGCTGGCATTCAGCTTGGCCTTCTGACATGTGGGTGTCAAACCTGACTTAATTCTGGGCTGGGAAGGAAATCCCTGAGCAGAGGCAAGCCTTGGGCAGGTATTCAGAGCTCTTGTGTGGCCGACACAATTCCTGAGTGGAGGAAGGAGGGGCATTCCCAACTGGGGTGTGTTGTGTGAGATGTTTAGACACTCTCAATTACACATTTATTGGCATTTGTATTTCATCTGAGGAAGAGAAAGGTTAAAAGTAATGGTTGTGAAAATTACCAAAGACCTTGAGAGTTCCTAGAGCTTTGACATGCTACAGAGACTGGCAGAAACCAGGTTTGCTTGGTGAGCTCTGAGCCATCCTAAATACTGAAGATCCCTGCTTAAAACATTGCTGTATTTAAAAAACATGGGGACATGTGTGCAGATTTCCATGCTGCTTCACAGAATCACAGAATCCCAGAATCCCAGAATGGTTTGGGTTGGGAGGGACCTTAAAACTCATCCAGTGCCACCCTCTGCCGTGGGCAGGGACACCTCCCACTGTCCCAGGGTGCTCAAAGTGCGAGCTGACCTTGGACACTTCCTGGGATGGGGCAGTGAGGGGCTGCACAGTGAGTGGCACCAGAACAGGAGTGCCCAGGACTCAGCCCACCCCTGGTCCCAGTGTTAATTGTGGGTAATTCCATCCGCTGTGTGGGGCTGGAAGAGCAGAGCAGATGCAGAATGTGAGCAGATGAGAGAGATGTTGGTGATCTCTCTATTAGAGAGATCTGAAAACCTTGAGGAAGGGTCTCTTCCTCTGTGGAACTCCCAGGATCACCTCTGGGACCATCTGGTACTATTGGAAAAGGTCTTGGAGCAGGACCTTGTTCAAGTCTGGCTGCTTGGCTTTTCCCCTCCTAGAAATGCCTCTTGTGACCTCCTGCAAGTGGGGGCAAAGCTGGCAGAAGGAGCTGCTGGTTTTTCATGGCACTTGGAGTGTTTGCATCCTGCCCCACCTCCCAGGCAGGACCAGAGTGGATTTTAGAGATGTTCTTTTCCCAAGACCACGGTGATCTTCTCCAAGCTCAAGCTTCTGAAGTTCCCTGTGAAAGATCTTCCCCAGGTCCTTGGACCACAATGACCAAGTCTGTCTTCCTTCAGCTCCCTCTTATGCTCCCCTGAGGTGTGGGTCCTGTACCTGTGGGGTACAGGCTGCTGTGTGCTGATATGACAAGTCCTGTGTCCTATTAGTGGCTGACCAAAAGAATTTGGTGTCTCCCCTGTGATGCTGAATCTGACCTCCCTCAGCTCCTGGAAAGGGCATGAAATCGAGTTTAGCAGGGATAGGTACAGGGTGCTGGCTTTTGGGGGCTCTGGATTTTTTCTCCCTCTGTGTTTACACTGGAGTACCATTCCTTTAAACTTAACTTCTAAACTAAATTCCTGTAAGCTAAACTTCTGCTCTGGGTTGTCTCCTCTTTGTTGCAGAGAAGACTCGTGGAGGAACGAGACTGAGCTGTGATTGAACCAGGAGGGTTTGGACGGCGTCTGAGGATGGTGAGTCCATGTTCTATTTGCTCTCTACAGGATGAACCTTGAGGTGCTGGAGCATGTCCAGGGAAGGGAACAGAGCTGGGAAGGGCTGGAGCACCAGGAGCAGCTGGGGGGGCTCAGCCTGGAGCAAAGGAGGCTCAGGGGGCCCTGCTGGCTCTGCACAGCTCCTGCCAGGAGGGGCAGCCGGGGGGAGGATCAGGCTCTGCTCCCAGGGAACAGGGACAAGACAAGAGGAAATGGCCACAAGCTGAACCAGGAGAGGTCTAGGTTGGATATTGGGGAAAATCTCTTCATGAAAAGGTTGGCCAGGCCCTGGCACAGCTGCCCAGGGCAGTGGTGGAGTCCCCATTCCTGGAGGGATTTAAAAGCTGTGTGGATGTGGCACTTGGGGACACAGGTTAGAGTGGCCTTGGCAGTGCTGGGGGACGGTTGGACTCAATGATCTTAGAGGGCTTTTCAGACCCTAATGATTCCATGATTCTTGTCTGCCTCTGTCCTTTGTGGGTGGTCCTGTGCTTTGTGTGTCCAAGTCTTGTACTGCTGCTAAATGTAGGAGAAATGCAAGAATGAGCAAGAAGAGTGCAATAGTGTTGTGTATTAAATATAATGATATAATACAGAGGGGTTTTATCACTGTCACCAAGATGCTGTTAATAGAATGCATTTACCCCTAAACCTCTTACTGGAATAGATTGGAAAAACCCATAAATAAGACTGGAACCCCTTCTGTCTCCCTGGACTACTGACATAGTCATCCAGTTTTTGTTCCTTACTAATTTATTTTTTCTTTAAAACTTACTGCTGGGGTTTCTCATTGTGTTCTTGTGTCGCCTCTCAGTGAAGGATTTCACACCATGTTAATAACAGCTCTAGTGCCACCAAAGGAGCAGAAATTTCACAAGAATTAGTCACAGAAAAATGTGGTAGAAAAGAATCTGAACCACAGCCAAAGCAGCCAGATTGCTGATAAACTCGGATAAAGGGCCTCTAATGCCTCCAGCAAGAAATAACCCAAAATACAAGGGATCTGCTGGGAGGAAAAAAGCTGGAGACTGCGAATGTTGAAAGATATGCTGGGAGTGTCCTGAGGGGGGTAGTTTGAAGTGGGGTTATCTGCATGTGGGCTGTGGGTGGGCAGAGCCTGGACTTGCTGCAGTGACATGGATCAGCGTCAGCTTCGTGGTGTTGTGGGGGAAGGAGTGCTGAGGAGAACAGCAGAGACAGACAAAGGGCTGGAAATTCAGACTGAGGACATGAAAATTTAGGTAAAACATTACAAAAAAAAAAAGATAAAACTCTGGCAGAGTGCTCGAGGAAATGGTGACATCTCCTGAGGGATTGTCCCCAATGTGTTTTGTAAACCACTGGCATAGGAAAAGAAACGTGCTCTCTGCATTAGTTGAACTCTCAGCCTGAGTAGTTACACTTGCAGCATTTTTGCTGTAGTCCCTGTCCTCGTGCTCCCTGGTTTTGCCTCAAGATCTCCTGTGCTTCCTGCTGGAAGAGCTGTTCTCATGCTGCAGGGTGAAGAACTTGCTCTGGGCTGGAAAGATGAAAGTCCTTGCCTGTTGTAACCTGATAAAGGATCTCACACTTCAGCTTAGAACTATCCTGGTGCCGCATTGGAGGTGTAAAACCCAACAGCTTCTCTGGGTGGGATTGAAGTGAGAGGGATGCAGATGTATCCAGATAGGAATGAAAAAAAAAGGGAATGAAAGCATGGAAAATGCATCAAATATCCCACCAGGAAACACAGAGAAGGTCAAGCTGGGCCCCCTGAGGGCCAGGCTGGCCAGACACCCCAGTGATGGGAGCACCAGTAAATGCTGTGGGGAGAGCCTGGCTCAGGACTGTGCCCTCCCCTGGCAGGACCTGCAGCTCAGAGACTTGGGAATCCAGAAGCTATTTATTGATGTTTTATGAGCCCTTGGTAGGCTTTTCTTACATGAATTCATCAGGCTTTTAAAACCAGGTGAAGATTTGCACTTGTCAGAGCTGTGCTGCTGAGCACCTCTTGCTTTGTTTTGGAACCTGCCCCGTGTTGTTTTGGCTGGTCCTCAGTTCTTATATTGGGAATAACAGTAAAGTGTGGTGCTGCCTGTGAGCATCTCCTGCCCTTCAGGGTGTTGTAGATCTCCATGCATTCTCCTCCAGACTGCTGAAGAGCTCTAGCCTTTTAAATTCTGTGTAGCAAAGCCACTTTTAGTTCTCATCACCCCTCTCTGGACCTGCTTATTTTTTTAGGGGTGCACAGACTGGAACTTTGGATTTACTAAAACATGGAAGCTTTTCTTTTCCCTGTACTTCTTTCCTGTGTCTGGACAGATCTTACCCTGCCTGCCCTTAGGTGTAACTGTGGTTTGGCTTCTTCTACACAAGAGGGTTTTTTGCTCCTTATGAGTACCCAAGGATGACTTCACCCTTTCAAAGGACTTCCGAAAAGTTGTCTTTTTTATATTTTATTAAAATGGTTCTGTGCTTTTTAAACATATTTTTTTCATTTTGGAAAAAAGAAAGCAACCAACAAAGCCCCCCCATCTCAGCCACTGTTTTGGGAGGAGACTGTGGGCTTTTTGTCTCCCATGGCAAAGGAGAGAAAGCAACTTGTAATTGTGAGCTGTAGAAATAAGCACTTGCCTGCACCTCCTTACCTGGCCTGTCAGCAGCTGAAGGCAGGGAGCTGATGTAAACTCCTGACAGGCTCCTTGGAGTCCTTCTGTGACCTATCCAGAGGGCTGTGATTCCCGAGTTAAACACAGGAGGGCTGGAGGTGGGTTGCTGGTTGATGGATGCTCTGCTAAGCCAGAGGTGCTTCAGGGCTGGAGTTCTCTGCCAGCTGCTGGGAGGACTGGCTGGAAACCCTGCTCCCTGCAGGCATGCTGAGTGCTTCCTTAATTCCCTGCGATCACTGCAGGCAGAGGGCACAGCCCCAGTGCCCTCTGGTTAGCAAGGGCAGACCCAAAAGCTTTGCCCTTCCTCAGCAGCACCCCAGATGTGCCTCACCAGCTGCTCCAGATGCTGGGTCGAGTGTCAGTTAAGAACTTTCACTGCAAGACTCTTCCTGTTTTTTCCCAAAACGAGCTGCTGATGGGAATGACCTTGAAGACAGCACCAGTGCTGGTTTAATCCTTAACTGTGGCTAATGGAACCCTAACAAGCGCTTGGTACCTTAATACATTACTTAAAACTAACCTAGCGGGTGAGTTGGGGCAGGTGCTGTGCTGGCAGCTCAGTGCTCAGCTCCCGTGGCATTCCCTCTCCTGATTGCTGGGATGTGGGACTGGAGGCATCTGGGTTTCCATGATGGTTCTTACCCTGGAAGGGGCCCATGACTTATGCCAGGTGGGGGTTTGCAGCCATCCCTCATTCCCTCTTGTTGGTGCACAGAGTTGGCAGCCTGTGACTTGTGCCCTTTTGTCCTCTCCTCAAAGATTTCTTGCTGCATATTCTGTTCCATGCTCACCTCTGGGCACCTTTCTGAACAAATACTACATGCAGTATTACAGATCTGTAAGCTCTTCTATCATCCTATCCAGATAAAAAGACAGCACTCACCATCCCAGTCCTGATTTATGGGGTTTAAAACAGTAACTTTCCACAGGTTTAGGGGTCCATTTCTGGGAGGTCACCTCAGGCTCAGCAGCCTTTCAGTACACCAAGGAATCTCGTTAGGCTTTGAGGAAATGAATTTTTGTAGGGGCACCTGAAACAAAGATGCCCTTTGTGCAACAGAAGTAGGGGAGGCAGAACAAGAAGTGCCTTTGGCCACAGCTCATCAGCTCCCAGCATCAGCTTCTGGAGAGAGAGAGAAATACATGTCTTGAGTACAGTTCATCTCACCCAATGGAGGCATCTGCCCAGCAGAAAGAAGATAAATTTTAACTTTTATAATGAGATAAATGATACAAGTCTCTCCCTCCCCCTCTTTATCTGGAAAAAGAGATCTAGATAACCAGTTCCTAGCTTGATCTTCACTGAAAATAAATATTCAGAGCTGGAAGGATCTAAACTAGAGTATCCTGATGGCCCCTCTGCTGCTGGAGCCCCTGACTGTCGGGCAGAGCTGCCCTGGCTCCCACTGACTTGCTTCTCGTGTCCCAGAATTCTCTTCCCAGGGCAGTTGCCTCCTCCTGCCAATTTTTCTGTCTGTTTTCTCCAGCTGGAGGCAGATCAGGGCAGTCTGTGCAGTGGATGTGCTACCAGGGACAGGACTGTGGATTCGGATCTCTGCCAGCCCTTTGCACCCTCCCCTCCGTCTGTGGGGTGATGCCCTGTGCTGGGATGATGAAAAGCCCACTCTTGATCTATAGAAGGGATGGGTGTGGTACCTTCTGCCTAAGGAAAGAGTATTTACAGTAATTTTATTTGTGGTGCCAAAAAGAAATAGAGGATAAAGCAATGTCAGGGTCGGGAAGGGTGAACCTGTCTGCAGAAGTCTGAGTCAGGTGTGCTGGCACCTTCCTGTAGAGGATGGAATCAGTTTGTGTCTCAGAATCATGGAACAGTTTGGGTTGGAAGGGACCTGGCCAGGTGGGAATTAGCTGCTCCCTGACCCACCCATTCCCAAACTTGCAGAAAGCTGTACCAGCCACTGACAAAATGCTTCAGTGCAGGGTGTTGACTGGCTCCAGACCATGAGAGATTTCAGCATTATGGTGCCTGTCCCGTGCTCCCAGTGCAGATTCCTGTGGGACCTGTGCTCCCTGTGAACCCTGTGCCCAGGCTGGGCCCCTGGTGCCTGCAGGCGACTCCGTAGGGATTTCTGTCTCCCTTGGAGGCTGCAAAGGCCCTGTGAGTGGCAGTTCTATCTTTGCCAGGTGCTGTGTTCTCTCCAAGCCTCCAAATCCCTTTTGAGACCTTCAGGAGAGGTTGCAAGCTGTTTACCTGCAGTGTGGAAGCAGAGCTGTCCGGAGAGGCGGGAGGAGCAGCACAGGAACAGTGCTAGTGGGAGGGAAAAGGGGTTTATCACGGCCAGCTGCCCTTAAGAACATGCTGCCCCTGTGAGGTTCAGCTCCTCTTCCTCAGAATTGGGAAACCTTTTGGATTGTTGTGGTTGGGAGATGATGAGGGAGGTTTCTCACTCTGCCTGCATGAACACACACGCAGCACTCAGAGGAGCCCAGTTCTGTGAAATAACCTTCTCTTCCTCGGTGGTTTGTGACAGTGGAGCCCAGCTGGGGAGGCATCTGAGGTGGCATTTAGGAAATCCCTGTGCCTAAGCCAGTTAAGGAGGCTGGAGCACTCTGCACTCCCGTGGTGGGCTGCCCAGCACCACTTCTGCCTTTGCCTGGGGCACTGGAAGCAAAGCAGGGCAGATATTTTGGGAACTCCAGAAGGAAGTGAAAGTAAAGTCTGAATCAAGTTCCTCTTGAAACCCTGTGAAGCCACTGAACTTCGGAGCAAGGTTTCTGCCCTGTACCAGGCTCAGTGCTCGGGCAGAAGTTTTTAAGCTGTGTGTGGGTCTTTTTCTGATACTAAAAGGGCAAAAATACTTAAGTGAAAGCAGAAGAAGTTCTATTTGTGGATAGTCAGGTCAGCTTAGGTTGGAAATTCAAAATTCTGATGTGACAAGCAGCCCTTTAACTCCGCACAGCTGCAGCTTAGGGGGGTTACAAAGGTCTCTGCAAACACTCCATGTGCCAGACTCTGAACTGAGCCTTGGCCCTAAAAATCTCACTGTGGGTCAGAGCAAACCTCTTACCTGCCTTGTCTGTGGTTTTGTGTGCTATAAATACTGGTCTTGTGCTGTGTGCACTTAACAGCAATGTGTGCTCGGACTCTGCCCAAGAGGCTCTAGGGCTTCAGCTGTTCCCCAGACCTGCTGTGTTGCTTTTCCCATGATACGTGTCAGGAAAAGGAATAAATATTGGCTTTACAGTCTTTATAGCCACACTTTCTCTCCAGTATGAAAGGTTCCTTCCAGCTTTTGCTGCTCTGGTTTCTCAGCATGCCCTCCAGAAGGGAAGCTTCAGGGAGCAGGGCACCTCTCCTGCCACTCACTTTTGGCTGACAGTCCATAACCTCATCCAGAACCTTCTGTTTGTGTCCATAACCCTCTGTTCTCCTTGTGTTTTGGTTTGTGGGTGACAACTGGAGTCAGGTGCCCTTGAGGGTGGGCAATGCCTGACACTGTGCTCCATGTAAATAGTGGAGTAAGGCAGAGGTAAAAAGGGATTTCATGGCTTATCTCCAGGTGTGGCTCTGTGTTCTTCTAAGTCTTTAATCCTGAGTGGTGAAGCCACTGTGACTTTGGGCAGTCTGTGAGATTGTTTTCTCAGCAAGGGAGCTCAGGGAGCTGCATTTTGCCCTGCAGTGACAGCAGGCAGCAGGTCTGGCTCTCACAAAGCTGTCCCTTTAGCGAAGACAGCTCCAAATAATCTAATCCTGAATGATTTTGCAGAAAAATGCCCAAATCTTTTATCTGAGTCGAGAAAAACCCTTTGAGATCTTGTTGGTATTGCTCGAGGGAGCTGTCTGTAGTATCTTTGGGGCAACCACATCTAAGTGAAGCTCAATAACTATAGGCTGTGCTCTGTTTGGATTTATTTTGGGGGCAAAAAGCTGGTGTGATTTGAGCACAATAGTTGTGCCTTGGAGGATTGATGAAGGGCTGGGTTTTAAGTTTGGATTTTAAGAAAGAGATTTTCCTTGTGGCTCAGCAGTGGGGGCAGAGTGGCAGCTGATGGTAGAAATGAAGATGGCTTTGTCAGGAAGCTGCTGTCCTGTGGTTTCTGAAAAAAGGGCTGTGACCTGCGAGCTGTTGGCTCGTGGGCTTGATGAACAGGTAGTAAAGGTGAGCTTGTGGTGTGGGGATGTGGGTGCTCAACCACAGCATTTCCTGAACCCATGGCAGTACCCTGTGTCTATGAGCATTGCCAAACAGAGCTCGGGAAACTGCTCATGGGAGCTAAGTGTCCAAGTGGTCACTGACCACAGCAGTAGCCCTGGGCAACCTTGTCCACACCAGTGCCCAGGCTCTGGCACACAGGTGCTGGTGGGAGCCAGGGTCATCCTGCTACTCCGTGCACACACAGGAGCACCTGGGAAGGAGGACTGGGAAGAAGTCTTGAGGGTGTTGAGTGGTGAGATGCAGCAGGGCAGGCCCTTTGTCCTCATCTCCCTGGCCAGGCAGAGAGGACTGCGGGAGGACAGCAGGTTCAGGGATGCTGCGGGAGGGACTGGCTGAGCTGCTGGGAGCAGGGCCAGGGCTGGGGGCTCGGCATCAGGGCAGAGGGCTGGGCATCGGGGGGAGGGCTTGGGGCAGCGGGGTCAGTGACAGGGTGGAGGGGTTTGGTGCAGGCTCGAAGGGCTCAGGGCAGAGGACTCAATGCCAGGGTGGAAGGCTTGGGGTGGAGGGCTTGGGGCAGAGGGCTCGATGCTGAGGTGGAGGGGTCGGTGCAGGGTCGAAGGGCTTAGGGCACAGAGGTCAGGCACGAAGCCGCCTTCCCGCTATTGTTCCCGGCGCTGGCCCTCGCGCCATCAGTGCGGCACGAGGTGCCGGGGGAGCAGCGCCATGGGCCGGGAATGCCGCTCCCGGCGGGGGCCGTGGCCGCGCCTGCGGCCGGGAGC
>VZRZ01008060.1:39063-86855 GCA_013398175.1 Climacteris rufus
CTCCATTGTCAGCGGCGGCGGCGGCACCTGCTGGGGCCGCGGGCGGCCGGGATGCTCCTGCCCTTCCCGGCGGAGCGCGGACGCTGCCGCAGTGCCGGGCCCGCGGCCGCAGCTCGCAGCCGGAGGGAGGAGATGCTGCTTGTGCCTGCCCGGCCCTGCTGCCGCCTCGGGAAATGAACATGAGTCTGCCAGGCCGCGTCTCCTGCTCCATGCTCAACTGCTTTGTAAGTGCTGCTTTTTATTCCCCTTCTCTCCTCCATGGAAGCAGGGCCGTAAGCCAGCTGTGCTCCCCAGCTCCTGTGCCGGTGGAGGCATCCTCTGGATCCGCCCAGAAAGAAGGGGGGATCCCCTTCTGGGTCGCACATGCTGCCGGAGGACACCGTGGCCGGCCCTGCTGCCCTGGCCGGGCCCAAGGGCACAGCAGTGCCCAGCGCCGAGGGCTGAGCCCCAGCAGGCCCTGGTCACTGTGCTGGGTCAGGCAGCCTCTGCTCCTTGCTTGGAGCTGGAAAATTACCATGCAAAGGCAGCCGAGGCCAGGGGAGCTCAGCACTCCCGCCCTGGCTTCGGGGTGTGCAGGACCCCTCCTGTGCTGCTGGCATGGGAGGGGGTCCTGAGCTCGGCGCCTTTTATACCTGCAGGGAAAGGAGTTTTTCTGCTCTGATACCCCTTCCTGCAGACCCACCCTCCACCCCCCCAGGGGACTCATGGTCAAATGGGCTCCGAGGGCTTCAGGAGGCTTGTGAAGAGAGCGGGGTTCTGACCCCCTGCCGGTCAGCCGGGATGGGGCTGGGGCACGGGAAGATGCTCAGCCTCAGCCCGCCCTGTGCTGCAGGCGAGGAGGGACTCAAGGACACCCAGGCGGGTGGAGAGCTCAGGCTGCCCTGTTCCAGTTCCTGCTGCTCCCTGGGATTTCTCTGAGAACTGCAAAGTGGCGAAGGGAGAGGATCTCTGCTCCCTGGTGCCGCACCGGCAGGCGGGCACACACCTCCCCTTTGTGCTCTCCTGGGCTGGTGCCTCATGGTCGCAGCGAGCCACTGGCAGGAGGGGCCCCAAGCCCCCCGTGGTCTCCAGTGACCATCGGCTGCTGGAGCAGGTGCTGTGCCCGGTGTCCCTCACAGCGTGGTGAGGAGGGGCCGTGCCTTTACCTCCAGCTGGGGTGGATGCTGAGTTTTATGCAGGCTGTAGCAGTGCGTTATGTGTGTGCAGGTTCCTTGGACATGGGCTGGGAGGGGTCTGGCTGCCCCTGTCCGAGGTCCAGGGAGCAGGCTGTTCTGTGGGCACTGAGGCTTCAGCCCCTCTCAGTAACACAAGGGGATTCAGTATAATTTTAAATATTCCAGAGCCAGAAGGATTGGGATCTCCTTTCTTCAGGCTGAAATTGGGAATCTGGCTTGGGTGACATACCCAGAAAGATATTTCATTTTAAAGTATTACTCAGTGCTTACAGAACACAGTGTTTCCTGGTACATGCTGAAGCCTGGAGGAGCTAGAGTTAGAAAGCAAGTGGCATTCTGAAGAAAACATTCTCACACCAAATACATGCGGAATTAACCATCCTGGGCTCCCAGCAGTAAGCATCCACAACTGAGCGTCAGGGTGCTGCTCCACTGGACAGCAGCATGGTGGTGTGACAGGCTCTGGGTGAGGGCTGGTGAAAATTGGCACCACGAGTTCATGCCAGAGCTCAAGGAATGTTTGGACCACACTCTGAGATGCATGGTGGGATTTGTGGTGTCCTGTGCCCCAAATCAGGCACCAGGAGTGGGGCTTGATGATCCTTAGCCTTCCGGCTCAGGATGTGCTATGATTCTATGAGTGACTGAAGAGTCCCAGGTTCCAAACTGAGACATACACTCCACTTGTCAAGGATGGCACGTGTGGGTTCTGTGTGACCTCTCAGACCACCCTGAGGCCTCTGTGTGTTTTCCAGAGTGTCCCTCTGAGCAGGCTGGACATGACCCTGGGCTCAGTGCTGGCACCAGTCAGTAATGTCTGTTGTGAGCTGGGTGCACTGAGGTGCAGTTGTTGTAGGGTTACATTTCACAGTTGTATATTCTCCACAAAAAGCTTCAGGCTCTTTCCATATTTCTTTGGGCTGAGAGTGAAAATGAAAACTCCCAAAAGAAAGCAGTCCTTAAGAGGAGGAATAGTAGACCGAAGCTGGACTGTAGATGGAAAGTCTCTGTGTCATGGTGTGTCTGCTGTGGTGCCATGGAGCAGGTAACGGCAGCAGCTGACGTGACAAATTACTGTCATATCAGTCCCCTGTGGACAAGGTGTATCTGCTTGGCTTTCCAAACACCACTCAGCTGGAAGAGGTGGGACTTGGAGGCTTCAGCCATTCACTGTGTTGTGGGGACTCTGCAACAGCCAGAGGAACTGCTGGGGTCCAGAGGGAGCACAGGCATTTCCATGCACCAGTATCCCCAAGCTCCTGGCATGCTAAGAGTATCCAGCAGCTTCGATTTTTGGTTTTCACAGCACGTGCTGGCTGGGGCCTGTCTCACTGTGTGCTCTGTTTGCAATGCAGGGTGAGGAGGGCCCTCCCAGTTTGGAGTACATCCAGGCCAAGGACTTGTTCCCTCCGAAGGAGCTCGTAAAGGAAGAGGAGTCACTGCAGGTAAGGAAGGAAGAACACCCGAACAGCTTTTGGAATGTGGCAAGCTGGGCTCTGCAGAGCCCACGATGTCCTGGAGGCCGTGGGCTGGCTGGTGTCAGAGGGCACATTTGGAATAGCATGTCCTTGGTGTGCCTGGCCAGACCAGCTGTTCCCAGCGCCCTGTCGGTGCATTCCCAGCCCTGGCAGAATGTGTCCAGCATTGCCAGCTGCTGGAAGCGCAGCCCGAGCAGGATGCAGTGCACAACCAGCGTGGGTATTCCCTGTTGAAAGGTGATGCTGCCTGTGCAGCCCTGCAGCCAGTATCCAGGTAGATGCTCCCCAGGACAGGGGGAGTACTGGAGCCAGGCCCTGCTCTGGCCCTCGAACATGGCCCTCCTGGTGTGTCCTTGCTGCACAGCAGCTGGAAGGAGGAACCTCCATGCCGTGCAGCCTCCTGGTGCTAAAAGCCCTGGGAAGAGCCCCGGGTGCTGTTGCTGCTGTGCAGCAAGGGCTGTATTCCCAACAGCCTGCTGGGATTGGTGCTTCCTTTAACATCACGAGTGCCCGTCGTCCTCCTCCTGGGGCTGGAGCCAGGCTCACCTTTTTCTTTCTGCTGCTGCAGTGTTTGAGTTGTTCTGAGACTGTCACTGCCCTGGCAAACAGTGCTGGGGAAAGCAAGGACTGAAAGCTGATGGCTTGAAGGAGCAACCCCAGGCTGGGGAATTGTGTGGTGTCAGGGCTGCAGGGCTGCGGCTTTGGAGGGTGAAGCTGCTGAGACAACTCTGAGCTGAGACTCCTGGGGAAGAGCAGACTCTGCCTTAGTTTGCTGCATGGAGTTCACCCCACCCAAGGGTAATTTGCCGTCAGTAAAGCGTTAATGTGTTGTAAAGTGGAGTGTCCACGGCCAGGTTGAATGGCACTTGGAGCAGCCTGGTCTATGGAAGGTGTCCCTCTCCATGGCAGGGGTAGGCCTGGATGAACTGTAAGGTCCCTCCCAACCCAACCCATTCCACAGTGCTGTGACTCCAGAAGGATGCCATCAGTTGATAACAAGCTCTATTCAGGCACCTGCCAGTTTATTCCAGGATTTCCCTCCATCGGTTCTTGCAGCCTCACCAGCCCCTTTCTATTCTGTGTCCCTTCTGTTGCTGTGTGAATGAGCCACGTAAGCATAGAAACACATGCCAGCTAAAAACAGCTCTGGCAAGCATGCAGAAATCAACTGCAGAAATAAAGAGAGGATATTCTCTTAGGCAAATAACTAATATTTTTCAGGAGTGTTCGGACATACGCCAGTCTAAGGTGGTTATTTTTGTACAAAGAAAGGAGAAGTTGTTAGTACAGTTGTCACTTGAAGTCTGAAATCCAGGAAATTCAGGTTTTTAGGCAGCACATACCCAAACCACAGAAACAACTTAGAAATAAAGGAAAGGTGGTCTGACTTGTACTAATTACAGTGTAATGAATTGTGTCATCAGCTGCCCTGTCTGGCAGGTTTCAGCTCTGGCTGAAATGATAAATCATCGTGACATTTTTTGCATAATGGGTTACCAACATCACCCAGTGTAGGTGGCATTCAGGGAACAGGAGGAGCCTGATTAGCTAAGGACAAAGGGGCCTGGTGAATTTTAGGCTGTTCTGCCTTCTTTTTTTTTAATATAAGAAAAAGCGAGTCAAACTTGATTGTCTGCCAGGATCCCATGTTTTAAAAATAGCTATGGCATGTCCAGATTGATGGAGAAAAACACAGAGACACTTGATATTTTTTAAAAATTGAATACAGGTATCTTTAACGAAGCTTTGTTGCAGTTGAACCAGGAAGAGCTTTCTCAGTCATAGAAATAACTATAGGCAGAGACTCCCTCAGAGCTTTGTTAGCAGAACTTGGGCATAACTTTGGTTCATTTGCTTACCTGGATGGTACCAGTGAGTTTCACAGTGCTGCTGAGGGCTCCCCACGTTCAAGTGACACAGCCAGATCACATAGGTGATACTGCCCTGGGGCAGGGGGTTCTGATCAATCACAGAATCATTGAGGTTGGAAAAGACCATTGAGTCCAACCCGTGCCCAATGCCCACCTTGTCACTGGCCAAAGAGCACTGAGTGCAGCATCCAGTCCTTCCCTGGACATCTCCAGGGATGGGGACTCCACCACCTCCCTGGGCAGCCCCTGCCAGTGCTTCCCCATGGTGTGGGGCTCTGCCTGCAGCTGTGCAGAGCACTCCCCATGTCCTCTCTGAGCTGTCCTGAGGTCGTGTCCTTCTCCATGCCTCTTGTGTCAGGGCTGGTTTACTGTCCCCAAAGAGCAGGGGTCCTCTGTCCCTGTGCCACCCCTCACTGCCAGGTGTGCATGGCACTCGTGACCCTTCAGGAGGTGCTCCCTGGCTCCGGAGGCATCCTTGGGAAGGGATCTCTGTGTGGGGCTGGGCACTGGGTACCAGTGCTGTTCGTGCTGCCCCCGGGGAATGGTTTCCTGTGGGAGAGGCACTGTGGAGGCAGAGGGAAGAGTGTCTCTGGGAATTCCAATGCACAAAGTTCCTGTGTGTCTGACCTGGTGCCATCTCCCTTCCAGGTGCCATTCACTGTGTTGCAGGGCGAGGGGGTGGAGTACCTGGGCCATGCCAACGATGCCGTGATTGCCATCTCCAACTACCGCCTGCACATCAAATTCAAGGACTCTGTGATCAATGTGAGTCTGGCTCTGCCCGAACCATCACCTTTCTCAGGGTTTCAGAGCAGGAAGGGGTGGGAATAACCCATTGCTGGGGGCTTTGCCTGGGAAGGAACCTCTCAGAGGATGCCAGGCCTGGGCGTGCAGTAACTGGTTTGCTGCTGAATTAAGGTGTGAGGATGGGGTTTTCCTTTGGATAGTAATTAGGCCTTTCCTTTGCTGTTTTCTTTAAATTCAAGCATTAACCTTGGTAGTTTTCAGGCTATTGAGGTCTCTCACAGGCCAGTTTTAATAAGACTTCTCACCAACCCAGTCAGACAGTGGAAGCCTGAGGCTTTCTCTCACTGCCTTGACTTGCCATCTCTGCCTGCAGCTGCTGTTTGGCTCAGTTACCTGTGCTTGGCTGGATGTGATTGAGTCAGGAACTGGCCCATAGTGGGAGATTACCCAGGGAGAGAACAGAAATCAGAATAGTGGTCATGGAGGGAGCTCTGTGCTGACTTGTGGAGCTCCATAACCCTGGAAGTAGGTTTGCAGTTCACAAAGCAGCTCCTAACTCTGATGGAGCTGTGCTGGAGCGTGAGGAGCCTGCGGGCACGGCTGCTGGGGTGCTCTGGCACATGGTGTGCCTTGTCATGCTCTACATCTGTCCCTCCCTTACAGGTGCCTTTGAGGATGATGGAAAGTGTGGAGTGTCGGGATATGTTCCAGCTTCACATCGTCTGCAAGGACTCCAAAGTGATCAGGTATCTGGTTTATTGCTGTGGTGCAGCTGCTGCAGGCCATGAGCAGCTCTGGTGTCTCCCTCTGTGCTGCCCTTGGAGTTGAGCTGTCCATGGTCAGGGTTCTAAGGCTTGGGGCCGTGTTCCTTTTCCTGGCTCAGTCCTGACTACATGAATGTTTCCACTGAGGATGATTTGCCTTTGGATTTGCAGGTGCCATTTCTCCACCTTCAAGCAGTGCCAGGAGTGGCTGAAGAGGCTGACTCGAGCCATTGCCCGCCCTGCCAAGCCTGAGGACCTCTTTGCATTTGCCTACCACGCCTGGTGCTTGGGGGTGTGTGTAGATGAGGAGGATCAACATGCACATCTCTGCCGTCCAGGTGAGCTCCTGGCCTGGCCCCTCCTGCCAGGAGCACTGCAGTGCAATTTGGCTGTTGTTCATAAACCCCGTCTGACAGTGTCTGCTGCAGGCACAGCCCACAGTCACCTTGCTGGGCCTTCCTGAGCCTGGCCTAGAGATCCAGCTGGTGGCCAGATGCTGCTGGATAACAAGCACAGTAGAAGGAATTAGAGTTACAAACACCGTAAGGAACTACCTGAGCCAGCAACACAGAAGCAGCTTTTCCCTTCCTCCTTGTGAAGGAAGGAAACATCCCATACTTTAGTAGAAAGATGCAGACACACGATGAAGAGAGAGAGAGCCAAGACAGTGGGCCAAAAAGCTGGGGGTCGAGACCCTGCACTTTATTTTATATCCTCCAGAGACCACAGTGGATTGGAGGGAGAAATAGCCACCCCTCCATCACACTGGTCAAAAGAAATATCCATCACATTTCTCCGCCCAGGAGAAAGGAATGCAAACAATAGAACACATTTAGGAAAACATGGCTATGTTTAGAGAGAATGTGTGAGAAACTGTTACAGAAGAATGAAAACATCAAAGAACTGCAAAACTCAGGGCAACACTTTAGTGCTCTCATAGGATAATAGAAACCTCAGGCAGTCCTGTCCTTGAGTGGCAAACAGCATCAGCTTTGAGGCAGCCTAATTAATATGATCGCCATGTGAGAGCACATTTGCATGTCTTCTCCAACACCCAGAAATGCTGTGCCATTCCCAGGATCAGGTCTGTGGAGAGCTCTGGCTCATCCTTACACAGGCACAAATCAAATCTTTGAATCCATGAAGAGAAAACCAGAGCTGTGCTGGTGCCCTCGTGTGGATTCGGAATTTCCCTTCTCTGGGAACACAAAGGTCACTTGCAGTTGCTTTGTCTTATTCATGATGAAGCTGTTTAAAAAATTAATTACAATGAGTGAGAAACCTGGCTTTAGACTGAAAAATATGCTGATCCAAGAAGAGAGCAGCAGTAGCCTGAATGAAATGTCCAAACACCGGCTGGGGTGGAGAGATGGGGTTCAATTCTACAGCTATTCCAAAAGAGGCTGATAGGGAAAAGGTAAGGTCTGTGTCCTTATCATGACCCAAACTCCAGCAATCAGACACATTTGCTGTCTTTTCTTTAGGGAAAGTATTATTTTCTAGTATAAATAAACTCACCTGGGGAAGTTGTTGCTGCAGGATATGACTGAAGCGAAGAGCTTTGCAGTATTTACTTATTAACAAGATTTGACAGTGGAGCAAGAAAGGCATCTAGAATTTGTGAGGCGAGGCTAAAACATGAGAGAGCAAACCCTGAGTCAGCGTCTGAGAGCAGTCTGAAAGAAGGAACTGCCTGGGGTGGGTACTCAGTGCTCCTTGCCATGGGCTTCTTGACATCCACTTTGGAAGCTGTCTCTGCCAGAAGGGCAGAAGTGGATTAAATTAACCCCCCACCCCCCCCATTAATGTGGGGAGGCTGTTTCTGTGCTGCTCTGTGCCCTGAGACAGGAAGTGATCTGACTTGACAAAATAAGCAGAGGAACCCCTGTGAGGAACAAGTTGTCTTGTCTCCTGAAGCACAATCCCTTCTGCCATCCAGCTGCTGTGGAATTTCTTCTTGCCACAAAGCTACGCTGAGGACTGAAGCCCCTGTGCTCTGGAGCCAGGCTGGGAGAGCTGGGGATGTTCACCTGGAGAAGAGAAGGCTCTGGGGAGACCTTAGAGCCCTTTCCAGTGCCTGAAGGAGTTTATGAAGTAGAGGGAGAGACTTTTTATATGGGTGGAAAGTGACGGGACAAGGGGGAATGGTGCTGAAGTGGCAGAGGGCAGGGTTAGACTGGATGTTAGGATAAATTCTTGAATGATGGTGGTGAGGCCCTGGCACAGGGTGCCCAGGGAAGCTGTGGCTGCCCCTGGATCCCTGGAAGTATCCAAGGCCGGGTTGGATGGAGCTTGGAATAACCTGGGATAGTGGAAGGTGTCCCTGCCCATGGCAGGAGGTGGGACTGTACGGGTTTTAAGGTCCCTTCCAACCCAGACCTTTCTGTGGTTTTGTGATTCTCTCCAGCTTGTGACAGCTGCTGTGGAGCTGCCACGAGCACGTTCAGATTTCCTCAGTGCTGTCAGTAAATCCCCTGCTCTGTTCCTCAGGGGACCACGTGAGGTTCCGCTTCGAGATGGAGCTGGTCAGGATGGGATTCGACCTGCAGAATGTCTGGCGCGTCTCTGACATCAACAACAACTACAAGTGAGTGTTTCACCACCAGGCTTTCCCCACTCTCTTCCCTTTCTGTTCTCTGCTTTTCCCTTCGTAATCCCCATGCAGAGCAGTGGGTGAGTCAGACTCCAGCTAATCATCCTTCCTGGCCTTGATAACCCCCAGGCAGGTCCACATGTGAGCCAGATCCCTTTTCTTTCCACCTTTCACATCATGGAATTCAAGAAGGAATACAGCCCTAATATCAGAGCTAGCAGGAACTGTAATTTATTTAGTTTATGATGTGGTGGCTCTAATTCCTCCTGGAAGACATTTGGGAGTCTGGTGAATCTGTCCATGGTGCATTTGTCTTCTTGGTCAGTCATTCTCTCTAAAATGCTCAGTTTGACGTGACAAACACAGTTTTCATACACTCAGGCAGCTGTTCAGTTTTGAGGAGCTGGCGTGAACCAGTGGAGAGGTGTCGGGATGCTCGGGAATCTGGGAATGAGCAAGGCTCATTCAGTTGGAGCAGGAGAAGCTAAAGGGTGTTCTGCCTCCAGCTGCTGGGAAGGCACTCACAAAGGTGATGGAGTCAAGCTCTCTTGACACTGGCACATGACAGAGCAGGAGATGATGGCCACAAAACACAGCTTGAGAGGTTCAAAATGTGGAAGGAAAACTTGCCATTCCCTGGGATATGGTGGTGGGTGTGCTGGGGCAGATCCCCCGCAGGGGGGTTCTCAATCCTTACAGTGTCACATTTCAGGTGATCCAGGGTTGGAGGTGGTCCCTGTGAGCAGGGGGTTGGAGTGGGGATCTCTAGAAGGTCTTTGCCAGCAGCATGTCAGTGTTTTCCAGCCTGTCTTGCATTCCTGCAGGAGCACAGGAGTCTTGGAGAAGTGCAGCTGCACTCTTTGCATCAGGTACCATTAAGCCAATGGGATTTCATTAAGCTTTGATGGACACATTCGTTTGTGCCTTCCCTATAATCCTGTTACTGAAACCACTGGTATCCTCAGTCTTTCCTCTCTGTCTCAGCCAGTCCAGGCATTCCCATCACCTATGGATGGGACAGTTCCAGGTCACTGGTTTTCTGTGGAGACCAGGAGAAGCCTCAGACACACTGGACTGGGGAAATCCCTGTTTTGGAGCTTGCTGCCTGTTCTCTCTTCCTTAAGAATCCAGGCCAGAAGCGCTACATTTGGAGGGTGATTTCCATTTTTCCTTAGCCCTACTGACCAAGTCATTGCTCCAGGACTGTTCACATGCCTTTGCTGGCATTGAGGCTGTATCTCCAAGGATGCCAAATGAAAGTTGTTGTCCTGGACTGCTCAGTTTTTGAATGCACAACCTGTGGGTCCTGCCCTAGGTAGAGTCTCTGCATGTTGAGCTTTCTCCCCTGCTGGATCTTGGGGTGTGGCTCCCTCCCTGACTATTTCAGGAAGTTCAACTTCCATTGACCATCTGTTCTTTGCTTCCTGGTCAGTAATCCACAGCCACTAGCCACCTTCTCTGAAGACAGGTGTTTGATTTCCAACCAAACCAGGGAAGAAGGGACTTTAAACAAACCTCAGCAAGCCGGGTGCAGACCTGGCTTTGCTCCTTTCCACCTGCTGAGTTCCTCCCTGGGGATCCTGGCAGGGCCCAGCTCCCTGCAGACATCCTGGGATCTCAGGGGTGGTGTAATTGCCTTGTGCAACTCAAACCAGTTCTCTCTTGCTGCTGGGGGAGTGTGTCTTTAAATCCTGCCTTGGCTTTTGATCATAACCACCTGCCTCTATTCACAGGGATCAGGTTACTTTTTAACTGTTTATAGTCCTTTTATCTTTTATTTCCCTGCATTGGCAAAACAGTGTTGTTAAAGACAGGATACTCCAAGGTAATGGCTTTGTTCGTTGTCTTTCAAGTCTGTTCCGAGATGTCCTTATCTGGGAACAATTATCTTCTTCCTGGCAACAGCCATCATAAAATGAGAGCAGTACAAGCTTATAATAACCACTCCTTCAGTCTTGATAAAAGTATAAAGTGATAATAAAATTATTACATGGTCTCTCTCTGGCTGTCACATCTTCAGGGATCTTACACCCAGGGAAGTGGGATGACTCCAGCATTCCCTATCTGGTGTACACAGGCTGAGGTAGGAGTTGTTTAATATCAGCCTTAGGTGGGCTAAGTCGTTCCTCCAAAAAAAGGAAAAATAATCTGCTTTCCTCCACTGTTGATGCTGTTTTCAGGTTTTATCTTTTTACAGTTGCAGTTTTATTTAACTGTGAGTTTATGAAGAAAAAGGTGCCTGGAGTTCTGTGTTACTGCTTTAGCCAGCTGGTGTTTCCTGCTGGTTTCTGGGACTGCTGTTAGTTCAAATTTTGTCTTCTTTACACTACTCTATAAATTTTAATACTATCCATGCCATTGGAATTGTGATAATTAGTGTCCTTGCTTGGATTTGCTGTAGAAACATGTGATCAGTAAGTGTGTGAGGACTGTTAGTGTTTGCCTTCTGTGCAGGAAGAGCTTGGACAACGCTCTCAGGCACAGGGTGGGATTGTTGAGGTGTCCTGGGCAGAGCCAGGAGCAGGACTCAATCCTTATGGGTCACTTCTAGCTCAGGATATTCCATGATTCCATGATCTCTCTCATTGTTACCTTTGTGGTAAGAAGGTTCTCCATCAGTCCTTGCTCACAGGAGCTGATTTATCTGTCTGTGTTGTTCTGGCCTCCCTTTTCTGCCATCCAGCTTCACAGCTGAAGGATGTTTCCATTGGTGGCCTGGCTCAGCCTGGTCCCACGTTTTTCCAGTTCACCCCACTGCAGGTGGTTCTAGGACTGCCTCTAGGAGTCCCATTGTGGTGAAAAATCATCATTCAGGTTCTGAACTATTTCTTATCTTCTCAAGAGCAGCTGTTTCCTAAGAGGCACATCCTTCAACTCTGTGGGGAGTCACCTGTTAAAAAACACAGGCACACCAAAAAAAAATCTCAAAAAACCTTTCTGAAAATCCAAATCTGCCATATCTGCTCCTTCACTGATGTTTCGGGCAGCTCTCAGACATAAGGGGCAACCTCCCTCTCAAAAGCCATGTTGACTCTTCCCGTGGGCACTAAACTTACCCTTTCTTGTTGTTGTTACTGTTGTAGGAGCCTTATCCCCCCTAAAAATGTTATTGAATCTGCTGAGTGATGAACCCTGTAACAAAGGGATTTTTCAGTTATTCTACTTTGGAGCAGCCTTGGCCCAAAGGAAGAGTCAGGGACTTCTGTATAATTTGGCTGGGAGCACCAAGAAACACCTGGATGCGTCTGAAAATGTCACCTTTGGCTCAGGCACTGTCCTGACAGTTGTGTGTTCTGTGTGGAAGCAACACATGTCTCCCATGGGAATTTCTGTCCTCACAGCCCTTCTGCATCTCTGGATGTCATTCCTGTCAAGCCCTGTACCAGGGGTTGGTAGTGTAGCCTCAATGCTGTGCTTTTCTCTTTAGGCTTGGGAACTGATCCCTGCACATTCTGGTGGATGCTGGTCGCTCTGAGCACTACACTTTTAGCCCCCCCCACCTTTCCCTGGATTATGCCCACACTTTGTTCACAAACTCAGCCTATTTCAGCCTTCCTAGAAAGCTTATACTCTGAAATGTAGATAGCCACAAATATTCTTCCTTGTATCAGTTTCTCAGACACTGTTAAGCCAACAGTTACTTATCCTGACTTTTCATTTTTTCTGTTGTATTCCTCTCGAATTCTAGCCTAGAAAGACATGTCTGTTTGTCTTGACCTCATTGCCTGCTTCTGTGCACCCTGCTTGAATTTGGCTTAGCTTCTTAAGGCTGTCCTGTTTCCTGCTTGAATTTTATTGATTTCTATCTACTGTTTTCCTAAGGCTGCAGAGTTTTGGTGATTTAACTATTGAAGATACACTCCTGAGCTTCTCTTGGACTGCCAGTCTGTAGTTAAAACATCACCCATAATGTTTCATCTGAGGGAACTGTTTGCATTTCAATGAAGCCCAGTCCTGTATAGACTCAGCTATTCCAGAAGTTCCTCCAGACCTGGACAGGTGCTAACCCTCTCCGGCATTCCTGCATCCTCAGTCACACTTCAATGCTTCTCTAATTTCCTGAACAACTTTACTCGTGGAATCTGAGGCATTTCAGAGGTGTCCAAGCCCAGACATCCTACAACAGACAACCTGGTCTTCAGCTTCTCAGCGGACAGCTTTGATTTTGCTTCCTGAATTCCTCATCCTCACACAGTTGTTTTTGTCCCTTAGCCACCCTTGCGTTCTGCCTGGGGCTCTCAGAGGAGCTGTCTAGACACTGAAGTGCCATTTTCCAATGGGGCAGGCAGTTCTTCACTAGCATCATAAACACTGGGTCATGCCTGTTGCTGTCAGCTGGGATAGCCTGGGCCCAGGAACACCAGACCACCCTCTGGAGCTTACTGGCTGGATACTTTCACCCCCCTCACTTTGCTCCCCATCTGCCCTGAAACATTCCTGCTAAATGATGTGGGATAGCCTTGAGCTAGAGCTGCTCTTTGATTCTTTGATGTTCATTACCACATACCCACCTGTACCTGCCTGGGCTGTGGGGGCTCAGCTGATCCAGCTCCCAGGCCCTGCTGTGTCTGAGCCTGCTCTTGGCCTGTGCTGGAAGCAGCAGGGGCAGGGGAGGAGCTGCAGGAGTCAGGAATCCTCCCCTGCACTCCTGGAATTCTTTCTTTGCTTCATACAATCCCAAAATGGTTTGGTTGGAAGAGACCTTAAAGGCTATCTTGTTGCACCCCTGCCATGGGCAGGGACACTTTCCACTGTCCCAGGCTGCTCCCAGCCCCGTCCAACCTGGCCTTGGACACTTCCAGGGATGGGGCAGCCACAGCTTCTCTTGACAGCCTGTGCCAGGGCCTCCCCACCCTCACAGGGAAGGATTTCTTCCCAATATCCCACCTAACCCTGCCGTGTGGCAGTGCTCTCTGCTCTCACTGTTCTCTCACTGCTGGTGCATGTTCAGGTATCTCTTAGGAATCTGACTTCTGGCACCACACCAAACAAAATTATTTAGATCTCCTTCCTGTCACTTTATTTGCATACACCCAGTCCCCATTGCCATATTTCTGGGGAGATTTATGTCTTCCTCACTGAGAAATGTGTCTCCAGAAAAGCTGAGCAGTGGTACCTGTGTTTTGCAGGGCAGGAAGTGGCAGGTCATTGTTTATCAGAAGCTCTGTGTGTACCTGGTGCTTCAAGGAAGACAAAATTCCGCCTAAATTATTAACTGTTCCCCTAAACCACTTAAATCCAGAGATTGTTCCAAAGGCATCCTTGGGAAGTGCTAGGATACTTGGCATGAGCTCAGATGTGAGGCCTGAGGTGAAAGGAATCTTTTCTCAGCTCTTTGCTGACAGCACTTTTTGAGTCACTTGTTGAAGCTGCACTGAGGCAGATATGAAGAGGAAGAGACAAAGTCCTGCATATTGAGTTTGGGGAAATGTGAGCTGCTCTGGGGCTGATTTTTGATTGCCCAGTCTTCATTTTGTCTCTGTGCTTTCTCTTCTCCAGACTTTGTTCCAGTTATCCCCAGAAGCTGCTGGTCCCTGTCTGGATCACTGACAAGGAGCTGGAGAACGTGGCTTCATTCAGGTCATGGAAGAGGATTCCTGTGGTGGTGTACAGGTAAATGCAAACCCAAATTCTCCCCCCAGACCCTTGACAGCTGCCCTTGTCCTCATGTTCCTGCAGGGCGCTGAGCAGGGGAGCAGAGCTCCATGGGACTGTGGGACAGGGGCTGACAGGAGAGCTGGGGGCTCCTTTTGCCTTCTGCCTGCAAACATGGTGCTCCCAGGGCTCTTGCTCCCAGCACTGTCTGCAGCAGGATGTTCTCCAGAAGGGAGAAGCAGCGTTCCAGAACTGTCCTTTCCTGCTTTCAGTTAGATTTGAAGGTGTGGGTGACTTTCCTCCTACAGGAGATGTTGCAAGATGAGGTCAAATTAAAGTTCTCAGTTTCAAAACCTCTCCACACTTTGGTCCTTGTCTGGCTGCTACTTTGAAAATAAATCTGAACCAAAAGGAGCCTGCTGGGTGCTCTGTGGTCCAGGGGGGCGTGCAGGCCTGGACGGACCTGGGAACACCCAAATTTGCAGCTTTTCACGAGAGGCAGCCAAGGGGCATCTTCAACCTCTGCTCACTGTGACCAGTGACAAGACCAAGAGAATGTCTTGAGCTGTGCCAGGGCAGGGTCAGGCTGGATTTCAGGGAAAGGTTCTTCCCCCAGAGGTGCTGGCACTGCCCAGGCTCCCCAGGGAATGGTCCCGGCCCCGAGGCTGCCAGAGCTCCAGGGGCGTTTGGACAGCGCTGCCAGGGGTGCCCAGGGTGGGGTTGCTGGGGGTCTGGGCAGGGCCAGGGGTTGGACTGATGATCCCTGTGGGTCCTTCCCAAATTAGGATAATCTGTAATTCTATGAAATATTCCCTGGTCAGCCTTCCAGAAATCTAGACAGGGATGCAGGAGGCCAGGCAGCCAATGGAGGAGGGCTCTGCAGGATAGGGAGTGGTTCCTCATTAAATGTGTCTCCTGGGAGACTGATGTGTTGGAAACCAATGGGAGGCTGTTGGAAAGGGGCACCCAGCCAATTGTGCTGTTGTAAAATGTACATTATGGTTTGTAGCCTTAGACTCTGTTAGCAGTTACCAAATCCAAATATAAAAAACCTTAAAATAACAGAGCTGTGTTGGAAAGTACAAAAGTCAGCAAACAAATCCAGTGAATTTGCAGGTACCTTAAGTCTGCATCTTCATGTTTCATGGCTTGCTGTTAGATGTGGCAAAAGACTGTGTGTTCCTTCTAGAACTCAGTTCTGCAGCAAAGTGGGAACGAGCACAGCTTATCGGATGGAGCCTTTCCCTCCTTGCAGCCAGCTCAGCGAGGCAGTTCATTGTATTTGTGATTCCTTTTGCTAAAAATGGCCTGGTGCTGGAGCCTGTCCCACTGTGCCTCCCCACCTGAGGGCAAAGCCATGTCTTTTTCCTACTCCAACAATTATTTTGTTCCTTGCTTTATATCTCTGTGATGGTACCCAGTAATTTACAGGCTGAGCTGCCACCCTTTGCAGCCTGGGATCAGATTAGAAGACGCTGACGAGTGATGTTACAAAATGGGGCAAGTGCTTGCCCATGTGTGTCTCTGATTTTTGTGCACTTTTTTTAGCCTTTGCCCTCAAAATTGAAGTCTTTGGGGCAGGAGGGTCCATGAGGGTCGTGGCTGCTTCTGCAGTGCCTTGTGCTGTGTTTAAATGAAAAGCCTCACACTTGGCTCCTCCTCACTCAGAATTCTGGAGAGAGTGTATCAGTGCCTGCATTCCAGGGACTCTGTTTGATAGACCTCAGAGCTTTTGGACAATAAGGCTGATCTCATTGGGTCACAGTCAGATCTGTAAAACATGATACCAAAGGTACCGCATTATCAGATTGCTTTCAAAAAGTATAATTTAGCTAATAAGCAAAGCAGAAATTCAGGTCTCCATCTCAGTCCTGAGTGGAGATGTGCGGGAGAGATGCAGGAGCCTCCCGGCACAATCCACCACTCAAACAAGGCAAAGGATGCAATTAATGATTTAGCTGAGTGCAGAGGCAGACGGGCACGGCGTGGCAGCTCTGGCTCTGTCTGCTCAGCCACCTTGAGGAGACCTTGGGCTTGTGGCAGTGGGAATGCTCCTCCTGGCGCTCAGCATCGCCTGCCAGGGAAGCAGCGGGGGAACAGCGCTCACTGCTCCAGCCCCAGGGCTGAGCACTCGCTCTCGGGCTCTCGCTTCATGCCAGAGGGAGATGGGAGTTTATTCCTGACATTTGGAAAGTGGAAGCACTTGAACACACAGATCTCGCTTGGAAACCTTCAGGCTCAGCTCAGTAAACCTTCTCCAAGCTCTTTCTTGTGCTTTAGGCCAAGCTGCTTGACTTAGGAGTGTTCAACCACAACACAATGGCCAGGAAATAACAGAGAGGAGACTTGAGAGATCATAGAATCATGGCATGGTTTCGGTTGGAGGGGACCTTAAAGATCCTCTACTTCAAACCTCCCCACCACCTTCCACTAAAGCAGATATTAATTAATCCATTCTGGAGGTTTCTTGTGGGTTAATTGGCATGCGCTGACAGTATCAGATGTGCTCTAGCCTTGTGCTCACAATGAATCTGGGAGGAAAAACTCAACTGATGAACTACAAAGGCACCTCATTCTCCAGCTTTGGATCGTGAAAGAGTCTTGAGTCATTAAAACCAAACTGAGGATCCCTAAAGAATAATTTGCTCTACATTAGTTAAAACACTGTGTTAACTTCTGCCATTCCAGTTTCAAGAAGGGAGCTTTTCTTTGAGGAAAGCCTCCTTAAAAATCCTAAGCAAGAAGAACCCTGAAATGGTTCCTGTGCTCATGCTGGGGAGATATGCAGAGAAGGCAGTCAGGCTCTGGTGCTCCCCTGTCCTGAGAAGCTCCTGACAAGTTCAGGTGTGGTTTTGGTTCCTCTGCTGGCACCTGCTGTACTTTCTGCTAGCTCATGGCTTCACACTCATTGGTGCTGCCACATCTCCTTGTTTGTACTGCCAGTTCAGCGTCTCCCTTGAAGGTCCCCAGCAGTTGTTCACTGCTCAGAGGTTTGTGTTACCAAGAGTTTTGTGAGTTTAACACGACTCTGGTGACGTGGGCAGCTTTTTACGGAGCGGCTGCTGTGCCTCACGCACTCTGTTCTGCCCTCCAAGCTGCCTGCTGGGAGCACTCCCTGGCACAGACCCTGCTTTTCCCAAAAACGTGCTCAGGCGCTGTCTGGGAAAGTGCTGGTTGGCACAGGCCAGGAACTGTGGGTGGCTCCCAAACAGGCTTGGATGATCACAGGCCAGTGCTTAAGTCCACACCTTGGGTCTGTTTCATTTACTACTATAAAGAAAGCTTTTGCTGCTGTCTGTGTTACCCATCCTTGAGTGATCCTGAAGGCAGGAATAGATCTCTTGGGAGTGACTGCTCTGCAAGTCGCCTTGCAAAACAGAACAGCACCGAAAGTAAAGGGAGCTCACAGTATTTTGACTTGGCCAAACAGGAATGTTATTTCTTTGAAAGACTTCAGTTTAAAGACTTCATCATTATCTGTGAGATGTCATTAAGGAAGCTGCATAAACTGCCAGAGGGCAGGGTCAGATGGGATATTGGGAAGATGTTGTTCCCTGTGAGGGTAGTGAGGCACAGGGTGCCCAGAGAAGCTGTGTCTGCCCCATCCCTGGCAGTGCCCAAGGCCAGATTGGATGGGGCTTGGAGCACCCTGGGATGGTGGAAGGTGTCCCTGCCCATGGCAGATACTCTTTAAGCGCCCTTCCTGCCCAAACCATGGCATGATTCTGTGATCTTCAGAGCGGTGCTGCAGGAGATGTGCTGGGATGGTTGAGCATGGTTGGTGTGTGTGGATCTGGTTCAGGGCTGTCCAGTTCATGCCATCTCCAAGAAGGACCAGGCACCAGGATTAGCACCTCAGGGAGGTTTAAAAAGTGGGACAGGGATGCAGGGACTCTTTCCTCGTGCATCTTTGGAGTAGCTGCTATCTTAGATTTCCTACATCCATTTGGGAGAATGGGTGACTGTGTCTCATGGTCACTTGCTGAACCTGCCACTAAGTATTTTGGAACCAGTTTGTACTTCCACATTCTACCGTGGCAGTGACTGCACTCTTTGTTTTTTCTGTTGCCCAAAAAATACTTGTGTTTCCGAAACACAAGGCATGACTCTTCCAGCACTTGATTGTGTCTGTGCCACGCATCTCTGGAGATTGGTTTGATGACAACATTATCCTTTTTGAGATGGATTAGTGCGGAATTTGTGTCATTTTAGGATGGTTTAGATGTGAAGCCGTAATATTTTCTCTGTTACTCCTTTCCCAATAACATCCTTAGCCTTTGTGCTTCTCTTGAGCACTGAGCTGAGGCTTTTCAGAGCTCCCTGGTGACTTCAAAGCCTTTGGGATTTGGCTGCTGGTTTGCACCAAAATGCTCCATGTCACAGCTGGGGTTATAAATACTCTTCACTTACTGATACTAAATTTCAGATTCTCCTGAGTCATTCTTTGTCACCAGCAGCTTTGTCACCTCAGAGTTCCTTGCCTTTCCAGACCGTTTGTGAATGACTTGACCAGTGTGTTCATGTGGGAAATGACCTGATTCCTGCTTCAGGCCTCCTGCCAGGCGTCACTAAGCACAGCCAGGGGTAGGGTTCACGTTTAGGGGTTGTTGATAAACACCAGCTTAGGCCTCCACCCAGAAACTCCCTGGTCTGATGCTGAGTGAGCTCATCTTTCCAACTTACAGGTGATAAGTGAAATGATTTAACAACAGCTCTGTAATTTAAGGGAGGAAATAAAGAAAGAGATGGAGAGAACAGAACAGCATTAAAATCAAGTGGAAGATGTCCCTGCCCATGGCAGGGGGTGGAACAAGGTGATCTTTAACATCTCTTCCAACCCAAACCATTCCATGATTGTATAAAATAACTATTACTTTCCCAAAATACAACCATAATGATCTGAAGTTCTTGTCTCTGATTTAATATATAAACACTCACCTATCTATATACAATAGCATCTATTTTATATATTATATATTTATACATTACAGGATATGTAATATATGTAAATAGAAGTCAGAGGTTGGACTTGAGGATCTTGGAGGTCTTTTCCAAGCTTAATGACTCTGTATTATTGTAAATAAAAATACTAAACTGGTTTAACCTCTGTGTCAGTGCTGTGGTGGTGAACAATGGTTATTTGAGATTTCCTGCCCCGTTTTGCTGCTCGATGAGAGAGTCAGTGCTGTAGGTAAAGCAGCTGCAGCCAGGAGTTGCTCAGGTGCTGTCTGTACACAGGGGATGTCTCCTGGGCCGTCCCTGCCCTCGGCAGGGGCTCCATGGGCTCTCTGTCCCCGCAGACACGTGCGCAACGGGGCGGTGATCGCGCGCTGCAGCCAGCCCGAGATCAGCTGGTGGGGCTGGCGGAACGCCGATGACGAGTACCTGGTGACGTCCATTGCCAAAGCCTGTGCCTTGAACCCCGGAGCGAAGGCGTCCGGCGCCGCGCCGCACGCCAGGAGCAGCGACGGCAGCGAGCCCTGCGACGCCGACTTCGGTGAGATGGCTCCCTCCGTCCCTCGCTCCGAAACGGGGCAGTTCCTCCGTGCTCCCAACAGCAGAGCTGCTGCCAGGGCTGTCCCAGCGCAGGGCTTAACCCCGGTCTCCAGGGAGAGAACTTGGGCCCTGTCTGCCGTGACTGTGGCGTGGCGGGGGGCTCACGGTGTGTGGCGGGAGGGGGGAGGTGCCGGGAGCTCAATCCCTGTGTGTCCCTGCAGACTCATCCCTGACGGCGTGTTCGGGCGTGGAGAACGCGGGAACCCCTCAGAAGCTGCTGATCCTGGATGCCAGGTCCTACACGGCGGCCGTGGCCAACAGGGCCAAGGGAGGTGGCTGTGAATGCGAAGGTACCAAGGCCAAGCACATCCCAGAGCGTCTTCCTCGCGGACCTGCCTTGCAGGGGGTCCTGGGGCGCAGCTGAGGGTCGGGTCAGCCTTTTGATACTTGCTCTGGGAGCACATTCCTACAGTGGGAGCTGGACAGGCTGGATCAAGGAGCCAAGACCAGTTGGATGAGGTTCAATAAGGCCAAATTCTGGGCCCTGCACTTGGGTCACAACAGCCCCATGGAATGCTCCAGGCTGGGGCAGAGGGGCTGGAAAGCTGCCCAGTGGAAAAAGACCTGGAGGTTCTGGTTGGCAACAGCTGAACTTCAGGCCAGGTATGTCCACGTGGGCAAGAGGCCAAGGGCACCTGGCCTGTACCAGCCACAGTGTGGCCACAGGACTAGGGCAGTGACCATCCCTGTGATCTGGCCACTGCTCAGATCCTGGGTTCAGTTTTGTGCCCCTCAGAACAAAAAAGACATTAAGGGGCTGGAGCGTGTCCAGGGAAGGGAACAGAGCTGGGAAGGGGCTGGAGCACCAGGAGAGGCTGAGGGAGCTGGGGGGCTCAGCCTGGAGCAAAGGAGGCTCAGGGGGCCCTGCTGGCTCTGCACAGCTCCTGCCAGGAGGGGCAGCCAGGGGGGTCGGGCTCTGCTCCCAGGGAACAGGGACAGGAGGAGAGGGAAGGGCCCTAGGCTGTGCCAGGAAAGGTTTAGGTTGGATATTGGGAGAATTTTCTTCACTGAAAAGTTGGTCAAGACCCTGGCAGAGGCTGCCTAGGGCAATGGTGGAGTCCCCATACCTGGAGGGGTTTAACAGATGTGTAGATGTGGCACCTGGGGACATGGGTTGGTGGTGGCCTTGGCAATGCTGGGGAATGGTTGGACTAAGTGATCTTGGAGGTCTTTCCCAACCTTAGTGACTCCGTGAACACCAGGAGGGGTGTGTGAGCGGCCACTGCAGGGGGGTGTGCAGGCAGTTGCTGGGGTGGCAGCAGAGTTGGACTCGTTGGCCCTTGTGCTCCCTTCCAACTCAGAATACTCTGTGACCCCTGTAGCTCTCTCTGAATGTTCCTGTCTTTCCTGTCAGAGTATTACCCCAACTGTGAAGTCGTGTTCATGGGCATGGCCAACATCCACTCCATCCGGAACAGCTTCCAGTACTTGCGTGCTGTCTGCAGTCAGGTGCCAGACCCCAGCAAGTAAGTGACTCTTCTCTAGCTGAGTTTGATGCCATAGCCAAACCTGGGGGGTTTTCCTTCCCTCTTCCTTTTTCCTATCCCAGGTTTCTACCTGGGAAAATGGAAGGATAGGAAAGTGCTCACCGTGTTTGAATGCTGCTTATTTTGATCCATTAATCTGGAAGGGATTGTGGCACTGCCTCAGTGTTACTTGGTTGCGTATGTCCTCTATGGGTTCCTAAAATGTGGCTGTATTTGAGAAAAATGAAATTAGGGATTGGATTCTTTGTCCTTCTCTTCAGGCTGCCTGGTTCCTCTGGGACACGTTTTAGAAAAGACTGATTTTCACTGAGGAGTCCAAGAAAACTGAAGTTAAAATGTATTTATTTTTTTCTTCACTGGAGAGCTAAGCAATCATTTTCATGCTTTTTTTTCCCTGTTCCAGCTGGCTTTCAGCCCTGGAGAGTACCAAGTGGCTGCAGCACCTGTCTGTCATGCTGAAGGCAGCAGTGCTGGTCTCCAGTGCCATTGACAGAGAAGGGCGTCCAGTGCTGGTTCACTGCTCCGACGGCTGGGACAGGACTCCACAGATTGTGGCGCTGGCAAAGATTCTCCTGGACCCTTATTACAGGACCATGGAGGTAGGACTGTGCTCTGCTAGACTTCGTCTGTTCAAAGGCAGATTTTGTCTTACAATCCCTGTGGAAAGGAGCAAGATTTCATTTGGCAATAAGCTTAGTGGTATGTCCAAGATGTAGCGTTTTCCCTGTTCTCTTTCTACCTGTTTTGGGTGAACTGTTATTCACTCCTCTGCCCAGCCGGGGGAAGTGCTGTGGGAAATACCACCTTGTGCTCAAGGTTCAGCTGTTTCCCTACTCTGAATTCTCTGAGCTGGTTACTGTACAGAAATAACAACTGTTAGTTTGTGTCTGGACATCTCCCACATTGGGGAGCTTTGCTCCCAAAGCAGGCACTGCTGCAGCCTCCTTCCCAACCCTTCCTGGTGTATGGAGCTTGCCTTGTCCTGCCGTGTGTCCTCAGCAAAGTCTCTGCAGTTGTTTTTTTCTTTTATTCACAGGGCTTCCAGGTGCTTGTTGAATCGGACTGGCTGGATTTTGGTCACAAGTTTGGGGATCGCTGTGGGCACCAGGAAAAGGTGGAAGATCAGAACGAGCAGTGCCCAGTTTTTCTCCAGTGGCTGGATGCTGTTCATCAGCTTCTGAAGCAATTTCCCTGCCTCTTTGAATTTAACGAAGCCTTTTTGGTAAGAAATACGTGTGCGAATGTGTCTTTATGCCAGATGTGATCAGCCAGAGGGAAGGTCCTGATGTTTTAAAATTTTGGATTTGAAAGAAAAGAGGTTTGCAGAACCCAGGAGATTGTGCAGTGATCACAGAATCCCAGAACAGTTTGAGCTGGAAGGGACCTTAAAGTCCACCTTGTCTCACCCCCTGCCGTGGGCAGGGACACCTTCCACTATCCCAGGTTGCTCCAAGCCCGGTCCAACCTGGCCTTGGATCAGCTGGACCCAGATGGCTTCTCTGGGCAGCCTGTGCCAGTGCCTCTCCACCCACACAGGGAAGGATTTCTTCCTTATATATAATCTAAATCTCTTCTCTTTTAGTTTAAAACCATTCTCCCATAAAGGGATAGTGAAGAGTGTATGTTCTCTGGTTTTTCTGAATCCCTTCTCCAGGTCGCTTTCCAGCCCAGGGAATTCAGATGCTAGCAGCAGCACTAGTTTGATTTGCATCTCTCAGAGCTGTATGAGTCTAAAACATTTTAAAAAGATAAATTTAAAAAAATTAATCTCTGTCTTATCAAATAATGCAGGTGAGGGTTCTAGAGGGAGGGGTTTGGTATCAGTTGGGTGTTGCTGTTCCTTCAATCTAAATGATCCCTGTCCTGCCCTGTGTGGACAGCAGCGGGGTCACCCGGGGTGGGCACTGTGTGAGCCATCCCAGAGGAGGGGAGGATGTGTCCCCTGTAGACAGGAGTTCCCTTTTCCCCCTGGCTCTGAGAGTTGCTCCCCCTGATGCTGCAGGTGAAGCTGGTGCAGCACACGTATTCCTGCCTCTATGGGACCTTCCTGGGGAACAGCCCCTGCGAGCGGGAGATGCACAACATCTACAAGCGCACCTGCTCTGTGTGGTCCCTGCTGCGGGCTGGCAACAAGAACTTCCACAACCTACTCTATATGCCTGGATCCGAGCAGGTCAGTAGAGCTCCTAGCCCAGCTTTCTAGGCTGTTCCCCTGCCAGGTGCTGGGAAGGGGTGGGAAGGGGCTGGAGGGGTTCCCTTGGTGTTCAGCTCTGACACAGGCAGTGTTGCAGGTGCTGCATCCTGTATGCCATGTGCGTGCCCTGCACCTCTGGATGGCAGTGTACCTCCCAGCCTCCTCACCACACCCTCTGGGACAGGATGACATGGACATTTACATGCCCCCTGGATCTCAGAGCCAGGACTTCAGTGGCAGGTGTTTGGACAGGTAAGAATTCAGAGCTCCAAGATCAGGCTGCTGTCTACCCAAAGACCTTCCTGCCCTCCTGTAGTTCCCCTGCTTTCCCTGTTGTTCTCATCTTTCCTATGGGAGTAAGAGCTCTGTAGCAGTGTCCCAGCCACTCAGAGAAGGAGTTGAGCAGCTCCCTGCTGCACCTCAAAGGCAGGAGGCCACATTGTGGTGTTGTGCATTTCAGCTTCCCATCCATTCCCCAAGCTGTAATTGGGAACATTGCCCTTCCCTCATCTCAGTTTTAATTGAAACCAGGGAAGTTTCAGGGGATTTGTTGTGAGATTTGCTTTGCTTTTGGGTTCTAGATTACCAAAGACGAGATCTATGGATGACCTGCTCTCAGCCTGCGACTCCAGCAGCCCGCTGACCCGCACATCCAGTGACCCCAACCTGAACAACCACTGTCAGGAGGTGCGAGTGGGCCTGGAAGCTCGGCATGCAGCCACTGAGGGGGCTGAAGGGGCTGCAGGGGCCACAGGAGAGGCACGGCCCGTGGAGGAGAAAGAAGAGAACTCCCTGCTGCAAGGCAGCAGCTCTGCTGAGCTCAAAGGGCAGAGCAGGCAGCTGGGCAGCTGGGCTGCCACGCCATCCAGCAGTGTCCCTGTGGAGGCAGAAAAGGGAAATGGGACACACACAGAGGAACTGAATGGCAGAGGTCCAGCTCCAAATCCTTCCAGACAGGAAAAGGTTGACCAGGTTTCCACCAGTTCTGGAAAACAATTAGAAACCTGTCCCCAGGAACCTTTGAAGGCTGCTGGCATGGTGTCCAATGGAGAAGGCTGCACCAAGAGAATCACCGCTCGCCAAGACATTCCCAGCCAGGAGTCCCTGGCACCAGGCCCCCTTTCTCAGGACATCCCAGGCCCTGCCCCGTGCATGCCCTGCCTGGATGCAGACAAGAGCAAAGGCGATGCTGGCTGCAGCGAGCCCTGCGAGGAGCCCGGCCGGCCAGGGAGGGTCCTGCTGGAGCAATGGCGCAAGCCCATTTCCCAGAGCCAAAGCAGCGAGTTCTCCTTCCTGGGGTCCAACTGGGACAGTTTTCAAGGCATGGTGACATCACTCCCTAATGGGGAGCCTGCATCCAGACACCTCCTCTCCTATGGCTGCTGCAGCAAGAGGCTGAGCAGCAAACCCCTGCGGGCCCCGGGCCTGTGCCTCAGTGGCCCATGGTTTGTCAGGGAAGGTGGGAAGCCCTTGGCCTGCACTGGCCACGCGGGCATGCATTTTGGGAAGCCCAACCGTTCGTGGTTACCCTGCCACCTGAAACAAGCATCTGGTCCCAAGCACATGCCGCCAAAATGTCCTTCTCCTGTGCCTCCTCTCTACCTGGATGACGATGGGCTCCCCTTCCCCACGGACGTGATCCAGCACCGGCTGCGGCAGATCGAGGCCAGCTACAAGCAGGAGGTGGAGCAGCTGCGCCGGCAGGTGCGGGAGCTGCAGCTGCGCCTGGACATTCGCCACTTCTGCGCCCCTCCGGCTGAACCCCCCATGGACTACGAGGATGACTTTGTGAGTACCGGCCTCTCACACCCAGCTCCCGTCCCTGCACCCCCTCACCGCTCCCTCTCCTACCCACAGCTCTCCATCTCTTTGGGAGGGGGGGAAAGATTGTTCCTGTGTTCCTCAGCTGTGTCCCCCTCCTGGCCACGTCCTCATGCTACCCAGAGGTATCTCTGCTGCTTGAGGGCCAAACTCCCACATGCTCATGAATGCTTTGCCCCTTGTCTGGGGAGCTCTGGAGCCACCCGGGTGCTCCTCACCAGCGTGGAGCATGCAGAGCAGGGAACGCCCTGGAGTGCGCGCCCGAGGCAGCAGAGGGGATTGGTGACCTGGTCTCATTTTGCAGACATGTCTGAAGGAATCGGACGGCAGCGACACGGAGGATTTCTGTTCTGACCACAGTGAGGACTGTTTGTCAGAAGCAAGCTGGGAGCCTGTGGATAAGAAGGACACTGAGGTATGTTTGTGGAGCTGTGATGCAGTGGCAGGAAATGTTTTTTGCATCTGATCTGTGTGGACACAGCAGCAGAGAGTGGTCTGGAAGCGAGGCAGTGAGCAGCCTCCCCTGTCCTTGACATATCCTCTGCTGCTGCTGGCTCAGGTGGGGTGGGCTCTCTGCAGTGTGGCCCAAAGCCACCCCAGCCTGCACCAAGCTGTCACGGGGGGTTACAGACGAGAGCTGACTGGTGTCTGCCCTAGGTTACACGGTGGGTCCCGGACCACATGGCCTCACACTGCTTCAACTGTGACTGTGAGTTCTGGCTGGCCAAACGGAGGCACCACTGCAGGTAAAAATGTCAGCACTCTGTGTCCCTCCTGTCCTCAGCTTCCTGTCACAAAATGTCCCTTGGCCAGGTCTGTTCCCTCCAGCTTCCAGGAGGTTTTAGGTATTTCCACTATATGCCAGGCCTCGTCAGTTCCCTGCAGATTTCCATTCTACATTGTTCTTGTTTCTGTTTTTCCAAGGCCTTTGATCCTTCTCCTGCACAGCAATGCCCATGAGTCCCTGTCAGCACTAGCAGTTTGCTTGCACTGCAGACCACAGTATAAGAAACACATTGACAATCCTCAGCCAGGCTGGTGCTTTGCCCTGACCTGGACCCTTTGTGCTTGCCGAAGTTCTGCTGTGGTGTTCCCAGCTCTCTTCTGACTGGTTTTCTTGCTCCCTGACAGGAACTGTGGGAATGTGTTCTGTGCTAGCTGCTGCCATCTGAAGCTGCCCATCCCTGATCAGCAGTTGTATGATCCTGTCCTCGTTTGTAACTCCTGTTACGACAACATCCAAGTGTCTCGTGCCAGGGAGCTCATGAGCCAACATATGAAGAAACCCATTGCCACAGCTTCCAGCTGAATGCCAGACAAGGGACCTGTCTAAGCCCAGCCTTTTCTCTCGTGGGTTTGAAGTGTGACTCTGCCTCCAGGGTAACTGTGAAGGCCTTTGGTGCAACACTTGAACACCAAGCTTGAATGCACTGTCTGCAGCAGCCTTGCTGCCAGGCTGGAGCAGAGGAGCTCAGATCAGAGAGGACGCTGTGTCCCCAGCCTGCAGCGGGTGGGCCCGTGTGTTGTAGCCCTGACGACCTAGGGCTGAGAGGGGATCACAACCTCTTCCTTTTGTGGGCTGGAAAGCAACGTTTTCACAGCTCTTGCCTGTGCAAAGTCCCCCCAAAGCAATAGAAAGGCATGTTTAGAACCACCTCCCCCTCCGAAGGCAGACTGCTGTATGAGAAGGAAGAGGGCAGGCTCCCAGTGGTCCTGTGGGCATTGGAAGAGCCTCAGCCTGGAGCAGATCTGTAGTTTCTCTTTCCATGAGTGTGATTTGCGATCAGCTTGGTGAACAAGACTCATTAGCGATCACTAATTGATTTTCTCTCGGGCTCTGAAGAGAATTCATTCCGGCTGAAAAGGGGCCAAGCAGATCGTGCCCGTTTTCAGGCTCCGCTGGGATCGGTGTCACGCTGGACTTTGTCCCTGCCCCCAGCACCATGGGGAGATGGGAGATTGGCTTTTCACTTCTGCTCTGCCCGTCTGCTTTGTCTGCAGTCATGTCACAGCCTGGTGCTAACACAGGAATGGCACCCTGATCCTCTCCTGGCATGGAAACAGAACTCGTGTTCCTGTGTTGCTCCTCCTCCCCTTTTCTGCCCTCAGCTCTCCACTTCCTACTGCTCTTTATCCTGAAAACTTGATACCTTGAGGGTATAGGCCATAATGTGTTGTTTTACCTCCTGGAATGTGCTGTCTGGTGTATGTGAGGGTTTCAGTCCAAATGCTGCTATATATTTCTGTGCACTTAATGTAACCCGAAGAAGGGAGAATGAAGCATCAATACCAAAATGGGGGTGGGGAAGGACACTGGCTGACATAGACACTACGGTCTGTACTTTTCACTTTAGGATGTACAGCCAAGCTGCAGTGATAACCATGATGTGTGGCATCTGTTCAGTGGTGGAAACAATCTCTCTGACTTGCCCCTTCAGTGCTACCTGAAATGCCTCTTGAATTTGACTTCTTTTTTTGTCTCCTGTACAGCGGTCAAAGTTCAGAGTTGCCAACTTGTAATTGCCTCTCTGCTTCTCCTTTAAACTAGAGAGCAGAAATCCCAACTCTTCCAAAGGACAAGGAACTGGATTTAGAAAGGAAGAAAGGTTTAGAAAGTGGTTTTCAGTCGGCTTGTAATCCCTAGATCTCTTGGGGAGGATTGATCCTGCCTCCTGTGTAAGGTGTCTGCAGGTATTAGTGAGGAAGAAGAGTTTGAAAATGGGGCATTTCTCTGCAGAAATGCAGGTTTTCTTTCTAATGTATTCTGCACCTCAAGCACTGAGGCTCGGTATGTGGCAGGGAGGATCTGTGAGGACACTGGTCTGCTAACAAGGCAAAGGATACTGTTGTGATCTCCCAGATTTTAATGGTTTGTCATCTCTGTCAGAAGGAATGAAAAAACGACCCTTTCCTGCACTTTGCGTTGTCAGCCTCTGGTTTTGTAAATCCTGACGTGCGAATGAAGCTCCTCCTCTGAAGACCTTGTACTTAGACTCTGCTTCTTTTCCATACTGGGAACAACCAATACAGCTTTGGGAAGAGAAGGCACCTTGCTTCAGATTCTCCCCTGCCTTGTACCTTGCAGTCATTGCCAGACATGGAAGAGTGACCATTGGCCTGACAGAAGAAACTGGATTTGCTCCTGTTTTGCACGTGTTGGAATGACTGCAAGCAATGAGGAAACCAGAAACCAGGTACTGCTGGCCCTTCCGTTCAGGCCATTAGTCCAAACTGCTTTTAGCTCTTGTGAGTTTCAGTGTCACAATGTGCTGGCCAAAAACTCTCCAATCAGTTTGATAGCATTGTGACAAACAAAATGTGCTGTACAACTCAATACAGTTGAAATAAAATCTCTATATTAGTGCTGCTGGGTTTGGGCCCTTCTTTCCTCTATAGGGAATCCTTCTGCTTGCCCAGGGGGTTTCAGGCTGCTGTTACTCGCTACCTTTTCCCTTGATTTAAGGTTTGTTAGGGATTTCATATCCCTTCTCACAGTCAGAGTCATGGGTAGGATACACAGCACCTTGTGCTAGAGGCCCTCTGCTCTGTTCCAAACAAACCTGCAGGATGGCCTTCCCACTGTCCTTCCCAGTGCCTTTCAGCCTCTCCTACAGAGACTTGAGGAGGAGTTTTTCTTTACTGGAGAAAGACTGTTAGGCAGAATTCCCTGCTATGACGAAAGGCTGAGAGAGTTGGGAGTTGTTCAGCCCGGAGAAGAGGTTTCAGGGAGACCTTAGAGCCCCTTCCAGTGCCTAAAGGGGCCCCAAAAGGGCTGGAGAGGGACTTTGGACAAGGACCTGGAGGGACAGGACAAGGGCGAATGGCTTCCCACTGCCAAAGGGCAGGGTTAGATGGGATATTGGGAAGGAATTGTTCCCTGGGAGGGTGGGGAAGCCCTGGCACAGGGTGCCCAGAGAAGCTGTGGCTGCCCCTGGATCCCTGGCAGGCTGGATGGTGTTCGGAGCCACCTGGGACAGTGGAAGGTGTCCCTGCCCATGGCAGGGGTGGGACGAGACAGTCTTTGAGGCCCCTTTCAACTCAAACCATTCTGGGATTCCATGATCCCCCCCACTCCTCACCAACGTGTTCCTACCAGCTGTCCCCGGGTGGGTGTGTGGTTGGTTGCTCTGTGCAGGACCATGGATGAGACTTGTGCTTTGTCAGCTGGATGGTGCTGCAGATCAGATACAGTTTGTGATGGATTCAGAAAGAATCTCCTTGAAAGCCTGTCCTCAGTTCAAAGATCCATGGAGCTTGATATTGGGCAGATCCCTGGTAAACTACTCCCACGGTTCAACTCCGGTGTTCATGTCAGACAGGTGGTACCTAAAGGCCTCGTTGTATCAGAAATGTGGGGAACAAGACAGTTTGTCACATTGAAACATGAACCATCACTCCTCAATCACACACGGTCAGCTTGGGAGGCCATTGTTACAAGAACTTGTAAAATTGAGACAAGGTATTTAAATGGGATTCATTTTAGAAACCAATGAAATTATAGCCCTGCCAACATTTGAATACAGATTTGCGATGTGAAATGGAATTGGTACTGCCCAACTGACATGAGAATTATCACGAGTTTAGAGGGGTAGCCTGGAATGTGCAGTCACTGTCCCACTGAGGCGAGGGCTCGGCCTCAAGAAATTCCCTCAGGCAGCTGCTGACCCTCAGGGAGAATCCCCAACTACTGACTCAAGGATGAGACTCCACTGGCCCTCAGCAGGACTCCAACCCAGTCCAATCTGATCCATGGTCAAACACAGTCACATTAACCGTGGTTGGCTGGGGTCCGACCTGCCCACCACAGGTGTGACAGGCTGGTCACACTGGGACTGCCCATGGCAGGACACCAGCCAGAGGGGCTGGTCCCAGCTGTGGTGGGTGCTCTGCCACAGCAGCACTGCTTGATATTAGTCATGAACAGCATTTTTATAAGAAAAGACCATTTATTTTTCAGTTCCAGCCTTAGCAGTTCCAATGTCATGTGTCATGTGTGACCCGTTGGCTTCTTATCCCCCGCAGGGAAAACACCATGGCAGAATTCCCCCGTGCACAATTAAAAGATAAATAATTATTTATAAACAGTATTTATTAAATAATAAACAAGCTGCTGGGACACTCGTGGCTGGTATCACATCAACCTGGCCACACCAGTGAGGGGCACTGAACATTCCTGGTTATTAAGCACAGAGGGAAGTGTTATCACTAAAGGAATGTAAAACCATCGTTGCCGACACATTCAGCCTGAGGTAATCGATATCTGTGCTGAAATGGGTCTGAACCCAGCACAAACAGGGACATCAAAGCCTTCTCCATCATGCACCAACTGCCAGGAATTCTTGGTGAATTAACAACCGGAGCTGTGTGTAATGTGCCACTATATCTCAGCAGCCACTGAACAGAATAAACATGGATTTCAGTGTAGTGAGAACCAGGTTAGACTGGCAATGGTTGGGGCTATTCAGGTGTGTTAATGGATAACACTAAAACTGACAGGGATGTGGAGAAAGAAGAGGAAGGTGATGTGTGGCCTTGTGAACCCTGCAAGTGCTGCCCAGGAGACAGTTCAAAGTGAGACGCAGGCAAGAAGGATTTCTGAGCAGCTTTCTGAGGTGCATGAGTGTCTGCCCAGTCTGTTTTCAGTGACACTTCACACATTTCTCTCCCAAAATCTTGGGCTTCTGTGAAAGTGAACTTGGGGTGCTACCATTTGTTTATGGGACCTTGGGTGTCTCTGTGTCTCCTCAAGTAAAACATGTATGTGCTAAATTGTCTGTATGTAAAAGATGCTGCACACATCATCATTTGAAACAAACAAAAAAACCCTCACCCAAAGCGGTGCACAGCTTCAGTCTCACCAAGTTTAGGCTGCTCATGCAGCTTTAGAATCACAGAATCCTTAAAGGTTGGAAAATCCCGCTAAGAACATCAAGTCAAACCTGTCCCCGGCACCGCCACCAACCAACCGGTGTCCCCAGGTGCCACATCCACAGGGCTGTGAAACCCTTCCAGGGATGGGGACTCCACCACTGCCCTGGGCAGTTCCAGGGCCTGACCAACTTTTCACTGAGAAATGTCCCCAATGTCCCCCCTGCCCCTCCCCTGGCCCAGCCTGAGGCCGTTCCCTCTGCTCCTGTCCCTGTTCCCTGGGAGCAGAGCCCGACCCCCCTGGCTGCCCCTCCTGGCAGGAGCTGTGCAGAGCCAGCAGGGCCCCCTGAGCCTCCTTTGCTCCAGGCTGAGCCCCCCCAGCTCCCTCAGCCGCTCCTCATCGGCCTTGAGCACCCATTTCCTGCTTTTTCACCCCAGACCGTCCCTCAGGGCGTGATACCCCCCCCTTCCCCTCCGCCTGAGCCGGACACATCCCACGGGAGCGATGTGACGGTGAGCGGGATGACGGGGATTGGGAGGTACAGGGAAACTGAGGGGACTGAGGGATGGTGAGATGGGGGCATTGGGGCCGAGGGGGATGCGAGGGGCTGAGGGGACGTGGGGACCTGAGGGGGTGGCGGGGCTGAGGACTCGGGCGGCTGAGGGGAATGGCGGGAATGACGGGTGCTGAGGGGACTGGGGGGATTGGGAGGACCGGAGCAGCTGAGGGATGGCGGCGCTGTGGATGTGGAGTTGGTGGGTGGGTTTGGGAAGCGCTGGGGGCCATCAGGTTTGAAAAGCAGCACTGCCCTGACAGAGGAGGGGGACCTGTCCTGGTGGCTGCTCAGGTCACCCGCTGTGACGATGGGTTTTCCATGAAGATGGATGTGCAGCCAGTGAACGTGGGGAAGGCCGTCCCCAGGTCAGTCTGTCCGTACCCTGCAGCTGTGTGTGCTGCTCTGACACCCTCGCCCTGCTCCCTGCAGCACCAGCCACCAGGACAGAGCAGGGTATCCCAGGCCTTGCTTTTGGTCAGTGTTTCAGAGCAGGAATTGCCATCCGATTCCTGTGGTGTTTTCTGTTGTGTATTTATGTGGTGTGGGGCTTCACCTGTAATACCAAGAAAACAAAATGAAGCATTTTAGAAGAAAAGGAAATCACCTCAATACCAAGTTAGGAAGAATTTAAATTAAAGATTTGATATTAACATTGTTAAGACAAAGATGAGTCATGAGAGACTTCTTCAGTACAACCTGCTCTGACTGATGCACGGCAGGCCAGTGGTAAAGCAAATGCTAAGAAAGACACATCCACTGGATTTTTTGGTGTCTGTTTCCATGGGTGCAGTTTTAGGGAGCTTTGGTTCTGAGAGTCTCAGTTTCTAGAAAGACCAAACAAGGCAAACATCAAGCTTTATATGCAGTTGAGTTCTGACAGGCTGACAATTCCCTGTCCTGATGATTTAGGCATGGCTTTGCTGTAAAATGTGAGGTAATTTGAGAGATAAAAGATATTTTTGTTTGCAAAGCGCTGATCTGTTCCAAACGTCTTGCAACGTGGAACTCTCTGTTAAACATCCAGGAACAATTCCTGTAAAGCAATTGGTGCTTCCTAACTCGGCATCCTGTGGTGTCTTGTTCATGTGTTAAAACTAGACACTCATAATTTCCCTATCCAAAGGTAAAATATAAACAAAGGAATTCCCAGATGTCTGGTCATTCTCTGTTAATATATGGTAAAAATACTGATTAAAATAAAAATACTTATTTTCTGCTCTTCCTGAGCAGGAAATAATCAGTCCTAAATGTTAACTCTTAATAAATTTTCAGGGCCAGGTTGTATTTATTTAGTGATTCTTAATGATTTAATGTGAACTTGCAGATGACTGTAAGTTGTCCATCTTGAGTTAGTTCCCATCACAGAATCATGGAATGGTTTGGGATGGAAGGGAGCTTAGAGATCATCCGATTCCAGCCCTCTGCCATACCTTCCCCTAGGCCAGGTTGGTCCAAGCCCTGTCCAACCCGGCCTGTCAGAGGACAGAAAGAGGTAAATGTGAGGCTATTTTCAAAAATACATTTGGAGTGAGGATTGGGAACTCCAGGGCTCAGAAAACCTGGCTGCTGAATAAATGCTTTTGGTGTAAACTGTCCTGAAATTTGTACTTGGCATGTGACACCTCTGCAGAAAAGTGACAAATGCAGGTGTTCTTTTAGGAATTCAGTGAGCACAGGGATCCTGGATGTTGCTGTCATTGTCTCAACAAAGTCATGGCCTCTAATAGGACCCAAACTGTCACAGCTTAAGAGTTCATTTAATGAAATAATCAGCAACCAAGAGAGGAAATTAAGAGAAAAAAAAAAAGATAATAGATAATATCTAGGAAATGACAAAATGGCAATGTTTGGGATATTTTTGTCTAAACTGAACTACTTGAACTGACTAGGAAAACAGTTGACTTTGAATTTTTTTTCTTGACAAAATGCCTTGTCATAAAGTGCTTTTGAAGTCACCTGGAGGCTTTGGACATTGCCCTCCCTGAGCTGTCCAGGAGCTGTCAGCACTGGAGTTCATGGTAAAGACTGGCTTTATGATTTCCATGTTTTCTCCCATACAGTCATGTTTAACACAAAATACTTTCTGAATCGCTTGCCTTTGGTTTAGTCGGCTCCTACATGTTGTGATTTACAACACATTTCTAAACACTGGGGACTTGTTCCTGCAGATTGGGAGCGTTCCACAAGGGTTGGCACTGCCCTCGTGCCACTGCAGCAACCACTGTGTGCTGGGGGCTGGGGACACAGCCTGGGTCTGGGCCAGCTGTTCCGCAGAAAAAGAGGTCCTTCTCCCCAAAAGACTTTACAGAGCCTCAGGTCCTTGTTTTGCCTTTCACTGCCTGGAAAAAGTCCTTTCCCCCACATTTGTTTCACTTTCTCTTGCACTGCCTGCAGCACTGCTGACTTAGGGCACTTTTATCACCAGGGCAGTTTCTTTCCATACTTTTACATAAAAACCTCATCCCAGAGGCAAGAGGATTTCCAAACTTTTCCAGACAAAGGGGTTTCCACTCTGGCTGCTTCAGCAATGGCCTTATCCCACTCCCACTTCCCTTCTCCAGCCCAGCAGCTGCAGATCTTCAATGCAGGACTCAGAAATCTGCAGTCCGTCAGATATGAAAGTAATTTCTGCACTTCCTTGTCAAAAAGATAGTTAGAAGTGGTACTTTTAAACATATTTCTGCAATGCTCTGTCATGTGTGTATCTCCAGTGAGAATTGGACAGAAGGTGGAAAGTCTGAATGGAAGAGCTCTTTAAAGCCAAAAGATTCTCTGTTTGGTGTTCCTGTCCTTCCTCCAAATTTTGAGCATCCCCTGGTGACTTTCCAGGCAGCCGCTGCTGAGGTTAAAGGGCAAGGAGAAAAACATTTGTCCACTACTAGTCATTGCTAGGCTAACATTCATATTTTTTTTCAATTAAACAAAATTAGGATGATAAAGCACTGAGGACGTGTTGAAAAGTTCTTGGTCTCATGTTTTCCAAGGTTACATTTTTAAAGGCAAAGATTAGTCGAAAGTATTGTTCAGGATAGTTCATTCTGCTTATATTTTAATTTTTTTTCTTGTAGCTTCTTTATGTTGTATTTTTTATGACTGAGGGTCAGAAAGTACAAAAGTCAGGACTCCTTTCTTTTGTCCAAAATGTTTCTGCTAAAATTTTCAGTCTCACTGAAATGTTTCTGTTCTTCAGAAGAGAAGTTGAAGCAAGTTACTGGAAAAAAAATTCTCCCCTGTGAGGGTGGGGAGGCCCTGGCCCAGGGAAGCTGTGGCTGCCCCTGTATCCCTGGAAGTGTCCAAGGCCAGGCTGGACAGAGCTTGGAGCAACCTGGGACAGTGGAAGGTGTTCCTGCCCATGGCACGGGTGGCACTGGATGGGCTTTGAGATCTTTCCAACCCAAACCATTCTGGGATTCTGTGATCATGTGTATCCCTTAATCTCTCCACTCTCCTTTCTTCTGTACATTAGAACATATAGAATGCTGAAAGCTTATTTCTTCCTGTGTCCACATAAAAACATCTTCTTCCCTTTGTCTTAAGGGCACAGCACTAATATTAGCTTATTTGGAAAGTGATACTTCATCTTAAAATGTGTATTTCCTAACTGAGGGGACTAGAGAATATATAGGCAATCTCATTCTTGACTCTTTTCATTTCACTTTTGAAGTCCCATTAAATTAAATCAAAGTAGAATTTGTCAAAAGGTTTCCTTTTATGTGTATTCACACTTCTTTGTTGACTTCAGCCACAAGAAGATTTCTCTGTATTTTCATTATGAGAGCAGTAAAAGAAAAGGTGCCCACCTGGCTTGTTTAGACCGTAATTATTTGAAGGACTTCATTCTGCTTGCTTTCAGCTATTGGCAAAACCTTTGCTAGAGGTAGGATTGGATCAAAGAAATGCAGTGAAACTTTATTATCAGAGATTAATGAAAAATCCGTCAAGGAAGGCTGTGCGAGAAATGGGAGTTATTGGTGTCACCTGACCTTGCAAGTCCAGTCATGCCTTCAAATGCATCTGTGGCCAAGGGTTCTTTTACCCATGATCACCTTTATGGTGAGTGGTAACTTTAGAGTAGTCATGTTCCTCTGAAGGATACACCCCCTGTTAAGATAAATAATTCTCTTTGTATGCAAGGCTTAAAATTCACATGGCCAAATGGGGATTCTTAAAATAAAAAGCAGCTGAAAACATCTGTTTTAACACAGCGTGAAGAGCACCACATTTTCCCTTGAGAAAAGCAGAGTAGCTGCATTAGTAATGCACTTGTAAAACTAGTTGTAGGATTCATCTTGCCTAAGATTCATCTGAATGTGTAATAGTCAGTTGTATGTGCCTGGGCTTGTTGTCCAGATTACACAGTCAGTGCAGAGAAACAGGCATCTCCCAGAGCTTGAGTCACTCCAGCTTTCTTAGACGGATGCCTTTGGAAGACAATTAATTGCCTTCTGATGAACCTATTAGTTCATCAAGTGCGCAGAGAATCGACAGCTGCCAGACCTCTGGGGCTCCGTGGCAGGAAGGCATTAATCCCACCTGGATATCGAAGTGCAGACAACATTGTCTCTCCCATTTTCCCTTCTTGAAGAGACTTTCTTCATTTCAGTGAAGGGATCATCTTCTTTTTCATGAGCCCTTTGGTGGCAAGGGACCAGAGCTCGCAGATTTTGTACGCAGGCCCATTCCAAGTGTTCACTGAACGGGCAGGAACAGGCACCACTGCATTCCCCAATTTCCTGCACAGCTCTGAGTACTGGTGACCTCAGATGAATAACTGGCTCGCCTTAGGCATAACTTTTGGGCCTAACTTTGTAAGTTGACAGGGTCTTAAGCTTCTTCCCTGGTATTTCCCATGCAGCATGTGCTCGAGTGGGATGGGAGATGCTGAAGAGCATCATTCTCATGCCCTTTGGCCTAGCTGAGCTGGTGATAACCCCTGTTGATGCCTGTTCCTACCTGCAATGCCTGGAAATGATCAAGGCATTCCTTCAATTTCCAACAGATCTTTGGAGAAATGATGTTGCACGTGCTAATTCCAGCTTGGAACAGATCTGATACTGATTATGTTGGGTTTGCATTTATTTCATAGGAACATAAAATGGTTTGGTCTGGAAGAAACTTTAAAGCTCATCCAGTTCCATGCCCTGCCATGGTCAGGGACACCTTCCACCATCCCAGGTTGCTCCAAGCCCCATCCAACCTGGCCTTGGACACTTCCAGAGATCCAGGGGCAGCCAGAGCTGCTCTGGGCACCCTGTGCCAGGGCCTCCCCACCCTCCCAGGGAACAATTCCTTCCCCATATCCCATCTAACCCTGCCCTCTGGCAGTGGGAGGCCATTCCCTCGTCTCCTGTCACTCCATCCCTTGTAAATAATCTCTCCCATCTTTCTTGTCAGCTCCCTTCAGGCACTAGAAAGTCACAATGAGGTCACCCTGAAGCTTCTCTTCTCCAGACTGAACAATCCCAGCTCTCCCAGCCTTTCCTCCCAGCAGAGCTGCTCCAACCCTCTGATCATGTTGGTGCCTCCTCTGGACTCACTCCAACAGGTCCATGTCCTTCCTGTGGTGGGACCCCAGAGCTGTCTTTCTGGGCTTTCAGCTTTCCTGAGCCTGCAGGCAGCCCTGGGACCTGTAAAACGCACTCAGTACCAATGAACAGGGACCCCACCAGGAAAAGTTCCTGAGGGTCTTGCTCAGCCCCATCATTGGGTCATTGGACTGGTGATAGCTCTCCCCAAAAGTTCTGGTGTGGGGCTGTTTCCACTCTTTGGATGTGGCAATTCTCACAAGGAAGAGTAAGAGACTTCCCAGTATTAACAGCCTCTGTGCCAGAGAATGGAACTGGATACAGCCACTGGTAGAGCTGCAGCCTTCATGCCTTCAGCTAAAGTGTTGACTGGTTTATTCTTTACTGAAACACTGAGACACAAAATAATATTGTCTCAAGAGGAAGATGTCTGTAAGAATGTGTTGTTAGTGTTATCATCCCTCCAGCTAGATTTCACATGCTTATTTCTATCCAATTAATCAAATTTTTTCCAGTTTTGAAAAAGCAGCATTTAGTGAATGCCTCAATAATTCTCTAGTGGGCAGTTGTCTGCTTTGGTGATAAGAACACTGGCCTTGGTCAGACCAAACTCCTCTGACAGCAATGCCCAAGGAGGTGGGCAGGAGCAGAGCAAGCAGGGACTGCTGCTTTTCCAAAATACTCCCAATAGTGTGTATTTTGTCACTGCAGGGGTGGACAGGAAGGGGCTGTCCAGGAAGGTTTGGAGTCCCCATCCCTGGAGGTGTCCAAGAAAGGACTGGATGTGGCACTCAGTGCTCTGGGCTGGGGACAGGGTGGGGACTGGACACAGGTTGGACTCGATGGTCTGGGAGAGCTTTCCCAACCTTAATGATTCTGTGACTCCATGGACTGAAGGAATTAATAAACCATAACATGAGTTGTATGTAACAGCTGTCAGTGGATTTCACTTTCATGAATTTGCCTGTTTCTCCCAAGCAATGCACTGAGTGGCTTGTACGTGACCATGCCTGGACTTCACTGCACGGCTGTTGTGCCCAGAGCCACTTTCTCCTGTCTCTTTTTAGCCTCCTGCATATCCATAAAATCTCCACTTGGCTTTGGTGTGAATGGGTTTCTATCCATATGCCTCTCACCACCCGTGATTCTGAACTCTTCTGTCTTAGTTCGTGCAGTTGCATTATCTCTGGAATGGAGAGTCCTTCCCCTTCACTGTTCCTTCAGGAAGGTTTTCTGTCCATCATCCATGTGCCTTCCCTGGAACCTCTGGTATTTTCCTGCTGAGATGTAGAGTCCATCCAGAGCTTCTATGGGCCCAAGTACATCCCTTTTTTGACCAAAACCAAATTTATTTTGAGGCTGACCTGTCTTGTTCGGAAGAAGGAAGGGGCTGTATTTTTTTCATAATTTATTCTGTAAATATTGATTTATTCCATAAGTTGCCCTTCATCCCTTTCTTCTTAGTACTCAAAGGAAATCATTGTTCCCTGTCAGCTATTTCATAACAGCTGGTGAGAGAATGGGCTGGTAATTTCTCCTGGGTATGACTGGATTAACCATAACTTAGACAAAAGAGCTTAGAAATTTCTTCTCTCCAATTAACAGGGCAGGACAAAAGCGTGTGAGTGAAATCTCCTGGGTCTGTTTGTTGACTCTTGATTCCATCTTGAAATCTTAGAAATGAATCGTCACCTTTTCCTTTGATATCATTGCCCTCAGCAAATGCTTCCCTCTGTGTTTTTTGCTTTTTATTTGTAGATTTTTATAGCATATGATCTGGATTTGATGTTTTACAATTACCTCCTATTTCACAAGCATTTTTTCCTTCAGGTCTTTTCTTCTCTTCTTTTCTTAGAAGATTGGGGTTTTTAATAATTTCTGTTTGTTTTTCCTTAGAATCACTCCAGCAGGTTACAAGAAATTGCTCTTTTGCCACTGCTCTCTCATTCTGTCTTGACAGGAGCCCTCCAAAGCTTCCCTTTGGTGGTTTCTAATGTTTGCAAACACACTTGGAGTTTGCAGTGAGAGAAACACAGATATCATTTAGGTTTTTGGCAGTATCCAGAACTGTAATCTGTTCGCAGGTCACAGAACGTTCTCAAAGTCCAGATTTCATCACAAAGCTGCTCAGAATTAGCTTTTGGGTAACGTGAGTCATTCCCACATCTGCCTCTTTGGAATGATGGCCACCAGCTCTTTCTGTGCTGTTTAGCTCCCAGCTTGGTTGCTCCAAACTGCACAAAAATACAGCAACATCCTATTAAAAGGGGCAATAGGCAGAGATATTAAAAACTATATTGGTTATTGTAGCAACTATCTCATCTAGAATCCCATGTAAGTGCCAAGCATTGAGAGTTAATTATCTGAGCTGCTTGCCATCTCAAGTTATACTTGTTACACTTACTGATTCCCAACACTGGCCTAAGTTTGATTTCATCAAGGATTTCTCTCTCAGAACAACTGCAGATTATAAAGACTGCCTCTCCTGCAAATAATACCTTTACTTTTAAATTATCTGTGTGTCACCAAGTAAAACCTGCCCAAAACCACCTTGTCTACAAAGTTGCTTTTTAGAAAAAAATCGGTGTTTAATTTCAATGTGAAATTCACATTCCAACGTGAATCCACTTTCTGTGGCTTGTGATGATAAAGTCAAGCAGCCAAATCAAAAAGCTGACAGTAAAACACAAAAGGCAGTGGTTATGGAGTTGCTACATGTGTGTAGAGCATTTTTCCAACACATACCTTTAATATATATTAGAGTATGTATAAAATAAATAGAATATATTAAAATAAATGGAATATATAACATATATTAGAATATTTTTGAAGATGAAGAAATCAGTCTTCAGATCACTTGGGAGGTAAGAATACATTTCTGGAATTTATTTTACTGTGTGATTCTTGAAATGTTTATTCAAAGTAAGCCATAGCAGTCTGCCAACCAAGTACAAATACTGGGAGTCTGGTGACTGTTTGGATCATCACAGCCCCACCACAGGGTTTGCAGCCCTCGACCCTCTGAATGGCAGTGCTGGTTCTGCAGCTTCCCCTGGCACAGCAGCAGCACCTTCCAGGGGAGTGCAGGGAGCAGGAGAGAGCAGGGCAGACTGTAGGAGAGAACTGGAGGTTGATGGGCTTCTGGAATGAAGGCTATAAATTTGAAAATGGTTCTGCTTGAGAAAGTGAAACTGTTGTGGATTACAAATATCTATTTCAAAGAAGCCCTGAACATGAAACAAGTAGTTCTGTAATTCAAGTGAGATTTCAGGGCAGCAGCATAGTGGGTGTCCTCATCAGTGCAGTGGTTTGTTCTTCAAAAGTTTTTTGCTTGACTTCACCAGAATTTATCTTGGTTAACGAGTCTATGTTTATCTTTGTAGAATGTCCTTGCCTGGACAAAAAGAGATTCTTTAATATTATGAAAAGACTGGGAAACAGCTCCACTTTTTTTCCCAGACAGCGTTCTGCAGCCCGGAGTTTCACTTGATGAATGAGAAAAACTATGGTGACTTTTGGAATCAGCCCCACCTCTGAGGTGCCTTATTAAAGAGAACTACAGGACTTACTCTAAATGCTTTATATTCTTCCAGTGGAAACTGCTCCTTATTTGGAGGGCCTGGCTTATCAGATATCAAAAGATCTGAAGTAAAAATGCAAGGGCTTCCTTTTCTACTACAGCAGAATGCATATCCTTTTTTCCCCCTTATAAAGGACAAGCAAAGCAAGTTATGCTTATGTGTGTCGAAAAAGACTTGACCTACCCAAGCTTGATCATCCAGTTTCCTGTCTTGCAAATATCAACCTTTGTCTTTTATTCATGTTTTGGTTTGTTTTTTTTTTTTAATATAAGCTTATCCAAGTTTCTTCAACTTTATCCAACTGGGCCAGGTTAAGGCCAGGATAACGCATTGGTGTAAGGATGGGAATAGCCAACAGCCAGTCAGGCCATTGATATTCCAGTATCTATTTTTCACACAGTCCACCTTTGTCCTCCCACTTTCATGAGCTTCTTTTTCATCCAGGACTTAAAGATCAGTCAGAGTGGTCGTGGAGTCACAGTCAAAGAACTTCTTATCTCAGAAAGGATGTTTGGGATACAAAATTATTCCAAAGCTTTTGGTTTAGTCATGGCAGTCCCTGAAAAGGGCTGGTTGTCAGTGAAATTCCCATCTTCACCACTTTGGCTAAATTTGATCATTTTTCTTCTTGAGCTCAAGTGACCAGTAGACCATCAAGTCTTTTGAGTCCTGATTTGTCCATGTTTTATCCCTTTTCATTGTTTCACTGCTGGCCCTTTCTCATCCTGTCCTGTCTTATCTGAAGATACTAAAAGGATTTAAAGGGTACTTTGGCCACTTTTTCCTATTGGAAATGCATATGAGATCCTGTGCTGCATCCCAGATGACCTGTGGTACATAGTTTCAAGCTGAGGTTCCCTGAGAAGAGGCAGAAGAACTTGCAGTGTGGGTGAGTTTATTGGTTTGGTTTTGGCAGGACGAGCTCATCCATTCCAGGACAGTTGACTTGGTAACCAGGATCTTACCTAAAATCCTCACTGCTTCAGACAATAATCAACCAATAGAGAAAAAGTGAAACACCTTGTTCATGGTTTAAAAAATACAATTTAAGGAAAAAATAAATGAAAGGAACAACATTTAAACCCAGATCATAAAAATATAAAGGTGGCTTGCTTAACTTCACCCCTAAACGTCTCAAATCCCAGTTTTTCTCCACAGCTGATGGCTGTCTGCAGGCTGGCACATCTATATGGATCCCAGCAGGGCTTGACTCCATACATCCAGAGAAAGGGATCTCACCTCCTTGTGGTATTTCCTTCAGGGGCTGTGGCAGCGTGCACGGCTAGGGCCACAGCCAGCAGGCCTCAACAATGGTGGCGAGAAGCCTAGCACACTGTCCCCTGAGATCGTCATTCTGGTTAGGGTGATCTAGTTGCCAGTCCCTTTTCAGTTCTCGTTTGCACAAGTTGTTTCCATTGGTTGGTTCATCGGTTATGTAATGTTCCTTTTATGGTTATGTTCTAGTAAGTTCTTGAATACTTGGCTGTCCATTGGCTGTATGCAAATTCCTGTATCCTTATTGGTTGTACCCCCCTCGCCTTCCCCTATAAAAAACCCCGTTTGGGGAGGAGCGAGGTCTTTAGCTCCAGAATCCTTGGCTCGTCCTGACCCTGTTCTACCCCGGACCCTCCAATAAAGAGCTGAAATCACTGGGCAAAGACCCCTCCTTAGTCTTTGCTTTCGCCACTGCGCCGAAGACCACCGGGCTTTGGGCAACCCGCTCACCAGAGGAGCCAGCACTGTCCAACTGAGCACGGTGGAGACCCTGAGAGGGGAGAAGCGCTGCAGTACAGCAGCCAGCCCCTGCTCCACCAGGGCGTATAGCCGGTGCCGGACGCTGTGCGCCCTCGGGCTTGTCCCCAGCCCTCGGCAGGAGCGCGTCCAGCTAGCGCGGCTACAAGGGGCTTCTGGTGTTCCTGCTGCTGAGAGACTGGGTCTTTCACCAGCATTTGATCTGATGAGGCCTTACTAGCAGGTGATCCTATGGTTTCCTGTTTTAATTCATTCACCTATAGAATCAGCTTTTTATTAGCCACTGCCTCAGCCAGACAGTCTGATGATGATAAGGCACTAAGGATTAATCCTTCATACTAGATCTCTTCCAAAATAAACCTGTATTTTAAATATACCTGAGTTTCTGCTCAGCATCTTTATATGACGCATCTTTGTCAGAAGAAATTACCTTTCCAGTGTCCTTTAACTCTGATTTATCTCCAGAAGAAAGAGCAGGATGGACACTGGCTGTTAAAATGGAATTCATGGTTTCACTTGGGTAGGACTTGCTGCTTTTTAAACTTCTGATTGTCTTCTTTCTGCTTTAAAGGATATACGATCTGTATGAATTCTATTTTTTAAAAAAGACCATTGGAGGTGACTATGCCCTGTCAGCTTGTGATCACAGGGAAGTATTTTAGCAGCCTCCAGGCCTACTCTGCAATGGCAAAAGCATCCTCGGGAGTCATCCCTCATATGGATGTGGACAATCCCTTGAAGAGGAAAAAAACATTATTGGCAGGTAACTGAGTGCTCATCTATTCATAGTGATGAAGTGGAAGCTTTTTTAAGTTATATTAAACATATCTAAAAAACTATTCTGAGATTTGCCACTGAAGGCAAAGATTTTCATTGAAAATTGGATAAATGGTCAGACTGTTTCTGATAAAAAAATATTAAGTTTCTGTTTTCTGTAGAAAATATAATTTAATGACATTTGATAGCTGTAAAGCATCTTCACTGGTTTATACTTTGTGGTGCCTGACAAGTTGTAATTGCACTTTGTGTACCTGTGCCTGCTCTTCATGGGCATGATGTTTGAGGTGCCCTGTGCAGTGGGGTCGTGCTGGGTGTCCCTGACCTGGCACCAAATGAGGCTCCAGGGGAGGGCTGGAGCTGGTGGGATCCTCCCTCAGCACCACTTGCTGTGTTCAGTGCTGGCCAACTCCAAACACTGTCAGCTTTGACAACTCGTGAGCTGCAGCTTTAGAAGTACATCACAGAATCATGGAACGGTCTGAACTGAAAGAGACCTTAAATCCCATCTCATTCCACCCCCTGCCACGGCCAGGGACACCTTCCACTATCCCAGGGTGCTCCACACACCATCTAACCTGGCCTTGGACACTTCCAGGGCTGGGGCAGCCACAGCTTCTCTGGGCACCCTGTGCCAGGGCCTCCCCACCCTCACAGCCAAGAATTTCTCCCTAATTATCTCATCTAACCTGCCCTCTGTCAGTCTGAAGCCGTTCCCCCTTGTCCTGTCACTCCATAGCCCTTGTAAATAGTCTCTCTCCGTCTCTCTTGTCAGCTCCTTCAGGTATCGAGTTCCTGTTCCTGAAGGCATTTGGAGTTTGGGGCCCAAACTTCTTTATCAGGAACTGAGGGATCCAGTGTGTGAGCCCTGGGGGGGTTTTGGGGGGAGATGGTTTGGTTTTGAGGCCCCATGACTTGTGTAACTGGTGAGAAGGCTGATGGTGGTTCTGGACATGAGCTGGTTCAATGGCTGGGGCCTATTCTGTGTTGAAGAGCAATTCAGGGACTATCAGCATTTTGTTTGACAGATTCTCTCTTTTTTTTTAGAAATACCCTTTCTAATTCTTTGCCTCTTCCTAAACTTCCCTGGAGTATTCAGTTACTGTATTCACATAGGCCTTTTGGAATATTGTTATACAACTTTGTCAAATAATTCATATGTAATTCTATATATACATGTATTTTATATATATATATATTCATATATATAAAAATATGTTTAACTTTGAGTGGCATCAGACTCACAGAATCACAGAATTGGTAAGGCTGGAAGGAATTATACTGGTCTCATCTGGTGGGACTTATGAGTGGGACTCATCAGGTCCCACCTCCCTGCTCAGGCAGGGCCATCCCAGAGCACAGGGCCCAGGGCTGTGTCCAGAGGGCTCTGCAATATCCCAGGGAGGGAGACTCCAGCCCTCCCTGAGCAGCCCGTTCAGGGCTGGGGCAGTGCCCAGGGCAGAAGTTCTGCCTCCTGTGCAGGGGGAGCTCCCTGGGCATCGGTTCCTGCCCGTTCCTCTGGGGCCATTGCTGGGCCCCCCAGAGCAGAGCCCGGGCCCTGCTCTGAGCCCTCCCTGCACACAGGGACAGCCAGGGGATATTCCAGAACTCTTTGGACACAATCCTATGCTGTGCGTGCTGGGATTGCCCTGCCTGAGCAGGGAGGTGGAAGTCTTCCAGCCTGACCCATTCTGGGATTCTGGCTTATTTCTTCTGGCCAGTTTGATAGCTGAGGGCAAAATTCAGATTGTGAGGACATGTACTCTAACTTTGTATATTCTGCTTTTCTGATTTTGTGTTTTGCTTAATTTGTAAGAGCTTGATTTTCAATCTGGCATCCTCAGTTCTGAGTTACAAACACATTATGTAACTCACTCAGGCAGTGTTCACCTCAGGTTAGATGCCCTTTTGGGATGGAGAATAGTTATTATTTTTTAATCCTAAATTGGTTACAGGAAAATATTGAGTGATCTTTATTTTCCCTCCTTCCTTCCTGCCTCCCTCCCTCCCTCCCTTTCTCTCTCACTCCCTTCTTCTTTCCTTTTTTTTTTAAGGAGAACATTAGTGTAATCTGTGAATCTTCAGGACCTCAGCCTCTGAATTTGCAGAAGGGACAGATGCAGCTGGAAAACCTAGTGGAAACAATTTCCTCTCCCTGGCTAAGAAGAGATTCAACTTTTTTTTTTAAGAGATTCCCAAGAAAACTGCTTTGAGACTATTAGAGAAAGGGGAGATAAGAATAATTTAGTTATTGGTGGCAGTGGCAGTCCTTAAATATTGCAGTTAGAATACTTGTACAGCCTCCCAGTGTTCTTATCAACGTGCTTCTACAGAGATGCTTACACTAATTCCTCTTCCATGGAAAAGATATTAATTAAATTAGTAATTAAAACCCGAAGTTCTGGGAGTTTGTCAGAAACCTGGCTGTCACAATTTGGAGCTGATGTCCACAGAAGTGCTTGCTGAGGGTGACAGTGCTCCAAAGGAAACACTGAGTAATGAGGTGACTCTGGAAGTAACAGGGAAAAACCCCACCAAACTGATGAAGTTGAAGTCCAAGTGTTTTGTCTCAAATCACAAAATAAATGTACCAGCCTGCTGATATCTATGCTGGAGAACATGAGAAAAACCAACAGCAGAACATCTGAGGCCAAACAATTCTCTAATCTGGTAATGAAAGGAGAAACCTAAATGTCCACAGATTGGTCAGATATAAGAGGACACTGAGAGCCCTGTGGATCCATTTTAGAGCCAAAGTCAGGGCTGCCTGCAGCTTTGTAGGAAGCTCTTCCCCTCCCAGCTGTTCATCCAGGAGCTGATGGTGGAGTTGGAAGAGCTGTTGCTCACTTCAAAGGGGAGTTTGTAGATTCCACATAATGGTGCTAGTTAATAACTCAGCTCATAACGCCCATCAGTTTGAAACATTTAAGAAAGGAATGAAGTGCTTTGTCAGTACAGAGAAAGAACAAGGGCTGCAGTTCTTTGCTTCAGATGTGAATGTCTGTGCTGAGAGATTAAAGCTCTCCGGGTGCCATTCCCAGGGCTGCTGTGGGGACTTTAGCAGGGTGCTTGTTCACCTTCTTGAACCAGACATTGGAAATATCCCCATTTTACTCTGAATTGGGATAATTTACCAAAAACATGGAGTCTCTTGTTTGTGCTCTGTCACACCTCGAGTTTTCTGTACCAGCCATGGCAATGTTGAGGCAGTGGAGCCCTTCATGGATCAGCGGAGGGGTGCGTGTGTCACACTGGAGCATTCCTGCAGGTCCTGACAGGCTTTTGAGTAATTAACGGTGGGCAGTTGGTATCCATGGAGGTGAAGGCAAAGATCTTGGAGTATGGGAGCACTTTGCTGATAATTTGTTTTGTTTTTGTTTTGTATCCCAAGTTTAAGGAACTAGAAGGATTCCTATTCTTTCAACAGCAGGCCTCAAATTCCTGAGTTGGAGCCATATTTTATAGTCCCTGGTAGAAGCACACCCGCCATGTGTGTGTCAGGGGACACACACAAGGCCCCATATTTACTCAGCATTCCCACTTCTTCCTAGATCTCCATCTGCTGGCAGATGTGCCTTTCAAGTGGGGGTGCTTTGGAAAGGAAGGAACAAGAGAGAACATGTGAAAATGTGCAGCAGCTGCCAGCTGGGCTCCCCATGTACATGGTTATATTTATATGTGTGCACAGCTATATTTACTTATGTGTATATAACTATAGTTATAGATGTATATAGTTATATGTGTATATATAGTATACAGTTATATTTTATAGATAGTTATATTGATGTCTATAATTATGTATAGTTATATTTGTATATAGTTAGATTTACATATATAGCTTATAGTTAGATTTACATATATAGTTATATGCATATAGTAGGTATATTGATATTTGATAGGGATATTGATATTTGGTAGTTATATTCCTATTTCATAGGTATATTGATGTCTAGATAGATATATTGATATTTAAATAGATACCTCGACATTTTATACTGAATCTGCAGTACGTTTCCTTTTTAAACAGAAATGGGTGTTAATTTGCATTTTCTCTGTGTTTTAAATTGCAGGTGATCGCGTGTTGTAGTTGAAAATAAGTTTTGTGTTTCAGTAGTTGTTGCTGACACCAGAATAAACCCTCAGCACAGGGACAAGTTTACGGAAGAGGGGACCAATTACTCGTTTGCATCATTTACTCATTTCTGTGAGCGACTCCAGGGGTGTCACGACTCCCTTCGCCGGTCGGTTCGCTTTTCTGGGACCCCTTTTCAGGAGCGGCGGGAGCGACTCCCGGCCCGCGGGAAGGAGCCGGGCGCGGTGCTCCCGGTGGGCTCCCCAGTGCCCTGCCGAGCCCGCGGCCGTGGGGCTGACCCGCAGCATCCTCCACTCCCCGCGGAGCCCGAGCAGCTGAATTCCAGACCTCTGACATCAGCCTGACCTGGAACCTCCCC
>VZRZ01008060.1:87178-147017 GCA_013398175.1 Climacteris rufus
GCTCTGCCGCCGGCTCGCTGCCCGTGTCCCCGCTTTTCTTCCCGTCCGCGCTTGCTGCCGGCACGGCCGGTGACCGCCTCCGCTGCTGGGACGCCGGGCTCTGAAAGCTTTCCCGGAGCGCGCGGGGGTGCTGGCGCAGGTCGGGCGATTACATGCGGACACTTCACTTTCAGCCATGCCTGCCCCGGGAGCTCTCTGCTGTAATTTTCTCCCTTTGATCTCCCTGGGTCCTCTTTCGTGCTGTGGAGCTCCGCTTGCATCTACCTGCCTGCTGCGTGTGTGCGAGAGAGAGTTTACCTCTTTCTTTTAATACTTTTTTTTTTTGTTAGAAGTATAAATTTTTAATTTTTTTTAAGACTGAACCCAGACATCATGAGAGCCGCATGGTTTTGTTAAGCTACTGGAAATAACTTTTGCCTGGGATTTACAGCAGCATTCCCTCCCGGCCCGGCCCCTGTGGACTCCAGCAGGCTCACTGCCTAACAGGTTTGCAAAGCTTTTTTTTTCTTGTAAATCCCTTTTTCTCTCCATAGCTGTGCAATCACTGTAACTTCAGTTTTAATAGAAAACACATTCTGTCTAAACTCTCCCAGTTATGAAGACTCCTCGATATGTTTCATGTGACCTTTGGGCAGACCATGGAACTTTCTATTTTATTTTGTGGGGCCTTGAGTCGGGATCTTCTTAACGTGCGCTTGGAAGTGGTCATACCGGAACTTGGGCGCGCACAGAAATAGTGCGAGAGAAACCAGATACGCTGCAACTTTCTGCCTGATACCTGTTGGGCTTGGTGTCTAAACTCTGAAAGTGTTTGGGGGCCTTTTTATTTCCTGGAACTTGCAACTATGAAGAGGAGCTCGGTGTTTTATTAATTATCCTTGAGAACTCTACCCGGAGTCGGACTGTAAGGATGGATTTCTAAGGGAAGGGTAAAGCTGATCTCCATACTTGAATGAAGCACTTCTGGCGTGGGGAAGATGGAAGGGATCAAGTCTATCTGGAAGGGAACGGTACCGGAACAAACTTACTTTTCACCATAAATTCAAGGAATATCGCCTGCCTGATTTCTGGGAAGGATACCAATTGGTGCAGATAGCATTCAAGGTTGTGCTTATGCTGTGGGAAACGCTGGCAAGGAGGTGAGGTGTCTCTCGAGGCTATTTAGGATGGATGTTTTGAACCTGTGGATCTTCCTAACTCTCGACCAGGAGACAGGCGGCCTCCACATCCATGGGGAGATCTCCCCATGCCTCATCTCTGTGAGACTAAGGAGTTCCTAATGCTCCTTGAATACCCAAACTGATTTCTTGCTTGCAACCCGTTTCGCCGATCCCTTCTGGATTTATCTGCCAGAGGAGGGACTCGCAATTTAGGATATTTTTTTTTTTTTTTAGTTTGTTTGTTTAAAATATGCCTGTGAGCTCCCGGAGGCCTCTGAGCACGTGGCATGGAGCAAGAGGAGCGGTGATGGTGAGAGCCGGCGGTGCCCGCTGAGCCGCGCTGGCCGTGCCCGAGCCCCTCTCTGCGGCCTCTGGGGTCTGTCTGGGGCCACGGGCGGGGAGCCCTGAGGAGCTTTGCCGACGGCCGGGGCCCGCCGCGGGTGAGGACGCGTTCCCAAGCGGTATGAGCGGCCGGAGCCTGCTGCTGGTAGCATGAGTGCTGGCCCCCAGGTGCAGCTGGCTGTCCTCTGGCCTTGGCTGCTCATGGCGACCCTGCAGGCAGGACTGGGCCACACTGGGCTGGCGCTGGCGGCGGCCGTGGAATCGGAGCGGGCGGCGGCACAGAAAGCCATCATCAGGGTCATCCCCCTCAAAGTGGAGCCCATCATCCTGGAAGGCGAGTTCGCCAATGTTGCTGAGGTGACTCCGGCCGAAGGGAAACTGCTCCAGGTAAGAGTGGCGGTGCTTTATCCCACTCCGGCGGCCTTGCCACCCGCTTCCAGCCTCTCCCTCCTTTTCCCTCCGGGCTGCTTCAGCTCTGGAGCGATGCCTTGGGTTCTACATCCCGCTGCGGATCTGTCCCGTGCTCCGTGTGCTGTCCCCCGGTGTTTGCTTCACAGGGGCTGAGGGGACGCGATCGTGCAAAGGGCTGTTCCTTCCTTCGCGGCCGAGCTGTGGTTGCGCCTTATTAGTGCTGAACTGTGGATGTGGTCGGCTGATTCCGTGGAGATTATTTCATATCTTAATTGATGTTATAAAGCTGAGTGTGTCGAGTCACACGTCGGGATGCGAAACATGTGACAGAAAACAGGATTAGCATTTTTTTCTGTGAAATCCATGAGGTTTTCCACACCGTCTGCTGAGGTTGGGGTTCTGTTGCAGCTCCAATATCCATCCTGCCTGTGCCCGCCAGAATCCCTGACCCTGCTCGTTGTTGCCTCTACCTGAAAGTTGAATGTTACCCACACAGGAGCTCCAGGGGTGTCACCACCAGGTATTTTTATAGGTGAATTAATGCTGCTCTCTGACCTTTATTGAGGGGAGCGCATCTGAACACCTGGGCAGGAGGTGCAGGTGCTGCAAAGCCAGAGCTGAGCCATGCGCTCAACAGACCTATCTCCTCCACACACTTAGCTTTGAGCTCAGTTTCCTGAGACCTGGTGTGCACTCGCTCCCTTCTGGGGATAATCTGCCTGGCAATCGTGTGCTTTATTCTTGAGAACAAAAGAAAAAAAAAAGACAAAATAGCCTGCATTAATATTAAATCTTATTTTTCTCCTGGCTTTTTCCAGTCTGGACTTTCCAAATGGGGTATGTTGAAATCCTAATTAAATTTATAACTTGGAAATTTAAATTAAAGAAATAAATTTTGGGTAGTTTTCTAAGAAGAGAAATATAGTTGAGCCAGCTTTAGAACATGGTCACCTGTGTGAAAGTGAACACGGACAATTTGTGAGATCTATAAAGCCTGCTTTTTCATGCCTTTTGAACTCCTCAGAACGAAAGTTCTGCTATAAAATTATATTACCAGGCTAAAAAAATTATCTGAGACAAATGTACTCAAGGTCCTGTTCTGTCGTGAGGCAATGTCCAGGAAAGTCAATATTTATTCCTTACAAAAACTACAGTGGTGTTGCAACTGAGCACAAAGTATAGAGTGGGACCTTTTGGAAGTGGGAGGGTGATAACCTCTCCTGTGGGATGTGTGGAGGTTTGTAACCAAATGCAACAATACCAAGTGGGAATTTTGTGCAGCACCAACGAGGTGTTTGGAATACAAAGCTGTGGATAGTGTCCAACTTCATCCTTTAAAAATCATCCTCCAGATGAAGAGGGCTGGGGAAACACTAACCCAGCCTGTTGAATTTGGTCACACAGACACTAACCTGCCCTGGGTGTGTTTTCAGGCCTTAACTCTGCCACTCTGTGTACTCAGGCGAGTGCTCCTGTTCCATATCCCACCAAATGCAGTGCAGGAAGTCCTGGTTTTGGCTGGCAGCGTTGGACAGGGGGTCAGGCTGTGCCTTCTGCAGCAGGATGTTTGCCTGGTGCCAGGCACTGTGCTCTGCGAAGCCTTAGCAAAGTCTACCTGTGACCTCTCTTGCAGATCTCATGGTGTAGTTTCTGGTTCTGCTGCTAAATATTGAAACTTGGAGTTTAAAATGGCATTTAGAATTGTTTGGATCCTGATCCTGCGGTGGGTTCCTGCCTCTGGAAGGAAAAAAGAAATGGGGACTTAACTCTTCAATTACATAATAAGTAAGAAATTAATGGGAAGAATTCTTTTCAGTTTGCTATTAGATAGTCAGATGTTAAATACACCAGAATCAGGTTTTATTGGGACATCTGATTTTGTGTGTGGTTGTCAACATCCCAATCTTACAAAAACTTGAGGTCACGTGCTTAACTTTGATGTCACTGGAACTCCTACTTAAACAAACTTACAGCTGGGCACAAACACCTACACAATTGCTTCTTTAAGTGTAATTTAGGGACATAGCATAGGCACATTTACAGTTAATGAGTTAAGAAGTCTGGTTTATAAAGCATTTTTGGATAGGTCTTGGTTATGTCAGACCCTGTAAGATGCAGTTCTCCATCCAGGAGAATACAAACTCCAGAGCTAAGCTTAGAAGAGAGGCATAGATGGCCCGGTCCTGTCTCCAAAGCAATGCTCTTACTTCAGAGGTAGAATAGGATTGCTCCAGGATCACTGGTGCAGAGTTGGCCCTGTAGTCAAGTCAAGTTCTTTTTAATGTACAGTTAACGTCATAGTGCTCTGGTCAGTGTATTTTTAGAAATACATTATTAATTTAATACAGAAAATCGTGCATGTAAGTGAAGGAGTCAAAGGTACTTCTACCAGAATGCTTTCCTGGTTTCATTTCTCCCTGCCCTATTTTCCAGGATCATCTACAGAAATGGACTTTGATTGTGGCATGTTACATCTTAGAAGCCAAGTTTAGCAATATCCTCTTTACCTATAGTAAAAGAGCCTCAGGGCTGAATTCCCCCTCACAGCTCCCTGTGACCGGTTTTGGGGGGAAGACCCTGGATTTCCATTGTGGCCCAGTGGATGAGCAGGAAGATGCCAGGGAGCCACTCACCCCTGCCACTGTAACCCCGGCAGTGTTTCTTCTGGCACTCCATTCTGCTGCCATGTGATGCAAAGGGAGAGGAATTTCTCAAGCAGGCAGAGCCACTTAAGCCTTTATAGGTCAAAAAACCAACACCTCAGACTTCTTGCAGAAATCGTCTTCAGGCTTGTGCAGTGCTCCAGCTTGTTCAGGGAGCACCTGCTCTGAGCATTAACTCTTGCTGGACATGGGAAACAGCCTGGGGAACTCACTGGCACTTTCCAAATTGGAAGCTTAGATTTGGAAGTTAATAATGGGAAAAAATCCTTCCCTGTGAGGGTGGGGAGGCCCTGGCACAGGGTGCCCAGAGAAGCTGTGGCTGCCCCATCCCTGGAAGTGTCCAAGGCCAGGTTAGATGGTGTGTGGAGCACCCTGGGATAGTGGAAGGTGTCCCTGGCCGTGGCAGGGGGTGGAATGAGATGGGATTTAAAGTCCCCTCCCACTCAAACCATTCCATGGTTCTGTGGCCTCTGTTGGGCCACTGCAGGAGCCTGCTGGGAAAAGTCTCATGGGAGGCAAAAACTGGCCCTTTATTACAGATGGAACCAAACCTTTTAGACAGGTAGGTTGGAAGGAACATGTTTGTAACTTCCTGACAATGGACAATCCATGAGCAGCTCAGGATTTGACATGCCCTCGGAATTACAATTTCTGTGGCTGTTTGCATATGAACTCCCTGTCGCAGGCTTGCTATAGAGATCTTTCAGCCTCTGTTTTTTATGCTTCTGCTGCTCTGTTGGCTGATTTTTGAGGAATAGGTCTCAGTTTCCTTCTTGCCCATGCCTCAATCTCCACTTGGTACTGGAGAGTGTTGATGTTGGTTTGAAGGTAGATAGGAAAATAAGGAATGTCTTGGAAAGAAAAGGAGAGAGCCACTGAAGAGATTTGAGAAGGGGCTTTAAATTTTTTCCAATTTGAATTCCAAGAGAATTCATGTGCAAATCTAATTGTGGAAGAAAAAAAACCCCCTTTTTATTTGAGAAATAGTTCATCACTTGCAGTCTTGTTTAGGACAGTACATATACAAGGATGCAGCAGTAAATCTGAGCATTAATACCTCTTTATTTGAGTGTGTATAACCCCAATCTTCTATACAGGGGAAAGGATGATTCCTTTAGTGTGTGCAGCATGCCTGAGATTGGTTCAGTCTCTAGTTCTGGGGTGAGTATTTGGGAAGTAGTGTTAAAAGTTTGGGAAAGGCCCCAAATAATGGTATTTAAAGAGATGGACAACCTCACATTACTATAGGGAAGGTGAAGTGATCCACAATGACTAATCCCTTCACAGGGTGATGTGTAAATTGCTGTGGATATGTGGGACAGTGGCACACTCTCATGCAGCAGGCAGTGTGTAGAACTAGTTTTCCCAACATCCATTATTTTATTGCAGGTCTTACAATACTTTGTTCCTCTTCTGTACGAACTCAGCAGTTGCATAATGAGGGGATTGTAGAAGAAAGTCAACTTTCACTTACCCACAGTGTGCATTGTTTTACGACTGCAGGAAAACACCTTGAGAAGAGTTAAAACAAACTTGAAAAAAACCGACAGAACAAGCTCTCTAAGGGCCCTGAATCCCCAAACCAAGGATTATTCTCTTTCTTCTTTCCCCAGACAAAGAAATTATTTAAAAAAACATTCAAGTTGATCTATTTAGGATGGAGTGAGAATTGGAGGAGAAGCCTGAATCATCATTTTTTAGGTGGTGTGTACAATTCAGAAGGAGAAAATCAATCACAGATCCCGTCAGAGGAGAAGTATGGTGCACATTCAGAACAGCAATTATAATTAACCCTTGGAATTTGTGCAATGAACCCAGTAGGATCACTCAGGACATGGAGAGTGTTCCCAGTGCTGCAGGGCACATGCTGTAGGAATTAGAATCACCTCCTTCAGTGCTCACAGAGGGTTACACTCCCAACCCATACCAGAGTAAATACCTGAGCAGTCTTCTATACTCCCAGCTCCTGGATCAGCAAAGGGATGTTGAGTACATAATGTTGACAGAGATCAAAGAAGTGGGAAAGTCAAACCAAATGATAATGGGGACTTAAATTACCTGTGAATAAACTGGTCAGATAGCACAATACGAGGCAGTTCAAAGCAGCAGTTTCTGCCTCTTGGAACAGCTCGTACTCGAGTACACAGACTTGGCTTAGCGTTAAGTAATGTGCAAGAACTGCCTCAGAAGCAGCAATAATGGGGCCACTTGGCTTGACTGCAGCACAATAGAAATGGGTGCCTAAGTACCAAAACGTGGGACTCTGACACAAACCTTTAGAACGGGAAATTGCACTGAAGTGAAACACTGAGATGAATGGCTCTTACAGAGTAAAAAAAAAAACCCACATTTTTAGAGGTGACATAGATACTGCTTGGGAGAGGCTGGGAGAATTGGGATTGTTCAGCCTGGAAAAGAGAAACTTTGGGCTGACCTAATTGTGGCCTTCCAGTACCTGAAGGAACCAACAGGAAAGATGGAGAGAGGCTTTGGACAAGGGCCTGAAATGGCAGGATGGGGGAATGGATTCATACTAAAAGACAGTTTCAATTAGACATTAGTAGGAAGTTCTTCCTGTGAGAGTGGGGAGGCCCTGGCACAGGGTGCCCAGAGAAGCTGTGGCTGCCCCATCCCTGGAAATGTCCAAGGCCAGGTTAGATGGTGTGTGGAGCACCCTGGGATAGTGGAAGGTGTCCCTGCCCATGGCAGGGGGTGGGGTGGGATGGGCTTTAAAGTCTCTTCCCACCCAAACCACACTGTGATTCGGTTACTCTATGAAAGTAGAAGCTGTCGGGGGAAATGCACAAAGCAGTGACTCAAAAAGGCCATAGTCACCCAACACAGGTGACTGGTTGGTGTTAAAGAAACCTTTTGGCCCAAACAGATCTCTTGAAAATTGGACATAAAGTGTGAGTGTAGGGCTGGCAATGTCCGGTGTAACCCACATTGTAGATTAGTTTGGTATTGGTGCTGGTTTTAAGTGTAACTGGGGAATGTGAGCCATTAAAATCCAGTTGTAGAGTAGGGAGCCTCAGTTAGAGTTGGCTGCTAGAAAAGGCAGAGCTGACAGGCTGTTTCTGAACTTCCATCCATGTCTTGAGCATGTAGAGAGGCTGAGCTAGAGCTTTCTATGGTGCGTCTTCTTTCCTCATCCAGAAAACGTGACAGGAAACTGTTCCCTGTTTAAGGAGTTTAAAGGACTTTAAACCTAAATCTCCCAGCTTCCCAATGCACCATCTGGTGCTGGTCGTTTTTGCAGTCGAATTATTTATGTGGACCTAAATCCATCCTGAATTGAAGATTTTCAGCACTATAAGGGTGAGAAATCTGGAGGCTCCAGAATTTACATGGGGCAGGCATAAAAGGGAAGCATAAACCCCACTGGAGCAGAGCAGAGATCCGTGGTCAGGAGGCTGAACCCACAGGGCTGCAGTGAGTGACAGTCAGTAGAGGACGTCTGGCCACGCACAGCACCCTGGAATACATCCAAGGAACAAGTGGACATTTCCCAAAGATAAGCTGGCAGAGGGGTGAGATTACAAGAGAAGGGAAACAGGCCCCAGTTGTGCCTGCAGGCTGTAGCCAGGCTGTAGCCAGGCTGGATTTGTGGCGGAATGGTTCAGAACCATTAGAAAAAGGACTTTTAGTTCTGTGCCTCCGTGAAATGCAAGCTTTGGTGGGCATTTCCCATGAATTATGGAAGGCTATTCTGAAGTGCATGTGAATTCATTATTTTTAAATGAAAGGTTTCAGAATTGTCAAAGTGATCCAAATAACACAAACTCAGTATGATCACAGAGAGCTCTATTGTATGAGACTGGATTTTGGACAAAAATTGGCATGCATTTTTAATATATCTCAGTGGTTTTCCATGCAGTGAAACATGCCTGAAAGCCTAGAATGTTCTCAGACATGCCTAAAAACTTTCTGTGGACTTTCCCCAAAAGTCATAGTCTGAAAACAAGCAACTTTTAACCTGAAACAAGAAAAGTAGCAAGTACAATGGGAAATGTGCAGTGTAGTTTGACCTTCAGGTCCGTCATCTTCAGTATCACGAGTCTGTGTTGCAGGGATTGCCAAGGGTCAAATAATATGAAATTTTGGGTTATAAACAAATCAGAAATGTAAAATGAATCTCAGTACAGAGGAATGTATGACACTTGAGTAATGCACATTTATATTTTATCACCCTTTTGGCCTTCTCTCTATTCAAGGTCTCAAGCTTGGCTACAGCAGGACACAGTCTAAAGTAGGCAGAAGTGGTGTGGATGATCATGATGATCGCTTCTGTCTTTGAGTTCTGTGATTTATTATTTATTGTTAATACCTGTGTATTTTCCCCCTTACTTCTCTGGCTGTAAAGCACAGGAAGCACTGCACAGCCTTTCATTTGCCCACACCACTTTCAGGCTGCATTAAGGAATTGTAATCACATCTCATGCTTCGGAGCTTTGGGCCTGCTGCCAGCATGGCTCAGGCGGGACTTGGCCAAGAGTTGTCCTGGGACCTTTTCATCTTGTTTTTAGGAGCATCAAGGATTGTCCTTACCTCAAAACAAGGCTCTAAAACATGTAGGTCAGTGTTCAAAGGTAGTAGAGAGAAGATTGTTTTGGATGTGCTTCGGTTGGATGGGTTACTCCTGTGCTGCCGGATTTCTGTGGAAGACGCTCTTCCCCCCTGCAGCCACCCAGTTCAAATTATCCGAAATTTTGGGTGTGTATCCTCTTCCTCTGCATGTTGAGATCTGAATCATCTGCCTAAATCAACGGATGTATTCTCACCTCGTCACTTCCCCATCCCTGAAGGGGCTGGTTAAGGGCATTAGTGGCCCTTTGATCTCTCTTTTGTTCTCCATCTCAGTAATTTGGTCTCCAGTGATCAAATGGGTTACTCTAATGCTTATTACTGTGCCCAGCATCAGGGTAGTAGCAGAGATGTACTGGGTTGTCAAATGCAGCAGTTCTGACTGGGAAGCTGGATAAATTCCTCCGGCCATAAGCTCTGTGAAACAAATTAAAAGCTTTTGACCAAGTTTGGTTATGACATGTTACTTCTGAATGTAGGTAAAGCAGTTTGGGGATTAAATTTGCTTTGTTTTGATAAAAGCTCGGTGAATTCTAGTTCAAAATTACATTAAAGAATAGATTTTGACTTCCTACTTCCAAGGCACCTCAGCAGCTGTGGTTCCATTGGGTTGGGCGGCACTGTTGGTGCAGCACTCTAGTAGGGACACTCCACTGCAGAAACTCAGGGAGAATGACTCTGGGATTGAGTTGGATGCAGATTTAAAAAATGAACAGCACTCCAGCCCTACTACAGATGTGAAACAGTTCCTCTTACAAAGGCCAAAAAAGCTCAATAACAGAGCAGGGCAGGCGCAGTGAAGGCACTGTCTGGAAAGGGTATGGGGTGGTTACCACATGGTAGAGCAGAAGACACAAGTTGAGGAAGTCTAGGGAGTGAGTGGAGAATGTTGGTTCTTTCATTAGCTGAATTTTATGCAGGATCCTGCACCAAAATGTTGCTTTCAGATCATTTAAATATGGGGAATGTCTCTAACAATATGAAAGTCATCTGAGAGAGTGAATTGTGGCAGTGCCTATAGCTTCCTGTGCGTCAGTTTGAATCAGAGGTCAATGCTTGGCAAGTTGGTCTCTTTATGCCCTCATCCAGCATAGAGATGCAGCTCCAGAAACCTGGTCTTGACTACTCTTCAGAGCAGTGAGAGAGATTGGGTGTGTGTATGTGTTACTGCTCCAGCCCTGAGTGTCCTGTTCCTTGCAAAATGATCTGAAAAACTTTTTATTTACTAAGACAGTTTTATTCCAAAATAAGCAGATCCTCACCAAGATCCTGAAGAGATAAAAGTTTTCCCTCTTTGTCATCCTGTACCTCAGCTATTCCTTTGTTCCCTAAGTGTCTTGTTGGAATGGTAGTCCTGCGGCCATGCTGTGGGTGCACATTGTTCCTGAATGTCAGTGCTGGTGACTTCTCTCCAGACATTTCCCTAGGGCACCCAAAATGTCTCTGTCCTCCCCCATTACCCTCTGTTTCACCTGGTCTCATTCACATAACATGCCCCAGGTCAGACAGTCCCACTCAGGTATTTTTTTTCTCCTCATCTACTCTTCCAAGTGCCTTTCTTTAATCTGTTGTAATTTTCATCTTTCTTTTTGCTTCGAACAATGGTTATTCTTGTTATTTTTCTTTTTGTGCTCTTCTTGATCACTAGCAGTTCACAGAAGGGTTTAGGCTGTCACCTGACATCATTTGCTTACAACACTTTGCTCTCCTCAGAGAGATAACCTGATCTATCCATTGCCTCTTTCAGAGGACTTCTGATCTCTGGTTTGTCACTCCAGGGGACCAAAAGCTGCTGTTTGTAAACTTGACACAACTTCTATGAGAAAAGCACGTCTCGTTTGAGTGATGGACAAACCCCACGTGCTTGTACAACATGCAGCCCTTATGTTAAAAAAGATCATCAAACAATTTGTGTTGGTTTTTGGTTGAGAAGTCACCATTTCATCATTTCTGATAGTTGCACCTGATTGTGGCCTAAACTGGTGGCAGCTCTTGTCTTCCTACTCCATCTCTGACTGTTTCTGTCGTGGTTGCTTTCTCCACAAAACCTAGACTGGGGGATGCTATGCTGGCCTTGGCCTTTTCCATTCCCTCGTTCAAAATCCTTCTTCTGAAAAGCCACTCTGGGATAGTGACAATCATGTACTTTATTCCTGCAGAGATGTCAAAAGGCCAAAAATGATCCACAGTTGTGTTTTAATTCAGAAAAGGGTGATGTGAAATCAAAAAGGTAATTAAAAAAAATCTCAGAAGGCAACTAAGAGTTATATCCTTTGCATCAAAGTGTTTAAGGACACTGCGGTAAGAAATGAGAGCAAACGTACCTCTCAAGAAATACTTGAAAAATCATAAAAGCATATCAAGGTACCTAAACCAAAGGGTAAGAAAGTATATAAAAACATCCCAAAAAAGCAAGAAATTCAGTAAAATGAGAAAAAAGAGGAACAAGCTAAAAATATATGAAGACACAGTGAAAAGAGGAGAAGAGAAATAACTTGAAAATTATAAATAAACTAATGCTAGACTGTCTTCAGTCACATCCGAAGTAGAAAAACTCACCTGACAATTGGTAGAATCTATAAAAAATCAAAGTCTAAAAGCTGTGCTTATGGCAGCTAAACTCCCAGCAGAAAAATGAATACAATGCTCTTTATGCTTTCATCTGTCTCAGGCTGAAATGTCTGGAGATGAGACGGTGATGAAGATAAACACAATTACCACTATCAGTCGCTGGGATCAGATGGTGTTCACCCAAGGACTGGGGAGAATGAAATCATTGAACTATTAACTTGTCTCTGAACTCTTGTTTAAAATCCCTGGAAGGTGGCTGATGTGATTCCGGTTTCTCACTGGGCCCCAAGTCATCCACAAAAGCCCAGACCAGCGTGGGAAATCTGTTTGGAGTAAGTTGATGGAAATTGTGACAGAGTGTAACGAGTGGATGTGAAAGAGTCAGCAGAGGCATTGGTTGGGCAGGTCTGGATGAATTTCCCAAATGCAGAGACTTCCGGAGAAATTAAGACATGGATTAAGCAGGAGGCTCCTGGATAAATAATTATTGCAAGGTAAGAAGCAAGTGGTAGGAATAAGTGACAGATTTTCCCTGTGGAGGCAGCCCGTGGCTGTAGCTGTGTGTGCTGTACCCATGTTCTCCCAGGTGTTGATGAGCACATGGAAATGGGAATGCTTGGTAATGTTCTAGAGCTTTCCCATACATGAACTAATTAGAAGTAATAAAGACAAGGATCAGCTGTGAATCACTGCAGGACCTTATGCAACTAAATACTTAGGAAGAAGATGAAGAATCAGTAATCTCTTTACATTCAGGTGATGGGCTCTGATTTGTCCATTGTCACAAGTGTATCTTGTGATTTTAGCAGAATGGTCCCTGCAAGTATCAGCTTGGTACATGGTGGTTTTCGTGAAGACAAAGAGAACATTAGCAATGAAGAAGTGGGAGAATAAACTGGAGAATATCTTTAAGCTCCTATGGAAATCCCAGGTACATCCAAATGTTGAATCCTGTGTGAAGTTCTGTTCCCCACAGCTCTAAGAAAGCTGTAGCTGTAGTGGAAGGCATTTGGAGAAAAACATAAGGATAAAAAGAAGCATAAGATGTATTTTTATCCAAGGAGCAACACACTGGACTAATATTCTTCTGCCTGGAAAAGAGGAACCCAAAGGGTGATAGAAAGGAGAGCCACAGAGTCATGAATAGGGATTGACTGTTAGTCTCTCTCTCAATATGAAAATAATGGGGCATCACATGAAGCTACAAAGAGTCAGTTTCAAAGGGAAGTGCTCTTCATTCACTCTACAATTAAGATGTACAATCCGTTGCTGCAGGAACTTCTGTGGATGCTAAAAGTTTACAGAGGTTCAAAAACCACCGGAACTAATGAATGGGAGAAGGCTGCATCAGTGGCTATGAAATAACCGGTCCCAGTTTTGCCTCAGGGAGTCTATAAAATGTTGGAGGCTTGGAGAGTGTTCTGGAGAGAAGCTCTACAAGCTTGTCCTGTTCTCACTTCTCCTTCAGAAATCCACTGTTGCCGAATGTGAAAGTAAAGATCCTGGGCTGGATGGACCTTTGGTTGAAATCCACCCTTGCATTCTCTGCTCCTACAGAACACTTTTTAGCCCGAGCCCCACCACCTTCAGCACCAGCCCTTCCAGCCCTGCTCTGCTTTGTCTGGGCAAGTCTGGGTGGAAGACCTGCAATGAGTACCTACTTCACCTTCCATCACTGACTGTGAGCTCAGCTGTTTGTTCACACTGAAGGCACTGCATGGTTCCTTGGGCTCCCTTATTGCAAATCTCCTCAAAACGCAGCTTTCAGCCAGTGCTGTTAACCAGCATTTGATGTCCTTGGCACTTTGGCCTTTATATCATGGAATCTTGGAATTACCTGGGTTGGAAGGGACCTTAAAGATCATCTTGTTCCACCCCCCTGCCATGGGCAGGGACACCTTCCACTAGACCAGATTTCTCCAAGTCATGTGTAGCCTTACTGGATATACCATCTTTATCCCTTGTCACCCTCATCCTGCATGATTCCCTCAATGTGCTCTACTGATGGGATAATAACCATTATAATTCCATCATTTATGCCTGTGTATATGGCAGGCAGCAGAATCTAGATCATTGATACCTTCCAGAGACTTTGTGTACAGCACATGCTCCCAGGAGTTAATCTTCTCTTTGTAAGAGCTGTATCTCAGTAACAGTCAAATATTCCTGCATTTGAAATAAGGGTCTCTCTACTTATTAAAGAATATGTATTTTTTGAAGGGCTGTTAGCATATTCCTGTTTCCTTGCCTAAATAAATCAAGGTAACCTGCAAACATCAGGTGTTTGGTCAGCAAGAAAACCAGTTGGTGTAAAATCATAGAATTATTTAAGTTGGATTTAAGTCATTTAAGATCATCGAGTCCAACCATAAACCAACATTTATTTTGAAGCAAAAAGGACTGTGCAGACATCATGCTACTGGGAATACCCTCAGCTGTAATGCTATGGCCATCATTTGAATTACTCTACACTGGTAGTTTAATGAAGACCCTAAATGTGCCCTGTACGGCTGTAAGTACTTTATGCTTTTTAGAAAGATCTGCTTTATTTAGAGATATCAAATAAATAAATTTGGTAACTACTTCTGGGACATAAGACTCTTTCCCCCACCTAGTCAAAAATAGCTTCAAACCCCTGCCAGTCATACCATTTTAGGTGGGATTTTGGGGAAAATTTCTTCATTGAAAGAGCGATCAAGCCCTGGCACAGCTGCCCAGGGCAGTGATGAAGACACCATCCCTGGAGTGGTTTAATGGTCCTGTGGATGTGGCACGTGGGGACATGGGTCAGTGTGGCCTTGGCAGTGCTGGAGGAATGGTTGGACTCAGTGATCTCAGAGGACTTTTCCAAATCTAAACATTTCTATGTTTCTATGATTTGCATTTTAAGGTCCTCTTGTTCAGATAATGTCAAACAGGGTATTTTGAGGTCCTGTCCTTTCTGGCTCAAACCACAGAGCTAGGGAAAGCAGTATTCCTGGTGGGAGCCCAGCACTGGGAATGCTGGCTGTTCCAGGGGCAGAAAGCTGGTTTAGCTGACAGGCCACAAGTGAGAAATGTGGGATAGCACCCAGAGGGGCAGTTTGCAGAAACAAGGGCTTTGCAAAATCCACTTCCTCAGGTGCCAACAAGTCCTGGCCCTGTTGCCTAAAGGCCACCCTGGTTCTTGGGTTCCTGGTAAACACATTCTTGATTTTGCAGCCTGAAGGATTAATTGATACCTGTCTAATTCTTCTTCCCCAAAAGCCAACTGCAATGTAAGGCAAGATGGTGATCCTGCAGGCTTTGGTCTGGCTGGGGCAGGCTGAGGAAAAGTTACAGCCAGAAGGACTGGAGAATCTTGCCTCTTGTCCCCGGCTGACTTGCACAGAAGACAAAGACATTTGCTCCAGTCTCTCCTCTGAACTCTTCCCTCCAGTTTTTGGTCATTGTCATTAGAAGCAGCCTCTCATCTCTTGATCTCTTGTCCCTCCTGTGTTTCAGTGGTCCTGGGTGGTTCACTGGGCCTGGTGAGTGGACATGTACAGATCACACCAGTGCAGATACCTGGCAACTATTTCTGTCCATCTGAGGGATTTCCAATTTTCTTTGACTCTGTGGTCCTAAAATTCTGTAGGAAGCTTTGGTAAAAGAGTGTTGACTTCTATCCCAGTGCAGGATCTTAACCAGGATCTCACCCTCCGGACAACATGAGCCTGTGGCACCTTGTTTATTATTCCAACTATGTTCCTAAATGTGACTGCCCTGGTAGCACGAAGTTCTGCCGGAGGGCGAGAAGGACCCACTGCTAAATTTCTAACATCCAGTGTCTTTGGTTCCCCTTCCCAGATAAGGTTTCTTATATGCTTTCCTGAGGTCACACCTAAGTTTCATTGGGGCCAGAAAACAGCCCTTCTTTTCCCAGCAGAAACCCCAGACCTTCAGGGACAGAGTGCTTTGTCTCCTCAGACACTGATATCAAGCAGAACATCTCCTTCTGTCTGCCCAGGACCCCCAGGTGGTCTCAGTCCATTTGTATCATGAGCTGGGAGATAAAGAGGTGCAGTGATAGTGCTAATTGCGTGACATACTGTATCAGATGTTGTGATACTGCCTAAGTGTTGTGCCTCTGGCCAGCAGTAAATTCCATCAAAGGTCAAGTTGTTCAATGGCCTCTCCAGAGGATGGCTCCATTCCTGATGTCTGCATGGGTGTGGAGTCCTAATAAACTCTCGACCATTGCTGATGCTTTCAGGAATGATGCCAAATTAGGCAGATTGTGGTTTGCAGACCACTTTTAAATGCTTGAGACACCCCTCTCCACTTATAGTGGAGAGAGTGGAGAGGGAATTACACCTTGGAGTTACCTCCTGAATGTGTATGTGGATTTTAATTTCACAAAGAAAAGAAGATAAAGTGATAGTAATTGTTTTGTTTGGAGATGTATAAATCCACCTGATTATAAATCCAGCTTCCACTGGAATCTTGTGGTTGGGATGAGCTGTAGGCCTGCAATGAGGAGTCTGTCCGTGGTTCCCATGCAGAACACATATGTATGGACAGTGTGCATCCCAGAGAACACTGCTTAATGCTGGGAAACATTTTCCTTCTTGCACAGCAGTAATCTGGCCCTTGTGCCGTGATTTATGAAGTGAGGGGAAAAAAAGGTGGAATGAAGCTGGTGGTATTTTTGGGTGGCCATAGGGCATTGAGTAAACAAGATGAATGTGTGTAGTGAGAGGCTGATGTTTCCATGGAGGCAAACTTTCTTATGTTTGTTTAATTCTGTTGACCATGTTAAGAACTTTGAGAGATTTTTTAGTACCTTCTAAATTCTGGCTAAGCATCTGTGTGAACATGGGTTTAAGTAGGTGGGCTGGAGAACTGTGGGTGCTTTGTGAATATTCCTGTGCTGCCCTGAAAAATTCTGTGGAACCCGTATGAAAGCTGCTGAATCTTAAGACCTTTTGGGATTTTTTTTATGTGTCTATGTTAGCACAGATTTAAAGGACAATTTTATGTTGAATTGCATCTTATCTGTGTCCTGGTAGAGGGATCACATAGCCTGGAGAGGTCAGTGATGGTTTGGCTGCCTCCTGGCTGTGCACACCAGTCCACAGTTTGGGGTATGTTAACGGATTTCCTTTAATCCAGTATTGCAATTCCTGTGATCTTCGATCTCCTCCATCTGAATTGTGCCCAGAGGTTCCCATCTGACCTTTTGACCATGATATCAGTCTGCCAGCTTGTGTTAATTTGTTATTTCATCATGATATTGTCTTTTCATTGACCTTTGGTTGTTTTCAGAGTCGGTACTTTCATGGGTACAAGTCCCTCATCCTTTGTATTTTCTGAGCTCTTTGTTCTTGGATTATATCAGTGTCTGTGACTGTGTCTGGTCACACTAAAGTGCCATTTCCCATGTAGACAGGACGTCAGAGCTGGTGGTGAACCTTGTTCTTGACATTATTTATGATGGTGAAGGACTTGGTGTTTGTAATCTACAGCAAGATTGCCAGAAAGAACAGATCTAAGTTTCTTCATTTAATTTACTTTTCCAGTCAAATAGGTAGTTATCAAATGATTGAACTTAATTGATTAGAACAGAGTGAAGACAACAGAACAATGTATGAGCATCTCAAGTACCTTACTGATATATTCTTCACCTGTGGAAACTTCAGCGTGCAGAGTCTTGTCCATAGAAATGTTTGAAGCCTGGCTGTAATATGTAGCTGAATTATTTATTTAAAAAATCCCTTCCAAACTCCCACTTCTCTCTCCAGTTGAGAAATGAAACATCCTGGGGTAAAGAATGAACTGAAACATCCTGTTTATCAAATGTTTTTGTAAAAGTTATTCCTTTTTTCTTACACAAAGCCCACTTTAGTGATGTGTTCACCCAGTGAGCACAGGTGGAGGGGGAGAACTCTGACTTTCAAAATAATTTCTCTTTCACCTTTGAATTTGGATATTCAGTTGTGTTTAGCTGGAGTCCAGAGTAACATCAGGAATTGAACTGTCTTTCAGATGTATTTCCAGGGAAAATGCATTTCCACTCAGGCTGCACCTGTAAGCTGATATCTTTGGGGTTTCTCTGAGCTTCACTGTTTTGTTTTGCTTTGTTTTGCACCATGTTTTAACAAGATAAGCATCTCTCTGTATTTTCCCTTCATTTGAGTAATTGCCTTCTCTAGTGGCCCATTTTTTGTGCCCTTCTGTTCAGGTATCAAGACCTCTGTGCACAGTCCACGTACCCCACTGCATGGAGCCCTCATTTAATTGTATTATCATCTCAGGTGTTTTACTAAAAGCTCCTCAGAGCAGCAAACAGAACAAAAAAAAGCAATCTCTTCTCTTGACTCACTCCCCCAAAACACAACCCTTGTAAACAGAGCTGCTTACTAGGTGCCTGGAAATTCGACCTCATCAGCCACCAAGGTGAAGATTGAGCTTCTTCCAGGACTTCAAAGTTCTTTCACTGAAATCATTTAGCCCCCCAAAAATTCAATCCAGCTGTTACCAACTGAGTGTTTGCCACTGTTCTGATGTGTTGCAGAGCAATAAAGAAAAAAGATATAGGTTTGACTGTATGTAAGATTCAAACCACAGAGGAATTTATAACAAAAACACAATAATTGAGGTTCTACATCAAATAAATAAGGAAACAACTCTGTCCCTTGACGACAGATGTGATATGCTGTCTTAAAATGAGCTGAGCAAGTGTTCAGATCTATTCTGCATCCTCACTGTGATGATCTTGCCTGATAAAAATTCTGAGTAACTGTGATGCAATATCCTCGGGAAGTGGGGGGATGGCTGCAGTGCAGTAACATGGGAATGCAATGTACTTTCACCTGTTACTGACTGGAAGTTCAGGATCAAATGAGAAATCAAGGTTGTACATTTGGATAATTGAACAAAAGTCAAGTTAATAATGCTTTTTCTCCTTCTTCTTATTGCCTGGCAATAGTGTTTCAGTCCTACTGGAGCAGTGTTGGGTCAACGTTTGTATCAGTGTGATCCTGCCTGGAGCCAAGCAAACGCAGATTGTTGTGTTCATCTTCACTCTCCCGAGGTATCCAGCAGCCTCACAGATGTGCTGGAGAGGGAGGTGAGCAAGGATGAGATGGCCCAGTCCAAGGGCAGCAGGAGAGTGACTGCACTGCCTCTCTCAGGGAGCCTCCCACAGAGATACCCACGATAAACCCAGCCTTGCTGAACTGCCTGATCAGTTTAATTACTTGACATCAAAGCCTGGAGCCAGGTTTAAAGGAAGTATTAAAGCCTGAGCCAAGAGTTTAATTCTGTGTAGGCTCTGCTTTTTTNTTGGGTTTTTTTTTTTTTTTTTTTTTTTCTTTTTTTATTTTCAGTAGTGAAACAGCAATAACCAATTAGGATTGTTCAGCCTGGAGAAGAGAAGGCTCTGGGATGACCTAATTGTGTCCCTGCAGTACATGAAGGGAGCTGACAAGGAAGGTGGAAAGAGACTATTTGCAAGGGGCTGGAGTGCCAGGATAAGTGGGACTGGCTTCCCACTGCCAGAGGGCAGGGTTAGATGGGACATTGGGAAGGAATTGTTCCCTGTGAGGGTGGGGAGGCCCTGGCACAGGGTGCCCAGAGCAGCTGTGGCTGCCCCTGGATCCCTGGAAGTGTTCAAGGCCAGGTTGGATGGGGCTTGGAGCACCCTGGGATAGTGGAAGGTGTCCCTGCCCATGGCAGGGGTAGAATGGGATGGGCTTTAAGGTCCCTTGCAATCTAAACCATTCTGGGATTTTGGGATTCCATGATATTAGATAGTGTTGAATTTCTCCGAGCAACACACTGAGCAACACGGGTACCTGTTTCCATAAATTATTCTGTCCTCATCTCCTTAGGGTCAGGATTTTTGTGCAGAGGAGCAACTTGCTTTGCTGATTTTAAAACAATAGTTTTCTTACATTTATTGGAGAATATGAAATCAAAGGTGCCTTTACCTAGAAGTAATAAATTGGTATACTTAGAAGTGAAAACTAAGACCTGAGATGGTGCTTCCTTCTTCAGGGAGTCCTGTCACTACTGTTAGACTTGACCTCTCCAAAAGGTTGTCTTCTCTGCATAGGTATTTTACCTCTTTTGTGGAAACACACTGGAAAGGGGTGGGACTTCTTGGGTCAACTGCTCTAACACAGTGTGGGCCAGTGAACCATGCAAGGGCCCAGTGGTTGTTGGGGTTGTCTTTACAGGGAGATAGGGCAAAGCAGCTCAGCAGGCGTGGGCTATGCACAGACACACTGAACGTGGCAGGTGCTTCAAGTCAGGCGAGAAAGCCCAGTAGGAGGAAAAGATCAAGGTGGGTCCATCCTCCCAAATCCCAGCATCAGGGGCTTTGGGACCACCCAGGCTGGAAATGACAGACAGGACACTTGGGTTGTTATGTGGAATGGATCTTGTGTGATGGTTATCTGGATCTTTTATATCTCTACACTGTCTGTCATCAGGGAATGTCCCTCTGGGCCTGTGAGAAGAATTATTTTTGTTTACTTTAAACCTTTTCCTTGGAAGTGGTTTGAGGTACCCCCTCCCTCTTTGCATTATGAAGAATGTGAATAATTAATCTATATTTGCATCATTTCCAATGTTAGTTTTACAAGACACCATCCTCTTCTGGGTGGAGCATCCTGGGCTCCTCATACCCACAAACCCTTTCCCACCTTGTTTCTACCTGTGCCTTTTTTTCATATTTTCCCGTGTTGAGACAGGATGGCCATTACAAAATAGACTGCTGGGCTCCAAGTGTGCCATGAATGGCATTTCCCAGTTGCCTTTTTCTAGATATTCCTAACTTCATCTGCTTCTTTGGGTAGGGCAGCAATATATATAGAGGGAAAAAATAGATACAGTGCACACCAACAGTATGATATTTTCAGAAAGTGTTCCAGAATGATTGCAGGACTTCCCCTGAGTTTAATGAGCTATTTTAAAGTCTATAACCTCGTCTTTACAGCTCAAACGATTGTTCCCAGGCACATCCCTTTGCACTCACTGATACTGAATTTCTCTCTCCAGCACAGAGCCATTTCAGCAGCAGTTACACGCAGGGCTGATCCCAGCTGATGGCTCCTTGCTGAAAAAGACTTGCTCTCCTTTCTTTTTTCCCTAATTACTGCTTTCCCCTCTCCTGCTTTCCGTGTCACATCTCATCCCTTGCTTGCTGTGACCCCAGGCCTTGTGAGACCCTTTCCCAAACCTATCCAACTCATTACAACTGCAGCAAATGCTTTATTTTATTTGCTGGGTTCATTTTCTGATGTTTTCATGAGCAGAATGAACTCATGGAGAAGCCAGGGATGGGATGAGCAGTGGGGAATGTGTGGCCAGGAGCATGGCAGGAGGTGGGAGCTATTGGCATCATGTTGCTCAATAAACAATCACTGGGTAGCCTGAGATCCTTCACGCAAGTCTTCCCAATCAGTTTGAGATTGGATAATTTGGATTTGGAGATGCGAATAACTCCAAAAAATACTGTTTCATCTGCAGATTTTGTCACCTCATTAATTTACCCTTTCCCAAGCAATTTATGACTATGCTGAAATGCTCTGCATGGGAACTTCCTGACTTCCTCCGTGGTGCCCCATGATGCAAACAATTTATGTAGCTTTTTTTGCAAATATTTTTTGAGTGCATCTTTCATTCCCTGAGTTATTTGTTGGCCACAGAGACTCACTAATAGGCATCCTGCTTCTAATGTGTTGAAAAAGGCTTTATTGTTTGTATGGGAGTCCCTGGCATGTTTTTCTCTTTTGACCAGTCTCCTTAACTAGACAGAATTACAGTCTTTGCTTCTTCTCATCCTTTGGATTCAAGTTCCACTTTCCAAAGGTTGCCCTTTCCTTCTAGTCTTCTCCTTTGCTTTACTATTCATTGTTGGGTTTTGGGGTCCAGCTTAAGTCCTGGGCTTGATGGTGTAAGTTTACTCCAAGCCTCCAGCAGGAAATCTCTCAACATTTCTGTATCACCCAAAACCATTTTGTTTTCTCATTTGCTTTCTAAACTGTTTTTCCTTATTCTTAGACTTGTAATGGTTTGAGAGTGTTGTTGTTATTTATTTATTTATATTTTCCTTTCCTACAAATAGGGGAATTTGAATATATAATGGGCACTATTAGAGAAATAATCTATCTTCATCTAACACCCCCCCCCTTCACTATCCAGGATTGCACCTATTTGGGAGGTTGCACCAAATTGCTCCATAAAGAAGTTGATAAAGATACCAAAAATCTGTCTTTTGGTCAGACCTCAATACAACATTTGCCCTGCCTGTATGGCCATGATTTGAAGCCACCCATTAATTGTGGGCTGCCCAGGGAGCTTTGGAGTCCCCACCCCTGGAGGTGTCCAGGGAAGGACTGGATGTGGCACTCAGTGATCTGGGCTGGTGACAGGGTGGATATCAGGCACAGGTTGGACTCAGTGGTCTGGGAGGGCTTTTCCAAACTCAGTGATTCTGGGATTCTGTGATTAATACTGTGCTTTTCTACTTTTGTAGCCTCCCTCACTTCCCTTTGCCTTTTCTGGTCCCTGGCATCACCACGTGGTAGTTTTGGTATTTTTTTTTCCATACTGGCATTGAATTTCAACCTATAGGTCTTTGGAACTCTTTCATGTAATTAAATATTTATTAGTGCAGTCCACTGTATTATTCCTGTATCTCTCTTATCACAGCATCATCTGAATTAACTTCTTTACCTTGAATTTCCCAGGTGCTTATGAAATTAATATTGTAATTTGAAAGTAGGCATTTTGGTTTACCCATCTTAACTTCAGGCTTGAATTTTGTGTTTGCAGTAGAGGTAAATATTTATATATGTTTATACATACAGATGTATATCTGTATATGTATACACATACAGATGTATACACACACACATGTACATGTGTATACACATATGATATACGTTTCTTCCTAGAATCATGTAATAGGTTGGGTTGGGAGAGACCTTAAATATCATCCAGTTCCACCCTCTGCCGTGAGCAGGGACACCTTCCACTATGCTAGCTTTCTCCAAGCCCTGTCCAGCCTGGTCTTGGACACTTCCAGGCATTATCAATACCCAGAGTGTTCTTCCATGTGGGATATCAGTGCAATATTCAGTTTTTTAGATGCAGGAATTAAGAAACAAATTTTATCCCCAGACACCAGCTGTGAATGCATAAAACCTGACAGACCAAATGAGTTGTGGGACCTGAGGGGTCAGTGTGGTGTGGGTGCTGCTGGAGAGGGGCACTCCGGGCGCTCCACATTCCCCTGGGAAGTGCAGTGGGTTGGGAAAGGCTCCCCGGAGTGCCTGGCCCAGAGCGAGCACAGGCAGAGCTGGAACCGGGCACAGACGGAGGCACCGTGGAACGTCTGCAGTGCTTGATCTCTGCAAACGTTCATCAAAGTCTGAGCAGGCAACAAGTTTCCTCTTGTTGTGTCCCAGTTGGATCTCGCACGCAGACAGCATGCCACAATCCTCATCTTCCCTCGCCAGCCTGTACTCCAGCAGCTTTCCTGAGCCTCAGGCACCGCAAGCTCTGACTCATTTACTTAATATTCCTCTAATGAAACTGCCCAGAGCTCTGGACCTATTCTCCTCCAAAACAATCTTTCTCCTCCCTATTCTTCCACACCCTTCACTTTCTTCTCAGTTCCTGTCATATTCCCAGTCAGACTTTAGCTGAGCTTCCCTGAGCAGATCTTCCCTTCCATTCCCTACCAGACACCGGCCAGCCCAGTGGGGGTGTGAGGTGGCAGTGGAGGGACCAGGTGACCTTTAGAACCAAGTCAGGAGGGAGAGAAATAAGCAGGAGTTTCTTCAGCCCTGGTGTGGAGGGGAGAAGAGGATGGACATCCTGGTCTCCTCCCCACCTTAGCTTTGGAGCAGGACCTGGGGTAACTGGAAACTGCGCTGATTACAGAGCATCCTGCATGGTGGCAGGGGAGCTGTGACAAGTACAGGTGCTGCTTGCAGGAAGGATGGGAATGGTAGAAAAGTCTGGAAATGGGAAAATTGCCCCAGAGCTGGGTGGGCTGGGAGGCAGTGGGATGAGCAGAGCCACAACCCACGGGCTGCCACCGGAAACAGCCAGGGAGCAGCTGTGGGAATTCTTGCCCAACCTTGCTGAGTACTGTGTTAGCACCATAATTCAAGGATGGCAGAGGTAGCATTCCTGGAGTTCTGATCTCTTGATTTCAGGATGTGAAATCCCTGGTAGCAGCCTCAGACTGTTCAAGGGAGGCTGGCCGGAGTGATTTGTCTCTTTGTGTGGAATCTGCATCTTCCAGGATCTACCTGAGACCCCTTCCAGGCATGTCCTGGAGTCTTCTCCTCCAGGCAGTTGATATCCCAAATACAATCTCCCAGAGTCTTTTAATCTCTGATTTAGGCACTGGATATCCCAGGTAGCAGTTTCAGACTCCTCCAAGGGAGTTACCTGAAATTATTTTTCTCATTTCATGGAAATGGCATCTTTCAGGATGTACGGAGCATCTCCTGGAGTCTTTTCACATCTCCTCTAGAGAGCTGAGATCTCAGGAAGCAGCCCCAGACTGCTCCAGGGAAGCTTCCAAAGATGTTTTTGCTTTTTTGGTGGTAGCTCTCTGTTCCAGGATCCACTTGAGACTCCTCAAGTATCTGCAGGGAGGGCTCAGAGCAGGGCCCGGGCTCTGCTCCGGGGGGCCCAGCAATGGCCCCAGAGGAACGGGCAGGAACCGATGCCCAGGGAGCTCCCCCTGCACAGGAGGCAGAACTTCTGCCCTGGGCAGTGCCCCAGCCCTGAAGGGGCTGCTCAGGGAGGGCTGGAGTCTCCCTCCCTGGGATATTGCAGAGCCCTCTGGACACAGCCCTGGGCCCTGTGCTCTGGGATGGCCCTGCCTGAGCAGAGAGGTGGCACCAGTGACCTCTGTGGACCATTCCAACCGGAAGCATTTTGGAATTCTGTGGGATAAAGGGAACTGCAGACACTCATCACGCATTCAGTGGCAATGCTGAGGTCCAGAAATGGGGAGTTTCACCTTCATCCCCCCTTCCCCAGGTCCATTGGTTTTGCTCCCTCCCTGCTCAGGTGCTGGCACTGAGTGCTGGGAGCAGCAGGACAGCTGGGACACAGCTTTCTGTTTGTGTATTTTGTGTAAGTATCAGTAGTGGTAGCACTGCATGAGGGACTATGAAAGCCATGTGATGGGAGCAGAGAGAAAGGAAACATTCAGAGGCAACCAGCACATCCATGAGTTTTCCTGGATGTGGAAGACGAATGGTGTTGGCATGGATTGGCCCCAGTTGGACTGCCTGGGATGGCACAACTGAGTCAGGAGATGCTGGTAGGCCTGTGGTGTTACCAGTACTCAGGATGTAGAGATTATCAGGATTTCAAACCATTCTTAAAGATTTCTGCATTGTTGGTAGGGATTTTTTATCTGTATTTGTTATTTTACTGAAATCTGAAAGACTTTGAATGACTTTGGTCTTCTTGGGAAGATGGGGCTGATCCAGAGCAGGACTGGCTGCCCAAGGAGCAATGCTTCTTCCTAGGGCTGGAAAACACAAAACCTGTGGACTCGTTTTCTCAAGCTCAGTGCTGATAAGCAAATTCCTTGCTCCTCAGGAACACGTCCTGTCCATCTTCAGGATTTCTTTCTATAAGCATTGCCTTGGCATCTACAGAATGGCTGCATCCAGGGCAGAGAATTTGGCTGGGTATTGGTAAATATTAAATAATAGGTGGATGGATGTTCCTGCCCAGATTTGGGGTCACTGGGTGGAGGATTTCTTCCTTCTGAGCAGCTCTGGGAGGTTTTGAGCAGTGGGAGAGAAGGGTTTGGTTTTGTTTGGGTGATGGGGCTGGCAAAGGGCACGTGGGGCAGGTGGGTGGGGAGGTGATGGAGCGGATGTTTGGGGGATTTGTGGGGTGAGGAGGACAAGGTCTGGTCAGGGGTGCAAATGGGAGGAGTGGGGTCATTCCTGTGCACCAGCTGGAGGCTGGTCCTGAGCAAGGCAAGGCAGGGGCTGGTGAGTGTTGTTGGAGCTGCACACAAAGCTCTCCTGCAGCCTGTACAGACAGGCCTGTGCTCCTCAAAGGAGGGATCAGATTCTTGCCCTCCGGGGATTTCCAGCCAACTCACAGTTCAGAGGAGTCCTTTCTTTCTCCTGCCGTTCACGCCCTGCAAAGAATTTTTTATCAACAAAAGAAATTGTTTTATAACCAACTTGATGTTCATCCCCAGTCCTGGGCTATGAAAGGGCTTTTGAAGGACCAGGCAAATGGAGCCTGGAGATTGTGGAAGCAGGGGACAGCAGCCAGTGTTACAGCCCTACTGGGATGGGGCAGATGAATTCTGGGGACACTCCAGAGCCAGTGAAGCTCTTGGGTGCAGCTCTGGGAGTGGGAGCAATTGGACAAAATGCCAGCAAAGGAATAATTCCTGGAAAGAAAGGGTTGGGGAGTACCCTGCATGTGCCATGGTAGGCTGAGAAGACTTACTTCTGCAGCTTCTGTGACTGGATTTAAAGTCTGTTTGGTGCTGCATGGCATGAAGATCCTTGAAATGCTGGTTGTAGCTCAGGCTGTACCTCAGCCAGTATGACCATGTCAAACTCAAAAGGATTTTCTTTGAACACTGTTTGTCATTATTCCAGGGAAAAACCAGTCTGGTTATACCCTGCTTGATGGCAGCCCTGCCATGAACCTTCTCAGGTCAGGCTGGGCAGAAGAACTGTTTAAAATTATCTGACCATGCTTCAGGCTTTTGGAAAGCAGCTTTTGTGTCCCTTTGCAGTACAAGTGTCCCTGCTTGGGCCTGTGGTTTTGGATTCAATATTTTTTAGAGAAAGATGGAAACATGGACCTGGACTCAGTTACGTGACTGGTTTCTTGGCTTCCTGAATGTTTCCAGAAGCTGATGAGTTTGGAAATGAATTTTTCTGTGGCTAAAGAAGGTGGTTTCTAAATGTCAAAGTTGAAAGTACTTTTTCATAGTAAAAAAAATCACCACTGAACCATCCTGAGCAGGCTGGGCGTGAAACTGCTTGAGCAGCTGGGCTGAATCCATGGCATCTTCTGGAAGATTTTTAGGGCTTTAAAAGCAGCCCCATGTTGGCATTGTATCTCCCAGCCAGGAGCTAACACTGACCAACACACCACAACTTTAAGCTGTTTGTATCCAAATTGTTTGGTTACTTAATTCTAAACCAACCACTTCCCTATATTGGGAGGGATTGCCACATCATGGTGCTCTGGAAATGTCCTTTGGCACTTGATTTACAGCAGCTAAATAGCAGTGGGGTCAGTGGCCAGCTGGCCACAGAGCAGGAAACTGGATGACAACGAGAATAGTTTTCCATGGAGCTGGAGTGTCTGTTGGTGCTGGAAGCTGTGAGGATGGATCTGTGAGATGGATATTAACCATGGAGATGGCTCTCAGCAGTTTCTGCCAGTGCTGATGTCCATGGGAGCAATTGGCACCGTTGCCCACCGAGCCAATGAGTTTTGCTGGGGATGAGGCAATGCCTGATACAGTTGTGCAGAAGTGGCATCGCTGCAGGTTTCCAAAGAGTGAAAACCAGCCATCCCTTGACATATCTCTGAGAGAAGCAGCAGTTTGGGAATTCCCCGTCTCCCAGTAGCAGAAGTGATTAATAGGAGCTGGGAGATTCTGGGATTGGTACATGAGGAGCAGTGTTTGGGCTGTCAGGCTGCCCACGCTGCGAGGGAAGCTCGTGATGAACAGCACTGTCAGAGAACGGACGTGAGGGATCGATCACGGAGATGGAACAGAGCTCAGGCCAAGAAGAGCAGGAAGGAGCGGCTGTGCCACTCTCCATCCCCGTTAGATTCAGCATGGAAGGTCACTTCCAGCCTATTTTTTAGTATTAGAGGAGGATTTGAATGCTCCTGCAGGAAAAGTGCCACCCCCACTACCCCACAGCAGTTTGTCCAAGTTGACCTCAGTGGTTTCCTGCCAAAAATACCTGTGAACAATAATGAGTTGTTAATGATTTATCCCTGTGTTCTCAAGTGCTGCACTGATTCCGAATACCACAGAAACCATGGGGCAGGCTCTCAGGTTTTGGCTACAATGGCTTTTTGTCCTTCCCCCGTGACAGGGATGCTGTTTGCATGAGGGAACCAAGGGTTCAGTGTACTGGGCAGTGTAAATGCACATTGTTCAGTGTGACTTTAGGGAATATTGGAAAAGCAACTGCATTGGACTGGGGAGAAATCAACTGAGCTGTAACGAAGGATTGTCCCTTGCAGAGTCTGCAGAGTCATGAACAGACACCAGCAGGTTCCCCATGGTGCCAGCAAGGCATAGCTGTACAGAGAGTTTGCTCTCTGCAAGGAGCTGCAAATCCACAGTGTGTGGACCAGGCATGACTGGAGATGGGAGCTGGCACAAGAAGCTCTCTCCTTTCATGGGGGATGGGCACCTGCCATTTTCCCAGGCCATCAGGGCAGAAGTGTGGTGGTTTTTTGGTATGGAGGGATAAGGTACCGCACTCCCTGTGCTGTTCCCTGTGCTTCCAGCATGGCTGTGTAATAACTCCCCCTCAGCCATCCTCCCTTGGGAGTGGGAGCACCACAAGCTGAAAAGCAGCAGATGGAACCGGGAGAATCTGTGATTGCAACAAACACCCCCAGCACTCAGAACCAGGAATAATGGCAATGGAGCCCAGGAACTGGAGCCTGCATGAGTCAAATTCAAGGTGTTCATGGCTCATTTTACACAACACAGTGGAGTTTTAGTGCTGAGCAGCCAAAGCAGAAGCTCTGGGCAGTGCTGGACTCTTTTCCAGTGTTTTTTCTCTGGCAGGGGCCAGTGTCAAAAAACCAGAAAAATACAGTTGGCAGGTGCCAATGGAGGCTCCATCCCTCATGTCTCCTCCTCTGCAGGAACCAGGGATGAGCGCAGGAGACTTCCTTCCTGTAACCAGGAGGACTTTGTCCTTTCTAAAATTGTTTTAGTCCTAAGTGCTGTGGTTCCAGATGTCCTCATTATCCCAGCACTCATCCTGCTTTTGGATGTCTGTACCCTCTCAAGGAGATGCAGGTGGGTGAGGGCTGCATCCTCCAGCGGAGGTGATGTCACAACTCACTTCCTTTCACTGCCCCAAACTGTGGGGCATGGTCTGTGAGTGGCTGCCTTCCCATTCCTCGGAGTAAAACAGCAGGTAGAGCTCAGTTAATCGGAACTATTTCAGAGGAATGTTTGATCAAATTGCTGGGGGCCTTGAATCAAGATGGTGAAACTCACTCTGTTGAGCAGGGAAGTTATTTCACTTCCTGCCTTATTTGCACTTCATCCTGAGTGTTTGCTGCTCTGTGCTGCTCTGGACATAGCAGAAGAGGTACCTGAAAATGGAAATTTCTCCACGTTTTTGGCCTCAGTCTCTTGAGTCCCAGACCAAGAGCTGTGTCATCCTTGCCCCTAAGAATCTCCGTGTCCTTTGATGATGAATGCTGGAGTCTCCAGGGGCTCCCAACAGGCTGAAACTAAGGGAAGAGTTTCATGATTATCTGCTTGAAGCTTCTTACGGTGTCCCAGCTCAGCTCTTCAATTGTCTGTGATACCCTGGAGCAACCTGGTCTAGTGGAAGGTGTCCCTGCCCATGGCAGGGGGTGGAACAAGATGCTTTTTGAGGTCCCTTCCAACCAAAACCTTTCTGGGATTCTGTGGTCTTCAGTGGCTGAAGTCCCCAGCATGCAGCAAGGATGGTAACAGAGTTCATTCTTGGGAGGTTCCTGTGAAATTATCTTCAGTCCAAGAAAAAGTATTTATTGACTTCTCTGAAATCCTTTGTGGAGATCAATTGCAGAGAATATTGTGGAAGGAGTATAAATGGACAAAAAAGGTACAAGGTGTGTTTGTGAAATCCTTCAGGCTCTTCACCAGCCTGCTCCGGGTACATCATCCAGATCAGTAACTCCAGTAATGCTGGGAAGGTATCCCAAGTGGAACACCATGTGGAAAACCTGGTTCTGCTGGCTTGTGAGAGTTGGGTCACAGAATCCCAGGATGGGTCAGGCTGGAAGTGACCACAGTGGGTCACCTGGTCCTACCTCCCTGCTCAGGCAGAGTCCTCCCAGAGCACAGGGCACAGGATTATGTCCAGAGGGTTCTGGAATATCCCCAGGGAGGGAGACTCCACCTCCCTGGGCAGCCCGTTCAGGGCTCAGTCACTGTCCAGGGAAGTTCTTCCTCATGTCCAGGTGGAACTTCCTGGGCATCAGTTCCTTCCCAGGTCACAGGGCTATGTCAATTTTGAGTCTGACCCCATGTGCCTGTATGAAATTCTTGTTTCTGCTCAGCATCTGAAGACATCAGCGAAATAAATTTTCAAACAATTCCACCTTTACTGTTTAAACTGGTGCAGCCATGTGTGCCCAGGTGTTGTGTGGCCTCAAGAAAAGCAGTTGGAAGTGAGGCAGGACTACGACCCAGGCACCCCATCTTTGGTGCCTCCTGCAGCATCAGATGAGCTCAGCATCCCCAGGAGCCTGGAGCTGCATTCTTGGCATTCCTGCAGCTCCTTAGATGTCAGTGATGTCATCGATAGCAGTCAGGGTATTGCAAATCCCAGAGGGCCTGAACTCATGTCTTAGCAAGTAAGTGAAGGAGGAACCAATTTCTGTTGTGTACTGCACTGTACCAGCAAGTTTTATTGAATCAAATCACAGCAAATGTATTTGTATCTGCATTTCTGTCTTCTGTCAATACGATAATATCCAACAAGACAGAGACTTGTGTCGTCCACCAGCCACTTGCTCATCCCTGTTAAAGAAAGCTACATCTGAGCAATAAAACAGCGGGGAGCCAGGACAGTGTGTGATTGAAAAGCAAATAATTTATTCCTTTAGCTCTTCAGTCTTTGCTCTTGTGCCCAGGTCCTGCTGACATCTAGCATATTTCAGTACAGAACTGGCACCACATGGAGGCCTCAGCCCTTCTCTGGAAAGCATGCTTTGGAAAATCCATCTCTTGTCAGCCAGTGAAGGAGATCTGGTTGCAGTTTTTTGTGCAGGAAAAATGGCTCATTTGGGGAACACAGGAACAAAATTTTAGCATAAAGTTTCACACTTTTATCATCTGGCATGTTTTACCAAGAGCTTTGGGATGATGGCAGCCCAGTACTGTGCAGGCTCCTGGTAGGCACGGGATGCATCAGTTCCTGCTGATGGTGTAGCTGGGAGTTCAAAACCCTGGCATGGACTGAAGCAGAGGTTTGTAACACTGGTTTGATAACTTGAAGCCACGATAGCAGTCTGCAGATGTTCTAGTGAACAGTATTAAATAGCATTTTACAGCCTAAATTTTGGTGGTAAGGGGGACGGATGGGCCATGAGATACGTTTCTATCTGAAATGGAGATTTTAGTATTTTTTTTCTAGTTGTATTTAGGAAGTTGCCTCTGACAGGATCTTCCAGGGGTAGGGTGCAGCACAGAGATTAGCTTCTGCTTGGCTGGTGGCTGAGCCTCCCCAGGTGGCTGTGGGTGCAGGACCATGGGTTGGACAGACCCTCCTCTGCAGCTGCGGAATTTCCTGCTCAGTAGCAGAGTTTGCTCTGCAGCCTCAGTACTGCTTGAATGTGGCTCTGTGTTACTCAGCTGTAATTAGAGCAGCTTGCTAGTTCTTGGTTTCATCCCTTCGTTTCAACGGCATTTCCAGACCTGGTGCGATTTGCCCCAAAGAGCTGGGGCTTGTTCTTTAGCCCAAATCTAGCCAGACCTTAGACCTACACCTGCATTTCTCCAGATACAAATAACAATGGAAGTGATTTTATCTGATCTCCCACCACCTGGTTTGTTCTTGTCCTCACTCTTAGGCATTAGGGTATTGAAAATGCTTTTGGCAGGAGTAGCTTTAAGCTGTGTAACCACTAGCATTAACACAACCACCCAGGCTATGTGGAAAGAACGAGATATGGATGGCAGTGACCTCATGCAGGAAGGGAAACCTGGACAGCCAAAGCTCGTGGGTTGTGTGGTGTCCTCTAAGAAAGCCTGGAAGTCAACACAGCAAAGCCACGGGTGATGTCCTGCAGGGAAGAGCCCACCTGCATACGCCCCTGGGCACAAGGGGCTTCAGGGACCTCTCGAGTGTTCCTGTGTCTCTACGTGACTTGGCACCCGAATACCAGGACACCTCTCCAGAACAGATCTGTGACTTTCTAGCTTGGGTTTCACGATGGAACGCCCAAGGCCCCTCCTCTACGCCAGCATTTCGGTGCTGTGCTTTGGAAGGACTCCAGGCCAGCAGTGAAGGGCTCTTTGATAATATCTGACGGGCGGGTAAGAATTTTGGGCAGCAGCCAAGGTACACATTGCCTGTAATCGTTAACTCGGTCTGTAAACAGTTCAAACGGCACTGAAGAGGCCGTCAGTTATTACATTAGAGAGAAGCCTTTCATGTGCCCGCGCAGGAGCCAGAGCTGAGCAGTGCCGGCCCCTGCAGAGCAGCTCTGGCTGCAGGGCTGCAGGCATGGCCTGGCCATACACTGAGAGCTATGCTGAATGCCTGACCTTCAAACCCTCGGCGCTGCAGCAATAACTAAATCATTACTTTCCTTTTGTTCTGCACCTGGCTCGAGTGATGGAGTCCAGGGAGATGGAGGGGGAAGGGATCAGGCAGTGCTCCCCCAGCGCCAGCCAGGAAGGTTCAGCAGGACTGGCTCCTCCACTCCAAGCCCATCTCCTGCCTGCAGCTTTTCCCTGGGATGACTCCTCCATTCCAAGCCCATCTCCTTCCTGGAGCTTTTCCCTGGGATAACACCTCCATCCCAAGCCCATCTCCTGCCTGAGGCGTTTCCCTGGTGAGAACAGCTCCATATGCAATCCTGACAAAACATTTCACTTGTGAACAGGTAAAGCTTCCCTGGACCATTGCTGGTTTCTCCAGAAATGGCCACAATGGTAGTTCAGGTCCACATCAGGGTCTTGCCATCTCCGGGCAACATTGCTGCTGATCTTCATCTTCAGGAGAGTTCTGGAGTTCCCAAGTTCACATCAACCTCTAGAGAGCCTTTTGGTCTCCTTCCAACAGCAGTTCAGCCTTCCTGGAGATGTGTAATACTTCGGAAGATGTGGCCTAATTTGCCGCAAAAGGAATTTCATTGTCAATCTTTGATCTTCTAGATCTGCTTTCTCCCTTCTAGAAGAGCAAGAATGTTCTTTCTCACATCCATTGTCAAGGTTTTAACTTGGAAACCCATTGTAGAAACCTGGTGGCTGAGGAAAAACATGTAGTGTCTGCAGTAAAGTGGTCTAGCTTTGGGTGAGTCTCTGTGTCTGGCCCATCACTGCAGGGCTGCTTTCAGGGTTAGAGCTGTCCCCTGCAAAGGGGCTTCACAGACCACTTGTGGCAGTCCTTGTGTGTCTGTGCCACCCATGAGCTGGTCCCAAGGGACAGTGCAGCTTTGTGCTTGGAGAGGTCAGAGAGCTGCCAGCACAGCTTGGGCTTTGCCACTGCTTCAAGCACTGCAAAGCGACAAGACTTGTGTGAGCTCTGTGGAATGGCTTTAACCTCCCAGCCACTGCCAGCACAGTGCAGGGGCTCATGTGAAAGAGGGTTTTCAGGTATGGCAGTGGCCAGTGGCAGTGTCCCTGGAGAAGGGACAGGCTGAAGTGTGTGAGGTGAGCAGGTCAGTATGGGTTAAATGCTTTTCATGGGATTTGGGATCCAGACTGCCTGCAGAGTGCTTGGAGGCAGAGGAGCATGAGCTATTCTCCCGTGACTTGGGCCAGCTTGTCTTTACTTTCATTTAGTGCTGTGAGTCAGGGCTGACCAGAGATCCTCCCTTTGCCTTTGATACTCCAAAGTGCATGTGTGGACCAGACAGAGACACTTAAGCCAGACATTGTTAAGGAACTTTGCCAGAGATTTCCTTGTTGGTCCATACAATCCTTGTGGTGGCTGGGCCAGCAGAAGTGATACTTGGTTCCCTTGTGTGGAAGGAGAGCAAACTTTGTAGAGCAGGGGTGTATCAGAGTTTTCTCCAACCTCGTGGCCACGCTTGTGCAATTACAGTCACAGAATCATTGAGGCTGGGAAAGAGCTCCAAGACCTTGAAGTCCAGCCTGTGCCCAGTGCCCACCTTGTCCCCAGCCCAGGGCACTGAGTGCCACATCCAGGCCTTCCTTGGACACCTCCAGGGATGGTGACTCCAAACCTCCCTGGGCAACCCCTTCCAAGGCCTGACCACCCTTTCAGTGAAGAAATTCCTCCTGATGTCCAACCTGATGTGCCTGTCTTGGCACAGCTTGGGGCTGCTTCCTCTTGTCCCTGTTCCCTGGGAGCAGAGCTCTGAACCTTGCTCTGAACTCCTTTCAGGGAGTTGTAGGGAGCAACAGAAAAGATCCAGACTTCACCTAAACCATCTAATACTGCACATGTGATAAATAAACATCCCTCCTGGGTTCAGCACTGCTTTTTGTTGTTCATCAGCTTGGTAGTGAAAAGGAGAGGGAAATACAGTCATTTCTTCATTAGGGACTGATTGGTTGTATCAAACCCTCAGGCCCTGCTGACCCTTGACTTAGGCCAAAGGTAGTTGAGCTCATGAGCATGGGTAAGGGCACAAGCACAGGAGTATTGCACTGGCACCTTCTAGGTCCTTTGTCCCCCCTCCCACCTCTGGCCACTCCTTCAGGGGACTAGAATGGTTGTCTGAGCTGTTTGCACGTTGAGGTAGGACCTGAGTCTCTCTAAGAATAATGCATTTGTTATCAGTGAACGTGTTTGTCTGTGACTCACATGCGGGTAAGGTGTGTTTGCTGTTAGAACAGCTCTTGAAACTTTATGCAGGTAAATTAAAAAGCTCCATATCCTGATGGCTGAGCTTCATGCCCAGGAGTCATGGAAGTGGCAATTTTTCCTTTCCTTCTGGAATTCTGCTGTTCTTTTCCAACTAACCATTGCCATCTTCTTCACAGCTAACATCCACTTCATTTCCCTGCCTTGTCCCTCCTCATGCTCCCATGTCCTAGCAGTGTCCCACAGCACTTTACAGCTCTGTTGTCGCTGTGTGTCAGCCTCCTGGCAGCATCTCCTGTGTCTGTGGTAGTGTCCTGTCATTCTGCTGCTGTTTCTGGGTGGAGTGGAATGATCTTGGTGTAAGAGGTGCTTCTGTTCCACTGATAGAGCTGGAGAGTTCAGATAAATTGGGAAGAGCCTCTCTTTTACAAGAATAAAGGGAGCATTAATCACAGAATCACAGAATCATTGAGGTTGGAAAAGCCCTCCCAGACCACTGAGTCCAGCCTGTGCCCGATGCCCACCTTCTCACCAGCCCAGATCACTGAGTGCCACATCCAGTCCTTCCCTGGACACCTCCAGGGGTGGGGACTCCACCACTTCCCTGGACAGCCCCTGCCAAGGCCTGACCACCCTTTCAGTGAAGAAATTCCTCCTGATGTCCAACCTTAACCTCTCTTGGCACAGCTTGGGGCTGCTTCCTTTTGTCCTGTCACTTGTCTGGGAAAAGAGTCTGATCCCCACCTGGCTCCAGGCTGGGCGAGGCTGGGAGAGGAGGATCTGGTGACTGGGGTGTCCCAGCCGGGCCGTTGCTGGCAGAAGCATTCACAGTGTGACTGACAAGTGCACCTGCCCTGTTCCATCCTAGCCATGCAAGGTCCCTGGAGCCAGCAGCTGGGGCAGTGCCTGTGCTCTGACACCTCTGGTAGATGCATCGTGCACGTGCACATCTGGCTTTCAAAGCTGGGACATTTGCCCTACTCCTTCCCAAGAAATCCCATCTCAGATGCCCTGTCTCCATCTCCTTATAGACCCAGCAGAGGATCTTTCCCTGTAATTCTCACAGCCAGGTCAGTGATAGCACCAAGATGAAGAGGGTGGTAGGAGACCACTTCCATTTGCCTTTTGAAGCCTTCAAAGGACTATAAGCCCTGTTTAGCTCAGAGGCTCACTGACAGAATTCCAGCAGGACAGAGGGTGTCTTGAGCCAGACACTGATCTCCACAAATGCAGGAATGTCCATATCCTGCCTCAGGAGCTCGTGCTGGGTGACAATGACATGACACAGCTGGGTGAAGCCAGCAGGGCAGTGGGCAGTGGGTGTCCCCAGAGGCTGCCGTTTCCATGCCATAGGCTCCTGGCTCATCTCCTCACTGCTGGTTTGGCTGTAGCTCACCTATAGAGGAGCTTTTCCACAAGGAATTTCATCCACTGGAGGCTGCAGCACCAGTGGCACATGGAGAATGGTCCTGGCATGAGCTGGGGCAGAGGAGGCCTTGCTGTCCTGGACAAAATCATTTCACCTTCTGGCCTGCACATGTGCACATTCCCTTAAAGTCTTGCATGGGATTCCAGCTGCTGGAATGCTGGCAAGAGGAGGGGAAGGAGAACTGGTGCTGGGACACAGCCAGAAGTCACAGCACTGTTCCACTTCTAAGGCAGCAGCTGGCTCTGCTGATGTTCCGGGGGCAGAGGCTTTCCAACTCTCTGGCACTGACCACAAATCCCAGCTTTATTCTGGAATGTGGTTTCTAGATGAAATATTTGTGGCAAAAGTCTTCTTCCCAGTGTGTGCAGTTCCCCTGTGCAGCCCCAAAATGTGCAGAGAACTGGCAAACCCCAAGGAATGCAGGCTGTGCCCACAGCCAGGCTGGTGTCCCCATCTTTACATTTAACAGCTCTTCCTGGTGTTTTGATCTGTGAATTCTCCCTATATTTAATGAGTTTCTGTAACTTTAACATATCCCACCTGTACTGAGGTGAAGAATTCTTGTTCGCTTAATCACTTGTACAGAAATCTCTGTTTCAGATGGAGTGAGCTGGACTCCTTGTAATAGTCAAGATGTTGACACACTGCAGCTTTATCTGGTAGATTTTCATTTTTCATTTGTTTCTTACAGTAATGCCTGTTTGCCTTTTGACTGCTTTGGGTGATTCAACAACGGTTTCCATAAAACTCCCCACAATGTCTCCAAGCTCCTTCCCATTCATTAACAACTCACCTAGAGCTCATCCCTGTGTAAAATACCTGGATATATTTTTTCATTTTGCATTTTTTAACATCTTCTATCACTCCTCACTCAGTATCATGAGATCCCTTTCCAGACAGTTTTAATATTTACCAGCTTGGATTTTTATGTGTTACTGAAAAACACAGTCATTTCACCATCCTTCTCATTTTCCAAGTGGTTTGTGAATATTTGGATGATGCAGTTTGCTTTGGAACCATCCTGGTGAGTTCATTGTAAAGGCTGCCCTGATTTTCTCTGTTTAGTTCTGGAGATCACAGAACCATGGAATGGAAGGGACCTTAAAGCCCATCCCATTCCATGCCCTGCCAGAGGCAGGGACACCTTCCACTGTCCCAGGTTGCTCTAAGCCCTGCCCAACCTGGCCTTGGGCACTTCCAGGGAAGGGGCAGCCACAGCTTCTCTGGGCACCCTGTGCCAGGGCCTCCCACCCTTCCAGGGAGCAGCTCCTTCCAGTATCCCATCCAGCCCTGCTCTTTGGCAGTGGGAAGCCATTCCCCCTTGTCCTGTCTCTCCAGGCCCTTGTCCAAAGTCGTCCCTGGGCAGTAATGCACAATAATCCATAGTTTTCCATACCCTTGACCATGTACAAGAACAGGAGAGGAGACACCAGTGTCTAGCATTCACGGAACTGCCTTTATTCCCACACTCACTGACTGCTTTGAGGACCCTCTGGCTCTGTGAACCATTGCTCTCCTTTTCCAAGGCTCTGTTAGTTCTTCCCTTCTCTTCATTAGCCTGTTTTTTTAACCTGGCTTTTCTTTTTGGCAGAGAGGTCAGGATTGTCAATCTGCCATTCCCTGAATCACTCTCAACTTCTTCAAATGCAGTTTGGCACTTGCTGCTTTCAATTTTTCTAGGATTATGGTCAATGTAGTGGTGAGTTTAGTCCAGGACTTTTCTTCAGGCCTTTGGTGAGGAGTCTCTTGTCTCATTCCCTCCCTGTCTTTTCCATGCCAGCTTTATGGGTTGGTTATAACATTTTTCCTGCCACTACAGATTGGATCAAAATTTGACTCATCCCCCATGAAGGAAGAGTGGGAAGTGCTCGGAGTTCCCTTACAGAGAAAATTGAGGACTTTCTCCGATTCTTTTTTCTGCCCTTGTCCCGCAGGACTTCTTGGTGAACAGAAATGTTTGAAAGGTCCTTAGGGAGGGAGAAAAAGCACAGATTATCTCTTTTCCATGGGCATGATTGATTCAGTGAGAATTAATAGGCTCAGACTGGAGCAAAACCGACTCCAGTGAGGCACTAGAATACCCTTTACAGTGTGGAGAAGAAGGGAGCCCTGGAGTGGGTGAGGAGTCCCCCTTTTTGGAGTTCTTGAAAACAGGTTGAGCGAGTGTCTCTGAGGAATGTTTTAGGTCTGGCTGATCCTGCCTCCAGGCAGCAAAGTGGGCTAGATGACCTCTCAGGGTCATCTTTTTTTTATCTCCTGTTTTATACATGAAGCTCTGAAGTGGGGATCAGACACCTCTGTGTGCCTGATTCCTCAGGACCTTTCCTGTCTCCTGTGTTTCTGCTGCTCAGTGCAACCTGTGAGTGATGCTGGGAGAGACAGATTGGTGTGAAGGTAGTGAGTCTAGTGGGAATAAAGTGGGAAAGATGGCAATGAGAAGTTAGAAAAAAGACATTCAGAACTTTAGGGGTGCTGGTGTGGACAGAAAAGGTAGAAAATAAAGAGATGCCATAGAGTAAGGAAACAGGAAACTGAAAAAGTGGTAACAAGAAGATAGGGATGAGGAGGAGCTCTGCATCCTTTTGAAGGGATGATAGGAGGGCTGTGGTGACAGAGACAGATGGACTGACAAAGCCAGGGGGTCATAGGTTTGACAATGTCTTAGAAGCAGTGCTAGGACCAGAGCTGCAGGGCTGAATCACCCAAGAGTGGGTCCAAACCCTGCCAGCTAATCCTAACCCACCACTGCGATCCCAGGAGCACAGAGCCAGACAGGGATTGTCCTGGGAGAAGGATCTGGCAGAGCAGTGATGTGCCTTCCACCAGGGACACCCAGCTAGAGCAGCACTGTGGAGTCCAGCATAACAAACACAGAGGTCCTGCTGCTGACCGGGAGCTGCTGGATCAGGAGTTGGTGGGATTTAGGCAACATGCATGAAAACTCTTTAATTTTGGATATGAAAACACCTCCTCTCTTCACTGACTGGATTTTGTTGTCTCCTAGATCAGATAAGCTTCTGTAAGGAGCAGTGGCACTGTGGCAGTCAGTGCTGCAGAAGTGCCCAGCCCAGCAGAGAGGGGGATGCAGCCACGTGTCCAGGAGGGAATGAGGAGTCCTGACTCTGCAGCCAGGGCCAGCCAAGGAGCACAAGTCCTCTGCATTGAGAAGTCTCACAATATTTGTTTTTCTGCATCGTCCTTAAGATTATTTTCCGAGTCTGCTCTTGTCCTGTGAGAACAATGTGCAGCCAGGATCCCTCACTTGTAATGCCAGGGATGGGGCGGTGGAAGTGCCCTGTGCTGTTGTAGGATGTAGACAGTAAGAGCCAGGTCTTGGTGCTGTGCTGCTGCTGGAGGAGTTGCCTGTAGCAACAAACAGGAGCAGGAGCTGGTGGAAGAGAGGAAAGAGGTGGCCTGGAGCAGAAACCTCCAAGTGAGGCTGGGATGGAGGGTGCCCATGTCCCTGCCCCAGGAATCCCCTGTGAGCTGCCCCTGGGCACTGCAGGGTGCTGAGAAGGTGCCTGGGCTTAGCCTCCAGCCTGATCAGTGTTCATTGGGGGACCTGGCACACAATAATGAGGGGCCACTACTCTGCCACAGCTCCATGGACAGCTGCCCATGTGGGAAGGGTCTCAGGTGCAGGCACCAGCATTCCTCAGCAGGTCTTCTCCAGATTCATCATCTGGGTCCTGTTCCAAAACAGCTGCCAGCATTTTCCGTATGCTCCCCATGTGCATTTGGAGCTGCAGAAACTTAACCCATTGCTCATATTCTTGGTGTTCATCATTAATTATTGGAATCACAGAATGGTTTGGATTGGAAGGGATCTTAAAGACCACCTGACAGGGACACCTTCCAGAGACCAGGTTGCTCCAAGCCCTGTGCAACCTGGCCTTGGACACTCCCAGGGATGGGGCAGCCACAGCTTCTCTGGGCACCCTGTGCCAGGGCCTCCCCACCCTAATGCTGGGATCAGGCCCAGCAACGCTGGTCACAGACAGACTGCTCTGTGCTCAGCACACAGGACTGTCACTGCCCCACAAGTGTCACAGTCAGGGGTGGACACAGTTCCAAGCAGTGCTGTGAGGTGAGGTCCTTCCCAGCTCCCCAGGCTCCGGGAGCATCCCAGTGAAGGCTCAGGAAGGTAATCTCTGAGTTATTGGAGCTGTCACAAGGCACGCTCTTCGTATTTCCTGTTTGGTGTTTTTCTGTGATTGTTACAATCAATATTAACCCAAAGTCATGATCAAGTATTAACCAGAACTCCCAGCCAAGCAAGCAGAGCACAAAGCAATGCCATTCTGGGTGAATCCAGTGGGACCACGGGAATTTGGATGCTGTGTCCATGTTAGTGGAGGCAGCACCTGTCAGTGCTCCAGAGGAGCAGGGGGTTGTTTGGGAGTTTCCCTGATTGCTCCAAGCCATAACAGATCTGATTGCTTCCATGAAAACCTGGATTTCTAGCGTTTATTATGCTTGGCTTGGTACAATTGCACCCTCTCTGGTGTCCTGAAGTCTGAAGTCTAAATTATAGCATCCCAGAATAGTTTGGGTTGGAAGGGACCTTAAAGATCATCCAGTTTCCCCCCCTGCTGTGGGCAGGGACACTTTCCACTAGACGAGTGTTTTGACAAAAGGATATGAAATTTTATGTTAAAATATCTCAATTTTCACTGAAATCCTTTACTTTCGTTTAAGCAGTTCCAGACATGATTAGGAGTTGGAGACAAATCCCTAGCCACTTGCAGACATTTGCACTAGACATTAGAAATAGATGGTCTTGAAGGTGCCTTCCAACACAACCCATGCTGTCATTTTAGGATTTGATGATTTTAACTTGCTCTCATGGTTCTATTAGACCTGTTCTTGTTTTGATGCCCAAGACTTGGTGCTACCAAAAGCAGCTCTGTGGCTTTGTGGAGCCTCCTGACCGTGCAGTGCTGTGTGCTTGTGGATGTGGGATCGGTGCTGGGCTGTATCACTGCACAAGCAGCATAAATCCTTCCCATAACTGCCAGCAGCATTCCTGGCACTTTTCTAATGGGTATAACCCTGGGATTGAGGGGGAATGTCTGCTAGCCACCTTCCTGGGAAGCCCAGTGCCAGCAGGGTCAGTGGGGCACAACCAGGGGCTTGGGGCTGGGGGTCATAAAGCTGTGGTCTCCAGCTCCATGGGGTCATCAGTCTCTGGGGAAACTGTGGTGGTTGGAGTGGCTGCAGTAACACCCAACTTGAGCAGTGACTGTTTTTTTGTGGCGTTCAAAGCCTCACTGGCTCAGGCATGGATGGAGCAGTGTTGTGGTGATGCCTAGCAAGAGGGGCTCCTACATCTCTGAGCAGGTCCAGAGGGTTTGTGGGGTGGGCTTGAGCCCCCTTTGCAGTGCTGAGCCTCAGGATCTGAGTTTCCCTTTGCTTTTGTCCCACAGTCCCACCCACTATCCCTGTGCAACACTAGCGAGGATGAACACACAGAGTCGGGATTCATCACCATCGTCAAGCTGGAACAGCCAGATCGGGATCCCAACCCCTGCCTGTCCCTGGCTAACAAGGTAAGTGCAAAATGCCTGGAATGGCACCAGCTTTGGGAACTGAAACCTGTGGTGCAGCAAAGAAAAGGGCAGGGGGAGGCAAGAAGGTAGGAAAGAGCTGTTGGGAGGTGGAGAAAAGGACAAGGACAGAGCAGCATCCTTGGCAGAACGTGTCCTTTGGAGAGATGCTGTGCCAGCCATCCCAAAGGCACACCCATCCACCTTTTGGAGTGCCTGACTTTGTAAAAGGTGTGGAGTTCCCCCTAACCTGGCAGCTCTGGGATGCTCAGACCTTATCCCAACATCCCACACTCTTTACTGTCCGGCAGCCTTGTGCCCCTCCTGTTTTACAGCCTCACATTGCTCCCTGGCCTGTGGGGGGATTTGGGTTTCTGTGTGCCCTCTGTCCTGTGGAAAAACATGGACAAAAAAAACATATTGTGTGGCTCTGTTTCCAAAAATAATGCTGAAATACTTCACTGGATGAGGCATGAGAAAGATCAGTGCTGAGTAATGAGAGAAATGCAGAGAAGCTGAACTGGTGGTGGGTCATGACTCATCAACAGCTTGGGCCCTGAGAGACCTCAGAGGTCTTTGGATCAGGCACCTCAGTGAAACAACAGTTCTGTGCCAAAAGCAGAGGTCACTGGTCCAGTTCTCTGGTAATAACGAAGCCAGGTAGGAACGAGGGTCATTTTAAGCCTTAAAATCTTTGTGACTGATAAAGTTGCGTGGATAAGGATAACATTGGCTTTTTCTTTTGACTGTCTCTGTACCAAACATGCTGTTTTCCACAAGTGTTGTACAAGCATGAAAACATCCTTGTTTAGCTCTTCTTGGCTTTACCTGGATTGCATGCAGGTGATTCTACCCTGTTGCCTTCTTCCTGCTGGTGGTGATGTGGTGGGGATGAGGACAGAGTCCTTTTCCATGTTCCCTGCAGCTCAGCTGAAGAGGGCAGGCAAAACTTGGACCAAGCACTTGCCCCTGCATAGCAGGGTTTTTTCAGAGGCTGTGGCAACAAAATCAAGGAAAGGGATGTGATACCATGATGGATTTGCCATCCCAGGGCTGGTTCCCCCTGGGTGTGAGGGCAGCCAGGCAGCAGTGCCTACCCCTTCTTGGGTTGCCCAGCCTCAGTTTGGGTTGCTGCTGCTCTGGAGCTGGTGCCAGCTGTTGGCATGAGCCAGCGTAATGGAATTGTCAACCAGCTGTCAGTTCCCCCACACCTGGAAAATGGCCTGGCCCCCCCAGGCAGCTTGTGACAAACACAAGGGCAAGGGCTGGGCAAGTGCCTCCAGCTCTCACATGTCCACCCAGACGTGACCATCACATGACAGTGGTCCAAGATGCCCCAGGATGTTGGGGCTAGGACAGCAGTGGCTGTTTGGTCAGGGCAGCTGCTGTGGAGGATCGTGAACGGGAGGAAAGAGCAGCTGCAAAGGCTTATCTTCCACTTCAGAACCTTAAAAGGTTTCAAAACTTAGGCCAGGTTGGAGCAACCTGGTCTAGTGGAAGGTGTTTCTGCCCATGGCAGGGGTGTAACGAGATGAGCTTTAAAGTTCCTTCCAATCCAAACTATTCTGGGATTCTGAGATTCTAACTCTTTTGCTAGTTTTGTCCTTCATCTTTGAGACTCTGATCACAGCACTGGAAGTACCGGGGCACAGGGGGACAAGGCATGGTGCTTTTCTGGACTGTGCGCATCCACTTCGATCCTTTCTCCAGGACCGCTAAACCCCCCAAAGCAAACCCCTCAGTTCACTGCCAGTCTCATGACCTGGTGGGCTCACAGTTCAGTGAGCCATCAGTCATCACTGCTGTTACCAGAGCCAAATCCAACACTGGATTTTGAGATCCAGCTGCACTTGACCTCAGTTGCCATCCTGCAGGTGCTCCTGCTCCAAGATCTCACCAAGGGAGGCTCACAGCTCTTCTCCCACAAACAGGAGTAGTTTAGCCATGAAATACAGCAGATGCTCCTTAAGCTGGCCACATTCCTGGGCCCTGCCTTGTATCTTGGATCCTCCACCCCCTGCAGTTCCTGTCTGTCTGCTTCTTTATCCTCCTGAGGCCTCTGCAAAGCTCCTTCCCTCCAAAACTGTACAGATCTGAGAATCACAGAACAGCTGGAATTGGAAGGGACCTTAAAGATCATCTCATTCCAAGCTCCTGCCATGGGCAGGGATGCCAAGATCTCTCCCTCAAAATCCCAGGACCATGCTCCTCCTCCAGAGCAGGGGTGTAGCTGGGGGATGTGGCTGGTGCTGGCTGGAGCAGGAGCCTCATTTTCCTGGCAAGTGTGTCTTGGGGCAGAGCTTTGCATGTGGAATTGCAGTGCTGTATCAATAATGATAAAAATAGCCATGTGCAAAGTGTTATCACAACCTCTGCTTGAGCTGTCACCCAGCCAAGCCCTGCACACAGACAGCCCTGGCCAGCCCAGCACAAGACGAACTCCATCAGCCACCTGAGGCACTTCCCTGCTTCCTAAGCTCTATCACTGCTTCAGCGTCCAGAGCTAAAACCAGCAGGGAAGGCATTTGAGGAAAGGAAGGCATGGAAAACACCTCTGGAATAAATTCAAAGTAATGTATTTCTCTTTTTGATCATCATTTGTAATGTTTTTGGTGCCTTTTCTTTTATTTCTAAGTGAACCAATGATTTCAAGTCTGGTTGACAGACTGCTGAAACCTCCAAAATCATCCTGTAAATGCATATTTGCACCAGAAGTGTTTCAGTCTTCAAAGAGGGAGCTCGGTTGTGCCATGTGGCCATAGAGATCCAGCACAAAGACAACAAGCACTCAGAAAATGACTGCAGCAGGCAGGCTGTGAAAGGATTGAACAGAATCACAGAATATTCTGAGTTGGGAAGGATCCACAAGGATCATTCAGTCCATCTCCTGACCCTGCCCAGACACCCCAACAAGCCCACCCTGTGTCTGAGAGAGTTGTCCAAATGCCCCTGGAGCTCTGGCAGCCTTGGGGCTGTGACAATTCCCTGGGGAGCCTGGGCAGTGTCCGACCATCCCCAGGGGAAGAATGTTTTCCTGAAATCCAGCCTGACCCTTCCCTGGCACAGCTCCAGCCATTCCCTTGGGTCCTGTCCCTGGTCACTAGAAGTTGTGTCCTCTGCAACAGGAATCAGAAGGATGTTGGGAAAAGTCACTTGTCCAGTCTCTGTCATTCATTGTCGGTTTCTGTAGCAGGATAAAATCTTTGTTGAGTCGTTTGTTGTTCATCAAAGCCTGACTGATAGGTGAAAGTCCTCTTCAGTGCAGGCAAACACTGAGGCTCCTTCAGTCTCAGGCTGGACCCCAGGCTCTGATCCCTGTCCCAAGCCTTGATCCCACTTTTTCAGCTTCCCCATGGGTATCAAATCCTATCAACAACTCAGAGCCTCCAGCCCTGTCTCTTCCTGACCATCTGAACCTCCATTCCCATCCCTGTCTCCAGACCCAGGCATCCACCTCTCCCTGCCAGAGTGACCTGGGAGCGAGGGGTGGAGCAGATCCCACTTGGCTGTGCCAAGAATGTCCCATCCCTTGGCTCGGCCAGCTCCCTGCGTTTGATATTGCGGCTGGGAAGCAGCAGCAGTGAACTGTGGCCCCTGAGCTGGGGTTTGGCAATGCAGCTCCTGTTTGCTCACGCGCTCGGGACGCGCGGATCAAAGGGCTCTGCATGAGTAACCCAGCCCAGCCCAGCGTTCTGTTCACGTTCCATCTCCCAAGGCTGCCTCTGCCTGCCCCGAGGACTCCAAGGGCTGCCTGGGAAGGAGGTGGGTGACCTGTGAGGTCCTCGCTGTGTTACCTCACCAGGGTGGCATGTGTGCTTGGCTGGGTGGGTCTCTAAGCTGTTCCTCGCCACTGGGAAAGCCATCCCACTCCTAATCCTAGAGCAGACCTGCAGCCCAGGCGCCACCTGATCTTCTCCCTGATGAGCAGAGGGAACCAGGGAGAGCAGCCTGTGTGGGAGTCAGAGCCTCTGACAGCCCTGGTGATGCCCAGTGAAAGGTGGGGACCTGCAGAGGGTTTTGCTGTCTGCGGAGGTCAGCAGGGCTAACATGGCTGCACATCCCTTCCCAGCAAATCCAGCTCTGAAGCCAAGGGGCACATGGCACGTGGACAGCTGGGGCATGTTTAGGTTTGTGTTTTGCTGTGACTGCAAGGGCACCAACTAATTTATCTCCACAGCTATGAGGAGAAACCATCCATGAGCCACAGGGCTCTGGCGAGAGCAGGCACTGCAGCCCAACACAAGCACAGGAACCAAGGTGGGAACAGTTTCCTTAGTACAAGCAGGTGCTTCTTTCTCCTGCGAGGAGCCCAGGAGGCAGACACAGATCCAAATGGCAGGTGTTGACACAGGTTACAGTACAAAGTGTCCACTGAAGCTTCTGTTGTTTTGGACAGGCGAAGCTGGCAGGGGAGCGTGGAGCCCGTGCGATCCTTTTCGACATCACTGATGATGAAAGTGCTGCTGATCAGGTATAGACCCCAGTGATAACCTCAGCTAAAACACAGTGCTCCTGTCCCACCCCAAAATGTGCCCACCAGCAGGAGGTCCCAGGAGGATGCTGCTTTCTGGCGTATTCAACTGAGCTTTTTTGCCAGGAGCTGGACGCTTCCTCTTGGGAAGGCACAGATTTCCCCGTCCCATCTAGTCCAGACAGCCTGGTGTACCTCGGGGGAAAGGTGATTTCTCAAGTTTTCAAGCCAATGTCACAGCCCCCTGCTTCACTGTGGGTGCAGGTTTAACCATGGTTTAGAGACCTCCAGAGGTCCCTTTACCCAACATTGCTGTCATCTCTGGAAGGGAATTGGTTCCCCATCCAGGTAATCCATGGATATGGAAAACATCTAGCATTAGCTAGAGAACAGACAGGGGAGCTGGTGCCTGAAAGAAATCCATGCTGGAAATTTGGTAAAAAAGAGGAGCTGCCATCTGATTCCCCTGATAGAGGGATAGTGCAAATTTGGGGGAGAAGTCAGTCTCTGCAGTGTGTGCAAGAAGCATCTGGAGGAACCAGACGTGCCTGGGGGGCCGGGATCATCCTTGTTCCAGACTGTTCTGGACCATCTCTCACTGTGTTTATTTCTTTGTAGCTGAGGAAGCCCAGAGGCCTGAGCCAGCCTGTGGTCCTGATTAGGGGCCGTGATGCTGAGCTCCTCATGGGCGTCGTGAACAAGAACAGAGAGGCCCATGTGAAGATAGAGGTCAAGGAGCCACCAGCTTGGGTGAGAGACTCACCATTCCCACTGCCTCCCATATCTTCCCTCCAAAGCTGCAGGGCTGTGGCTCTCCCAGAGAGGCTGAGCTTTCCTCCACAGTGATGGAGATCATGTTGCAGGAGTTGTCTGTAGCATTCGGACCTGCTGCAAATGAAGGTTCAAAAAGACATTCAGCTTATTTAGTTTCTTTTGCTTCAACATCACAAGTGAGGTGAGGAGATTCTCTCTCTTTGGGTGAGAACAAGCCTTGATTTTCTTATCTTGTACTTCCTTAGACCATGGCCTTAAGGGAGCTGACATGCTGCAATACAGAAATTCTTTCATAGTGGGATGTGTCGAAAAGACTGCACCCTTTTTTCTTTTACCTGTAAAGACCAAAGAGGAAGAGCTTGGCCATATTTTCCAAGACCGATGGTCCAGAGAGATTGAGATTCCTCTAATTCCTCTAATTCCCATCCCTGCCTAGCCTTTAATTCCCATTCCTGCCACACCAGAGTAATTTCTATCCTGTTTCATCCAACAGCCAGACTACGACGTGTGGATTCTTCTCACAGTGGTCAGTACTGTGGTTGTCATCATTCTCATTTTTGTTGTCCGCACAAAGTGCCAGCTGAACAGGACTCAGGTAGGGATCTCATGCAGCAGATGTGTCTGAGCAAACAGGAATATAGGAAAAGCAGGAACAGACACTGTTTGAGAGGGGAAATGGGCAGACAGTGATAGGACAAGGAAGAAAGGTTTTAAACTAACAGGAGATGTTTAAATAAGATCTAGGAAGAAATTCTTCCCTGGGAGGTTGGGGAGGCCCTGGCACAGGGTGCCCAGAGAAGCTGTGGCTGCCCCATCCCTGGCAGTGTCCAAGGCCAGGTTGGATGGGGCTTGGAGCAATCTGGGGGGGTGGAAGGTGTCCCTGCCCATGGCAGGGCTGGAATGAGATAAACTTTAAGGTCCCTTCCAACCCAAACTATTCTGGGATTCTATGATTCTGTGATTTAGTATTCTTAATAGAAATTAACAAATTAAATAATTGTTTTTCCAGAGTGAGATTTATTTCCAGTTCTGAGAATATCCCATTTGTTCTATGGAGAGACAATCCTTTGGGGCTGAAAAATTCAGTACCACTGAGTTATGAATGTCCAGGGCCAGATGTCTCCTGCTGGTGACAAAGCCTATCCTGGCTGAATCAGCTTAGACAGAAAGTGACCTCTGCAAATGAGTATTGTCCCCAAACTCCTGATAATTCCATTTTGAAGACGGAAGGGCGGAGTAAGGCTGAGCCTCTCCTGAAGCCTTGTGTGTCTCTGCAGGACTCGGTGCAGCAGCAGACCCTGCAGGCCATCGGGCAGTTGGCCACACGCCGCTACCAGCCCCGGGCCCGGCCAGCGCTGCGCTGGGACTCGGCCAGCAGCTGCAGCTCTGCCCCGGTCTGTGCCATCTGCCTCGAGGAGTTCAGCGAGGGGCAGGTAGGGCTGGGGCAGGGAACCACAGCTCTGGGCTTCCCGGGAGGATGGGAGCTGAGCATGGTGGGTGCGGGAGGCCCATGGGATGCTTCCTGCTGAACTCCTAAGCACTGGAAAGGACCTACACCCATGGAGGTGTGCCTGCCCCTTGGCCTTAAAGTGTCTGCAGAATCGGGTCTCCAGCTGTGGCTGTGAGGTAAAATGTTCATACAACACCCATGTTGAAACAACAGGGCAAAATTGGGATTTGCTGCTCCAGAGCACCCAGCCTGAAATCTCCCTGTTCCCAAGGGCTTGCACCTCTCTGGATGTTTAGAGCAGAACCAGAGCTGCTCCACAGCCTCCTCCATGCACAACTGGGCTGCACATCCCTCACTTCTAGAGATCTGTCCATTCTTCAAGGCTCGCTTCCATCAAGAAGGACCCATCCAGGTCTTGGAACATGGTTCTCCTTGCTCATCCTCCTCCTCTTCTGTCCACTTCTCTCTAGGAACTGCGGATCATCTCGTGCTCCCACGAGTTCCATCGGGAGTGTGTTGACCCTTGGCTGCAGCAACACCACACGTGTCCGCTTTGCATGTTCAATATTCTTGGTAGGGTATTTCCTGGCTGACACAGTATTTCCTGGCTGGGGATGGGGTTGGGTGCAGGGTTGTGCTCAGGAGCTCCAGGTACCCTTGGGTGATGGATCAGCAGGTCCTCATGTCCCTGTGCATGGAATAAACCAGGTACAGCACCCCAGGGTACAGCGAAGTCCTGGGCTTGTGTTGGGACCTGCACCAAGAGGAGGGATTCCAGTCCTGGCACCCGTGGGGAAGAGAAGGTGGGATCTGGGGGTTGTGGCAGCAGGGAGAGCGCTGAGTGTGCAGGACCATCAGGGTGGTTTGGTGGTGGCAGTGAGGAGGTTCAGGGCACGGGTGGGATGTGGGGCTGTGGCAAAAGAGTAGTGGAGGGTCAGTGCCAGGGTTGCTGCAGCTGGGCTGTGGAATGTGTGCTGGATGCTGTCTTCTCTCTCCACAGCCAGAGACTCGGGGGACCAAGCCACAGCTGCCAGCTCCAGGCTGGTCCCTCAGGACATGGAGCCTGGACGACGACTTCACCTTTTCCGCCAGCATCCAGGACATGCCCTTTACCACCTCCCACACGCCTATCCTCCAAGGAACCTCAGGAGCTTTCTCCCAGAGCCAGCTCACAGCAACCCCTTCTTCCACTCTCCAGAGCTCTCCCAGCTGGATTTTGGCACCATCCACTACATGCCCTATAGACCAGCCACGTCCCTGTTGTCCTGTGGCCACGCGGCCCCACTGGCCCCAGGCTTGCTGGGCCAGCAGCACCCCAACCCCTCTGCGTGCGGACAGGCACTGGCACCCCACAGGACGTGTCCCCTGCAGCCCCAGCCCCCCTGCCTGCTGCCCAAGGCAGCCCTGGCACAGAAGCAGCACCGTGCGCCCGCCCTGCGCCGGGGGCTGGGCCACGGGCACCAGCACAACAGCAGCGGCTCTGGGGAGAGCTATCTCACGGAGCACAGCGGGTACTTGGCCGACGGACCGGGCAGTGACACCAGCTCTGGGCCCTGCCATGGCTCCTCCAGTGACTCCATGTTGAACTGCACGGATGTCAGCCTGCAGGGCATCCACGGCAGCTGCTCCACCTTCCGCAGCTCTCTCAGCAGTGACTACGATCCCTTTGTGTACTGCAGCTCTGAGGGCCCCGCCACGGACCACGGCCAGGAGCAGCTGCGGCCGCCCAGAGAGAGGCGGCCCCGGTCCTTGGACCTGATGGTGCCTGGTGGGGCTGCTCCAGCCAAGCCGCAGGTGCTCAGCCACGTCCACTACCACCACCACCAACACCACCACTACAGACGGGATGCGGAGTGTCCCCCCGCGCGGGCCGGGCAGGGCCGGGGGCTGCGCAAATCCCGGTACTCCGGGGCCAAGGTTGGCTTTCACAGTGCTCGGACACAAAAGAGGACTGAGAGAAGCCATCACTCTCAGCAACCTCTGGAGAGCAGTGCTGTGCTGAAGGAGACAGCTCCTACAGGACAGACAGCCTGTCCCCAGGAAGTCTGGAAGCCCCCTCATTCCCCCTCTGCTTCTCCAAACAGGTTGGACTTCATTGTAGATGCCAACAGACACTTGGGAGCAGCTGGCACATCCCCTGTCTCGCTGCCTCCCAGACACAGCTTACAGAGCCGGCATCATCGAAGGAAAAGAAAGTGTCCCCTGGAGCCCGACCCCACTCTTGTGCTCAAGGACTCAACCGAGCCCAGAGCCTGCGATGCTCACCTTCCTCCCGGCCACCCCACTGGCTACTGCTGCTCTCCCGAAGTCCAGCCCCTGATCCCAAGTGCTCCCCTGCCCAGCAGCTCCCGGCCGCTCTGGAAGTGTTTAGTGCCACAGTCCAGCTCTGAGCTGAGGAAGCAGGAGGAGGGATTGTCAGGACAGGAGGGAAACTGCTTGGTTCCTGCGGATTTCTCAGGGACGGGCACCCCCAGACACAGTCTGAGTGTCCAACTTCACTGCCCGTCGCAGCAGGGTGGTCAGGGTAAGTCTGGCCTTCGCCTCTCCTTGCAGCGAGCAGGTGAATGAGGAGGGTTTGCCAGAGGAGCCCTGGCTGCCACCTTCCTGATGGGCTTTCCAAAGGAGCACTGACTGGAGGAGGGCTTCAGAGCTCTCCTGTCTGGAGGTGATGGTCTGAACGATGACCAAGTGTGTTATTGAGTGCACCAAACCCTAAAATTCTGCAAGTGAGAAATAAGGTGGTTTTAACTAAACATCTTCAGCAGCTGGAATATCTCCCAAAGGAAGGAGTGCAACCATGTTTCTCAGTGTTCTTGCACCAGTCTAGGTGTCTTTTATCATTAGGACTTTTTGGGCTCCAGTTGTTTTAGCCAAGCCCAGCTAACTGGAATCAGTGAGGAAGGAAGTGTGTGTGGCCAGAGTAGTAGAACAGACTAGAGTTGATGGATTTGCACATCCCTCATTTCTCACCTGCCTCTGTTGCGTGGGAGGTGCTTTTTAGTGTCTTCTGGAAATCAGATGTAATTAAAGCTTGGCCCTTTGCCTAACTGCTGCACATCTCTCACAGAGAGAAGGAAAATGCCTTTGAGACGAGACTCTTTGAAAGAACCTGAGTTTAGCTCCCAGGTCTTGCTCACTCAAGTCCTCTGAAGGCAGCAACCTGCGAGTCAGCAGGGGCAGGTGCTGGCTGGGAGCAGAGCCTGGCTCCCTTCCTTGCCCTGCCACTGACTCATTGCAGGTCCTTGGGCAAATCCTTTTGATTTAGGTACCAAACACAGATCTGGCTGCCTAATTTCTGTTAAAACACTGGCCTCAAACTCATGACTCACCGTTCCCATTGTGCTGCAGAGATAATAACTTCCTCCCGGTGCTCGTCTATCCAGCCCCACCCCACGCCCAGGCTCCTGGTGCCGCAGAGACAGCGGGTCAGGGGAGGCTGTATGGGCATGGTCCTGGCTCCCTGCAGCCTCCAGCCTCCCAGACTCCCAGGAACAGATATTTTTCCCAGGCGCAGAAGTGCCTGACACTACAGATGGGTGATAGGGAGGTTTCTCCAAGGCCTGGAGGGATGCAAGGGTTTGGAGAGATAAGGAGGCAGCAGGGCAGAGATGTGTCTGGTTTGCAGGTAGCTCTGAATGCTGAGGCCCTTCCAGGGTACCCTGCATGGAGAGAGCCTTCCTGGCTCGGGGTCAGCTGCTCAGGACTTGGTTTGAACTGCCACATGAACCTGGGAGGGCTCCAAGAGTGGGAGTCTGTGCACCTAACGTGGGGTGCTGGGCATTGCAAGGTCTGTACCGGGATGCTTCTGTCTCTTTGGAGATGGTCCCAGTGGCCCCAGTCTGTTCCCATCTCCTGGTGGCTCTTTGATCCCCACCCAGAGCCAGTGCCAGCTGCTTTCCCAAGCACATTTCATTCCCTCTTGCCTCCCTATACCAGCAGCTAGAAGGACCACTGTGTCTGAAAGTGCTGTGGGTCTGTGTCTGTTTACTGCAGTAGCTTCTGTGGATGCTTTCAGGGCCAGACAGAGAGTCAGAATTCCCTTGCAAGATTGAGAGAATACATAGATTTAGGATTTAACTTTGTTAGGAGCAGAGGACAGAGCAGAGAGCTCGTGCAGAGCTTATGCAGAAAAGCCACCAAGCTGAAAACACATTAGTTGACATAACACAACCTCTGAGTTACAATCACATTGGTTCTTTATCTTGGGAAAGGTGTAAGTCAATAGAGAACAAGTAAAAAGAGGAAAGAACAATCTCAATAGACAGTCCCATGAAAGCAGGACACAAAACACAGACAAGGAGACCAAGGAAAAAAGTATCTTTGCCTCCAGATATATGGTGTAAGGCTAAAAATATAAGTGAATTAATTAGAAAGCCCGGCTTTAAATTAAAGTTTTGACATAAACTTTTCAAAAACCCAGTTTAAAAGAAAAACAAACACTGGGACCCTGTAATTCCCAGGTGAAATTACAGAGAGAAGAGTGTGTCTCTTCCGGTGGCATGGGAGGGACACTGCACTAAGGAGAGTGTAAAGTCCAATGACAAGTGACACAAAAATCCCCAGTTGCCCCTAAGTAGGAGGAGGGTGGCATTAGGGTTATAACACTGGATCAGCAGAGGCTGCAAAGAGGAGCCTGCATAGTCAGAGTGTTACGGGAATATTGCTAAAAGAAGCAGTCAAGAGACTTAAGATACATTTGGGTACAGGGATCATTTACAGTCCCAGAAAAGGGCTGGTCAAGCAGCAGGGCAGGGAGGCACTCGGAAGCTGTTCTTCCAAAGCCAAGGTGTGGCTGGAGAAGGAAATCAGAACAGAGCTGGATGCCAAGCAAAGTGCAGAGCCATGGAGAGGCAGGCCAGGGAAGACTTCTGTGAACAGCTTGTGAAAAACAGCCTATTAAAGCATAAGTTTTCAGCTCCATCAGAAGGGAGAAGGCTGCCTTGGGCTCTGCAGATGCAGGGAGTAACACAGGTCTGAGGGATGTTCAAGGTCTGCAGAGCAGAAGAGCAAACTGACTTTACAGCATTAGTGATCACCATGGAAGTGCTTGGGGAGGTTCTCACCTGGCACAGCTCCATTCAGGGCATGGGGAACAGGATCCCTCATGAATCAAAAATCACCAGTTTTAGCATTTCTGAAATACAATGGAAAGTAACAAATTGCCAGGGGTACGGATCACCCACTGGGCATCCTGCAGGGCTCAAGCACAAAGCTGATTAATGCTGAACGCAGACTGCAATCTCTTATCCATGCCCAGAGCCAGGAGGAAGAGCTGAGGGCAATATCAGCTGGAAATAGCTGAAGCCACAGAGCAATGAGCCTGACTTTCCAGCCAAGCAAATTGTTAAAAATTCAAATACAGGGTCTGACTTGTAGGCACATGGCTACATGTGAAAACCAGGGGAGGAGACAACCCAGCTTTTGTAGGGAGAGATAATGCCTGGCAGATCTTTTAGGGGAAGGACGCTCCAAAAAGATAAAAGGGAAGATGCTCTCATAGGTAAATAACTCACTGAAAAACAGGAGACAAAGTGCAAATCAGACTTAATGGAGGGAAATTACTCAGGGAGAAAAGTGGAGTTCTCCAACTGTCTGCACCTTCCAGCAAGCTCATAAATATCCTGGACAAGGGGAGGAGATAGCAAAGTGTATAACATATTAATTCCCTCAGGATATCAGCGTTAAAACTGGATGCAGAGTGTTACAGGAGGATCTCCTGCTGCTGAGCTGTTGGGTGAGAGAGTGGTGGGTGAAATCCCCTGTAAGAAACACAAAACACACGAGCAGAGCCAGTTCTAAGTAAAAATCAAAGTTATTGTTGTTTTTATTGTTCTTATTATTATCATCATTATTGTTATTGTTATTATTATTAGGCTGATAACTAATGTGGGACAAGCAGAAAGTGCGTTTATGCAGCTGTGTAAGCCTGTGGTGATCTCATAGCTTCTGATCACCAAAAAGGGTGGAAAAAGAAAGGGAAATCAGGCTTAGGAAAAGGGCAGAAAGGTATTGGGTACAATTCCAGTGATGGGTTTTTCTGAGGAAATGCAAAGAATAGCGAGACTTTCATGTGGGGAAAAAAGCGATTAGCAGAGGATATGAAAGAGAGGATGTGAAATTAGGAGAGTAGAGGAGAAGGCAGATAAGAGAGTACTTAGAACAAAGTGAGTGATGGCATCAAACGGGAACCAGAAGCTTTAAAACACTCAAAAGGCAACACATGCTGGTTGCCGAGGGGATGTAGATGCCAGAAGTAAAATGGTTTTGAGAGCCCAGATCAAGAGGGAGTAAATGCAGAGATGCAAATCCAGCCTCCAGCTCAGGAAGTCCCTAAACCAGGGCTTCCAGAAGCTGCTGGTGCTGCTGTGGGATGCAGCACCCTCCAGGTGTATGCTCACCTCGCCCAGCTGCCAGGTGAGGATGAATCTTGGTTCACAGCCCCTGGAGAAATTCCACTTGTGCAGGCAGTGCCATGCACTGGCATTGCAGGGAATAAGGCTGTGGATGATCCCAAAGAATCTTGCATGATTTTGGAGTTTATGCCTCTTCCTTGAGCACCTCCACCAGTCTTTTTTGGTGGGCTTTGCATAAAGTACATCCCTGACTCCTCCCTTGCCTGGGAGAGACCACACCTAGGAGTCATGTCCCTGCAGAATCAATCCTGGATCAATGCTGAGTGGATCCCCTTAAGGGAAGTCAGACAACTGGCAGTGCATTGCAGCTGGATGGTTTCCTGAACCGCCCCGGCACTCCCGTATGGCATCCCAGAACAGCCAGATTACTCCAGCACAGGCTGATGAAATCTTGATTTCTCTCCCTGGGAAATCTCACCTCCTGCAGTGCTCTCGGCATCCTCCCCCTCTCCTCCCTCTTCTGCTCATCCTCTTGGTCTCTTTCATGTCATGTCTTTGATCTTTACTATGGAGGGGGAAAGGGATTAGAGGGCAGAAAAAGACCACCCTTAAAACCTAACACCCAAAGAACATGATTTCTGATTTCTGTGGTGTCAGCAGGTGTGCTCCAGATCATTGCCCTGCCATGGCCAGTCCAGCCGCTGAGGTTCTCCCACCTCTCCTAATCCATGGCCTTTTTGGAGCCTTTTCTGCTGTGTAGCCTTTACACTCGTGTGAGTGTATAAGACTCATGCAGGCACAGCTTTCAGAAAATACTTTAGTAATGCTATTTGAGACTGAAGGCGTCTGACCACAAAGGATTGAAGCTGGACAGTCTCTTTTTAAGTTGGACATAAGCTGGTGACTTAAGGAAGCAGTTGGAAATTACTTATTCCACATACTTGTGACTCAAGTCACAAATGCTAAGTATGCTCAAACTCTGTTTTCAGGTGCTTTGGCCATGCCTGCACACGTGTGTACACGTACACCACCATGTGCATTCATTTTCCTATGTTGATCAGCTACGTTTTTCCAAGCAGAGTTTCGTTTGTTTTCGTCCCATATATTTAATTTCCAAGGCTCTGCTCCTACAGCTGGTGATATATAACCAACAAGAATTTGTTGTGACTGCTTTGAAAAGTTGTTTTAAATTGCTCTCTAGGAATCTCTATGTGGACATTTATTTCCTTTGATCTCTGGAACATTCAGGAAAAGGGAAATAGGAAAAAGAGTGCCTGTATACCTTTACTGGGCTATGCTGACCCTGCATAAGAGCTCTGGGCAGGCTTGAGAGATAGCTGGGAAGGGCCCATGGTATGTGTGACAACAGGCAGTGACTTAGAGAGAAAGAGGCTGTCTACAGCAGTGACTTGAGTGCACCTTTTTAGGCAGCCCTTTTGTTGGATGATTCCAGGTAAACTGCTCAGCACCTACCTGTCAATTCACCAGGTGGAAGGGGCTGGGGAAGAGCCTGAGCTTGGTTGGGACTCAGAAACAATTTGTGCAACCTCTTGAACACTGTGGAATGTGTGCCATCCCTGTCTTGCATCACTGCTCTCTGCTCTTACTGCCTGGAGTTTCTGTTATACCCTGGCTCTGTCAGATACGAATCAGTGTTATTTGCTGTTCCTAATAATTTTTCAATCAGCTGTACAGATTTTCTCAAAGAGCAAACATCAAAAAGCCTCAGAAGGAAGCATCTAGTAGTGATGTGAATCCTGGGGTGCCCTTAGCCTGCCACTTCTGAAATATTTAAGGAGTAGCTTGATGTCTTATCTTTAGCTTTTATTGTAGTTCACCTTAGAGGAATAAAGTGTTTGGGAGGTGGCCAGAAAATTCCCTCTGAAAAACTGGGAGAAACTTCACAGAATCATGGACTATCCTGAGTTCAAAGGGACCCACAAGGATCATCCTGTCCAACTCCTGGCCCTGCCCAGACACCCCAACAATCCCACCCTGTGCCTGAGAGCGTTGTCCAAACATTCCTGGAGCTCTGGAAGCCTTGGGGCCGTGCCTATTCCCTGGGGAGCCTGTTCTGGTGGCATAGTGGCTTTTTTGGTAGCTTTCACTTAGAGGCTTTCCCTGCAGCATCTGTTCTCTGGATTGCAGGGTCAAGGCCCCAGCAGCTGCAGAGCCTGGGAATTTTCAGCCAGGTATAGCTGACACTTTTCTTTTTCCTTTTCTTTGACTGCAGGATCTGAAGAGGAGATCCAGGATGTCCATGAACACTCAGTTTAATAAAACACTGGCCTGTTTGCTGGAGTGGACATAGATGTTCCAGAGCTGCTCACATCTGGCTGTGCCCAGGCCTACCCTGCCAAGACAAGGACTGCCAAGAGCAACAGGACACTTCTGGTCTTCTCACACATCCCCACACCCCAACAGTCACACAGAGCCCTGCTGTCCAGGTCCCTTCTCCTCTGCAGGCACAGGCAGCCCATGGCCATCCTGGGGCATTGCTCCGAGCCACGGCTCCCAGGCAGAGCTCACCGAGTGAGTGCAAGCTGCTATTTTGGCGTGTTCATGCCACAGAAGGTTTTGCTAAACACGTCAAAAATAAACAAGCCTTCAAGACCAAAAGCTGCAGAAAAGACTTTCTGTGGCCTGGTAGTTCCTGACTTCATTTCCTCACTTAGGTCAAAAGCCAGACTTCTTCAATTAACTTTTCCATGCTTATTTCAGACACAGGAGCAAGCTATTCTCCATCTCACCGCTCACAGGGCTGCCCTGCAAGGTGCTGCTTCTGACTTCAGTGGAAACCAACACTCTGACTGCTTCTGATCACCTCAGTGCCCCTCAGCTGATGCCACTGGCTGTGTTTGCCAGCAGCAGGAGAGGGGAAGACACGGGGACGTCAGCATTTCTGGGAAGGAGCTGGGTCAGACTCTTTCCATTGCAAAGAATCCACCCTCTCATCTGGCAATGTGAACAAGTTTCTCACTTACTCTCTAACTCCTCCACCTACCCTCAAATAGCTGTCATGGCCAGCCTGGTTAAGAGTATATTTCAGTATCTCAGATGTCCCCATTACAGGAGTCATGGAAAATACTGGAGTTCACTGACTCCTGCTTCTCTCCTTCCTCTCGTTGCTCCAAGACACAGCAAAAATTCTCAGCAAAAGCCTCCATAACAAACACAGAGCAGAGCCCCATCCATCACTCAGCCTTATCTTCATATTTCTGAGACTCCTGAAATGATCCTCTGAAAGGATTTTTCTGTCTTTTCCAACATTTTGATGATGCAGGGAGAAGACTTGAGAAATCATCAGGCTCTGGTTTATTACTTTTCTTACCGCTCCCATTTATGGGTATTTTGGGATTTTTGAATGTCACTAGTTCTTATTTCCTACATCTCATCATTTGCAGACATTCAACTAAAATAAAACCTGCCAAATTCAAAACATACAGAACCCAAACAGCTTTCAAACAGCAGGGAATTCCTGTCAAGTTCATTGCCCTAAATGATCAGTCAGGCCAAAGAATCAGCCACATTCCCACGTGAAGTGCACATTTACATGGCACCAAGTGCTTCCAAGCGCAGGGAAGCATTGGTGAGGATAGAACACTGGAGCTGAAGGGAACTCCTCACATTTTGAAACCTGGTGTAGGGACAGACTTTCCCATCTGCTCAGTGCTCAGTAAAGCTTCCTGTGTCTTCCTTTGAAGCAGCAGCTTCTCAAGAGAGCGCTCCAGTGATGCAGTCCCAGTTCAGGATAATCCTCTGCCTTCCTTTGTTGGTGGGAAGGCTTTTTACAGGGTTTGCTGCCCTTAATCCTCGAAAAAGGCGTCTTTATCCCAGCTACTAATCACTCCCTGACAGTCAAGTGATCAGCCAATAGCACTGTTTTAAACCCAACATTATTCCCTTGCAGTGCTTATTCCTTGTCTCTTGTGCCTAGGCCCCTGCACGACTTTTCGGTGTAGGGAAGAGCTGGACTTCTTTCATCAAAGAACCCACCAGAATTATATTTAGACCTTTCCAGGCTCTTGCTTGTCCTGCAGTGCAAGCAGAAGATGTAAGCTCAGATGTTTTCTCCCTTGCAGGGAAGTCAGTCTTAAACTAGAGGAAAAACCCATGACTGAATCCAGATTCACCCTGTTCAGCTTCTTGTGCGCCTGGTCCATGGCTTGTCTGAATCAGCCCCCACATCCTTGACCATCCTGGAGGGCTCCGAGGACTTTAGAGAGGGGAGGGTCATAAAGGTGTTCCCTCTGCTTTCTTTGGGAGTCAGGAAGACTGAGAGCTTCCATGGATGCATTTCACTGTTCTAAGGAAAGAGTGCACCTGTAAAGTCCTCCATTCTTTCCCTCCTTATCCCTAACCAAAGAGGAGATCCCTGAATCTGTGAGCCACAAGCTTCTTGGGGAAAATGGTCAGCACTCGTGCACCTTCTCCACTCCCCACTGCAGTATTACCAGGCTGCCAGGGCAGCACCTGCTTCCAGGTGTTTCCCTTTCCTGACCTTACACTGCTGCTCCTTTTCATGTAGAAAATGTAGGATGCTGGCCTGCTCCATGGGGCTTGCTGAGCTGAGAGTGTGCGGGGGGGCTCATAGGGGAGGAGAGGGAGGAACTCTCTGGGAGGGTGGGGTTTAGGATCCTCTTCAGTAGATGGATGACTATCCTTGGGTGCCTGGAAGAGAAGAAGCAGTCTCAGAAAATAGGGAATGGTTCCTCACAGTTCTTTTGCCTTTGGATTCTGAGTGCTCAGCACACATGGGCTCCATCACAGAATTTATCCAGCATCCCTACAATGAAGTGGAGCTCATTTTCCTTCCTTGTATCCAAAGTCACAGCTGAAAACTGATGGGAGTTAGAGCATCCCGAGCTCCCTCTATCCAAACTGAAGGCCCAGCCCTTCCCCGGGGACCCCCTTCTTCCCCGGAGCTCCCACCCCCTGAGCTGGGCATGTGGCTGGGCTGGCTGGACATCTCCCCTCCTGCACAGATCCTTCAGATCCTTTGGAAATGTGAATATCGGTTCATTTTGTTGTCGTTGCTTTTTGTTTCGTTTGTTTTTTTTTTGCTGAGTCTGTCCTGGCTCTCGAGGCTTGGGAATAAATTATGACCCAGGAAAAAAAAAAAAAAGACCACACACAGAAAAAAAAAAGAATACGTTTTATATATATATGCAAAACTGTGTATTTATGTCCGATAAACACAAAGATGTGTGAATATGCTGATGTGCTCAGAAATATATTTATTTACTAATATATTTATCCATGTACCGGTCTGCTGCCTGCGTTTGTTCTTTGTGCGTGTGGCTGCGCTGGCGGGGGAGACCGCGGGGAGGGAGCCCCGGC
>VZRZ01008060.1:147389-166862 GCA_013398175.1 Climacteris rufus
CCCAGAGCCGTTCCCGTTCCCGTTCCCGATCCCGGGGCGGGCCCAGAGCCGTTCCCGTTCCCGGGGCCGCGGCGCAGCCGCAGAGCGGGGCCGGGGCAGCAGCAGCAGCAGAGCCATGGCCGCCATCTCGCTGGAGACCGTCCCCAAGGACCTGCGGCACCTCCGCGCCTGCCTGCTCTGCTCCCTCGTCAAGGTGACCGGCACAGGGACAGGGACAGGGGCCAGCACGGGGACTTCTCCCCGCCGCTCCCGGCCCTTCCCGCGCCCGGCTTACGTCTGCCAGCCCTGCCCGGGCCCTTCTCCCCGAACCGGCCCTTCCCTCCAGTTTGGGCCTTCCGATTCCGGCCTCGGTCCTTCCTGCCCCGGCCCTTCCACGTCGGCCCGGGCCTCCCCTCTCCGGCATCGGCCCTTCCCGGCGCAGGCCCCACTCCTCCGGCCGGCCCTTCCCGCGCTTTCCCCCGCCTGCTCTGTCCCTCCTACCCCGGCCCGGGCCTCCTCGCTCCTGCCACGGCCCTTCCCCGCCCGGGCCTCTGTCCCTCCCCTGCCTCCCGCAGCCTCTGGGCGCTTACCGTCCACCCCGGCCGTGTCTCCTTCTTCCCGGGGCTCTCTCTCCCTCCCTTGCCTCGGCTGTTCCCTGCCTTTTCCCGGCCCCGCGGCCGCCCCGCTCCCGGCTGGTTCTGGTCCCTGACACCTCTGTCTCTTCAGACCATCGACCAGTTCGAGTATGATGGTTGTGACAACTGCGAGACGTACCTGCAGATGAAAGGCAATCGCGAGATGGTCTATGATTGCACCAGCTCCTCTTTCGATGGGTGAGTGGGGCCTGGGCCCAGCCGAAGTCCCCAGAGAGCTGGGGAACACCGAGGTGGCACTGTGGGGTCACCTGGCCAGGAGACGTCCCCTCACTGCCATCTCTCACGCAGGATCATCGCCATGATGAGCCCTGAGGACAGCTGGGTCTCCAAGTGGCAGCGGATCAGTGAGTAATTTCGGAGCTGGAGATACCTTCTTCTCAGCAAACCCTTTTCTGGGGCAGTGAGAGCTGCTGGTTGGGCTGTGGAGGAGGTTCTGCCCCCCAGTATCTCCCCCAGTGAGGGGACGCCTGCACAGGTGGAGGATTTGCACCTGGCTGCTTCGTATGGGGTAACTTGGTGTTTTCTTTCCCCCAGGTACCTTCAAGCCAGGTGTCTACGCAGTGTCCGTGACAGGCCGCCTGCCCCAAGGTACCTGTGTGATGGAGTCAGGGTTTGGGGGCTTGGTGAACTCTGAACAGGGGACATGACATGTGGGTGATGGGGTCAGCAAGGTGTGATGGAATCAGCAAAGGTGACTGTGAGGAAGTGCAGGACTGGGGAGGAAGTTTCAGGGTTCAGCACTGTGCCTGCCAGAAGTTGCTTTGAAGGTGCTCCTGGCTAAAACCTGGCTATCAGAGGGATAAACTGGGATTAAAGAGTGGCTCTGGAAAGTGAGCACATCTCAAACCTTTCAGCTCCAGGAAAACTTGGAGGTTTGTTCATGAAAAAGTGTTTTGCAGGATGGGGTGCCAATGGCAATCCTGGTGAGCAAATCCCTTCTGCTGCACCAAGGGCTTGTGCCGTGGATTTGTGTGTTTATAAATGGAGTGGGGGGAAGAGAGGATTTGCCTTATCTCCAAAATGTAGAAATGGCATCATCCATCCAGCTGAGCCCCTGCCTGGAACGTAGCCCCAGAGTAGGCGGCTAGCCCAGGAGTGAATCCTGAATCCCTGGGGTGAAAGCTGTGCCTGTGGCTGAAATCCCAGGCTCCTTTTTTCTAACCTGCGCTCTGTACTGGGAAGGAGCCAGAACATCATGAAGCTGGACAGCTGAGGCCTTCTGGCACAGCCCAGGCACATCTGAAATACCTGGGGTTAGGGTTAGGCTGGAGGTCAGGAAAAAGTTCCCCCCAGAGGGTGGTCAGGCACTGAACAGGCTCCCCAGGGAATGGTCACGGCCATTCCCTGAGCTTCCCCAGAGCTCCAGGAACATTTGGACAACACTCAGGGACAGGATGGGATTGTTGGGGTGTCTGTGTAGGGCTCAGGGGTTGGACTCAGTGATCACCATGAGTCTATTCCAGTTCAGGATATTTCATGACTATGTGAAATTAAGGTGATTGCCCAGTTCTTGATCTCTACATGACAGAACCACCAGATGTTCCCAGGGCTTCTCATCCCAGGAGAAGACTGAAATGTGTTTGTCTCCTTGCTGCAGGGATCGTCCGAGAGCTGAAGAGCCGTGGTGTGGCCTACAAGTCTCGGGACACAGCCATAAAAACCTGAAGGGCTCTTGTGCTGCCTGGAGGATCCCAGTGCTGTGTGGGAGAGGCAGTGGGCCCTGCTCCGAAACCTCTGAGCTTTATCCTGTAGGGAAATGGGGCTGGACTTGGAGTGTGTTGGCTCAGCTCCTCTCACTCCGGACTCTGCCACACCACAGACCACAGACATTTATCTGAGCCTTGTCAGGGGGGAGGGTATGAGTAGGGCTGGGAAAGGGTGTTTAATCATCATGCTGAAGTTTTTTTACAGTTGGTGTGGGAAAGAGGGGATTTGGGATATAGCTGTGTAAATAGGTCAATAAAACCCACTGCCTGGTCAGGGCTGGGTCCAGCTGTCGCTCCTCACTGGTTTCACCACTGCAGGGAATGGGTGCTGAGCTGGGGGGACCCACACTCGGCCCCCTGCCTGTGCCAGACTGTTTGGAGCCTGCGATTGTCACTGCTTGTGCCATGGGCCACATTCCTGCCTCGAGAGGGAGATCCTGCCTTAGCTGTGTTGAGTGTCCTTCCTTGTGGGAACAAGTAATCTGTACCTGCAGCTCCTGGCAGGATGGAGCAGACACGGTGATGTGCAGTGTTTCCTGCGAAGGTGGTTACATGGCAGTCACGGTGCCCTGGGCCTGCAGGTCCTCTATGAGGGATGTGGTAGCAGGATGGACCTTACAGGACTTTCCAGTGTCCATTGCTGGGCTCTGGGGCAGGCAGAGCAGGATGAGCCAATTGCTGGTGTGGTTGGGAGGCAGCAGCAGGCCTTGCACAGGAGAGGGATGGACAAGCAGGGGAGGAAACAGCCATCCAGCCTCATACTTCCAAGGATCTGACTTTTGAGTGTGAGCTTAGGGTCTGTAAGACTTGGGCTTCTGAGGGATTTGGCCTCCTTTGCTGATGGCTCTTGCTTGAGTTGTTTTGTTCCAGTTCAGCAGTAGCCACCGATGACAAAGGGCAGAGTCCTCAATTAGTAGCTCTGTGAACTATTTTTTTTTTTCTGAGATAATTCTGGAGGTGGAAAGCTCAATTTTTGTGTTCTGGAGACAAATAGTGGAAAAGCAGTACAGCCTGAAAACTGCACTTGTTCTGGGATGAGAGTGGCTGGAGCACAGGGAATTCAGGACTGGCTGGGAAGTAACACTGCCAGGAGTGCAGAAGTGACACCCTCTCGCCTTGCTCTGGTTTGTAGAGCTGGCTCCAAAAAACGAGTCCCAAGTGCCCCACATGAGCCAGAGCATGGCCTCCTGTAGGGATTTGGAGCAGATTCACAGGGAGAAGCCTGGAGCACAGGGGGCTGGAGGGGGCTGCAAAGCCTTAAGCCACATTTCTTTTGGACCCTTGCAGATGTGGTGCTGTTGTCACAAGTATTTGCTCAGTGCAGACCAGGGCCAAGTCACATTCTTCCTGGGCTCTGGTCTCCAGCAAATGTCTCCAGGTGCAGATCAATTTTGTGGGAAGAGCTGAGAACACATCAGCCCCTGGCCTGGGTGTTGAATCCTCCTCTTGGGAAGACAGAGTAGCAGGTTCAGTTCTGCAGGCAAAAAGGGGAGCTGACCATGACTTTCACGCATCCCTGGTGAAATCAAAGCCCTTGAGTTGCCTGGTAATCATCCTTCAGGCTTGCTGTGTTGTACAGTGTGGGCAGGAGATGTTCCTTGGGAAGTCCCAGTAGGTCAGGCCTGCAGGACAGAGGTGTGACTGTCCCAGGAGCCCAGGGCCCGTCTCTGCAGGTTGCTCAGGTTTAAGCATTCTGGGCATGGACTTCTGGGCTCCGGAGGGCAATTTCAGCCCTGCTGTGACATGAGTGGCACAGGGTGAGCTGGGATCCCCTCAGGTGTCTTCATTCCGTGGAATGGTCTGGGAAAGCTGCATCCAGTGCTGTCTGGTTTAGGATGGAAAGGGACAAGGGGGATGAGGTGGGTGGCTCTTCTTCCAGCTGGCTGGAGATGGCTCCTTGGAGCAAGAGTTTGGCTCCAGCCAGGTTGGGAGGATGTTGTATGACAGATCTACCACCCTGCCATGCCCAGCCTTGGGAGCTTCACGCTGGCAGTGCCACGGGGTGGCAGCACGGCCTTGTGCTGGGCCTGGGGAAGTGCTGGAGACACACAGAGGCACAAACTCCATTTTCTTCTTTTGCACAGCACCTTTCAATCCCTCCTGCCTTCCCTTGGCTACAGGCAATGGCCATGCTGGAGCTACTTCAAGGCAGGAGCCGCATTAGGATCCAGGACCCGTGTCCCCCACAGTGCAGAGGAGGTGACAAGAGGGCTGTGCACAGGACCCTGAGCAGAATGGGTTTGTTTGGCTGGGGTTGCTGTGGGGCTGCAGACACCGTGGTTCTCATCTCCCTTCCTGGGAAATTGCAGTCACCGCCCAGGGTTGAGAACTTTGCTTAGGAAATGGTCCCCAGGGAGCAGTGTGTGCTGTCACTGTGCCTCTTGGGCAAGCAGAGGGGGCTTGTAAACCCCACAGGGACCTCACCCCTTGCTAGAAGCCCAAGTGCTCCAGGATATGGAGAGTTAAGGCTGGCACGAGCTGCAGTGCAGGTGCAATAGGGCTACTTCGGTGAGGAAAACTGGCTGAACGTGGTGGTCCTTGAGAGCTGCACCCCCTGTGCCTGCAGCGCTTCCAAGAACGTGGTGCCTTTCACCAGGCTGGCTCCGTGAGACAATTCCCTGTGAAACCTCGCTTGCCCACGCCGGCTCTGCATCCCGCAGCCCTGGTGATCCACTGCGCCCGCAAAGCTCCCCAAAGGAGCCTTTCAGTGAGACTCCAGCCCTGGAGCTGCCGGGGCTTTGTAGCAGCAAAAAGCAAACGATGCGGAGCTTTATTCGCTGGGGAAAGTAGGGCAGGGAGCTCTCACGTTGAAGAAACTGGAAGAAAAATGTGCGGCGGCAGCCGGGGTGTGAATCGGGAGAGAAAAGCGTCAACGGCCTGGGAGCTGGAGATGTGAGTCAGGAAGACTCCTCCCCCTTCACCAAATGACACTCAAATATTTCACTCGGGCCTGGCAACCCTGCAGGTTTGGCATCCCGAGCAGCCTGGCAGCTCGAGACGGTGGGGCCAGAGCAGCCCCGGCAGCGCGCACAGGAAACACGAGCCAGTGGATTTTCGTGCGGGTTTTGAGAAACGATACCCCGGCTCTCCCTGCGGGCGAGAAAAGTGACTTTCCAAACCGCAGAGCACTTGGTGCTTCTGCAGAGGCAGCTGCTGGGAAATGCCAGTCCCCACCTGCGTGGGGCCCCTCCGGCACTGCCCGGGGACAGGGACCTGCCCACGCCCGGGCCAGAGCGGCCCCGGGGCCTTTGGCCTCTTGCTTGGGCCCCCTGGGCTTCAGGTGCAGGGCACGCTGTGAGAGCGTGTTGGACTCTGCCAGGAGGGCTGGGTGACCCCCCTGTTCTGCCCCCGGGGCTGCTCTCTGCCTGATGCCATACACCCATTGCTGCCCGGGGCCAGCAGCTGCATCACGGAGTCATGGAATGGTTTGTGTGGGAAGGGACCTCAAAGCCATGGGCAGGGACACCTTCCACTCTCCCAGGTCGCTCCAAGGCCCATCCAACCTGGCCTCGGACACTGCCAAGGATGGGGCAGCCAAAGCTTCTCTGGGCACCCTGTGCCAGGGCCTGCCCACCCTCACAGTTCCTTCCCAATATCCCATCCAACCCTGCCCTCTGGCAGTGGGAAGCCATTCCCTGTGTGCTGTCACTCCAGATCCTTGTAAACAGTCTCTCTCCATCCTGTAGTTTTCCTTCAGTCACTGGAAGACCACAGTTAGGTCACCCCAGAGCCTTCCCTTTTCCAGGCTGAACAATCCCAATTTTCTCAGCTTTTCCTCATAGCAGAGACACTCCATCCCCTCTCGCAATCATTCCTGCTACACCCTAAATCTGCTTTCACCTGTTTCACTGCCTCTCAGTGTGGACTTGGACTTTCCCAGGTGTCTTTTAGCCATCACTGTGTGCCTGGGGGAGGCTGGTTACCCGAGGGATGTGGAACTCCTTTGGGTAGGTGTTAGGGGTGAGGAAAAAGCCCCAAACAAACCCCAGCTTAGGACTTTTTGCTTGGAAATTGGCTGAGGAGACTTGTCAGGTGAAAATGATGGGGAAGATGACCTGGGTTGTCCTGGTACCTGCAGTGAAATGGTGCTGGCGTGAGGATGGCAAAGCCTGGGGCATGCCAGGAATGGGTGCCCCATCCTGCCCATCACCTCTGTGTCTAGGCATGCGGGCAGAAGCCACCAAAGCCCCTGTGTCTGATGTGGTGGAGAGAGGAGGGGCCCAGGGCCAGCTCTGAACAGCAGCAGGATGGGGGCAGGTTGGGGGGGTGGGGCAGCTATGAGAGCTCTCAAAGCGTGGCAGGAACAGGTCCCCCATCCCAAGGGATCCCTGGTGCACTGGGATGGGGGCAGGAGGGCAAGGAACTGGGATGTGTTCTGCTGAGGGGATCTGCAGGGAGAACCGGGAGCTCTGATGCATAATGGGTCCTCTGGGTGTTCTCCCATCAGGAATTGCAGTGGAAGGAGGAGACTGCTTTGTGGAGAGGCTGGTGGGTTCCTGACAGAGGCCTGCAAAAGGCACTTGGAAGTGGAACATCTGCCCCTTGTAAGCTCTGGGCTGTCTGCAAAGAGCCCTGGACGGCTTCATGGTGGACACCTCCAAACCCACTGGTCTGTCCACAGAGTTGGGGTTCTGAAGGCTGGGGGGGGGTCTCGGCTGACAGCTCTCACCTTCCCGGTGTGTTCCATCATGGGAAGGGGAGATGCCAAGGGTTGGGAGAGGCCGAGTGGAGTCTCACCTCGGTGGTGGAGGTGGCTGGGGGTGCGGAGGACATGCTTCTTGAGGGCACGTGGCAAAGTGAGACCACAGCTGTAGTTGCAGGAGGGTTTTGAGAACCTGATGGTATCTCCCCATCCCCAGCTCTTCCAGACTTCCTGCTGCATTCCAGGTGGCATTTGTCCTTCCTCCTCCTGGCCAAATGTGCATCACTCAGGCTCTGCTCAAAGCTGGCACTGGGCTGGAAGGGGCTTTTCCCCTACATGGGAATGGTCCTTCTGCATGGGCTGTTGAGCCACTCAGTGCCCAAACAAACCCCTGGAATGTGTGTTGGGAAAGGACTTTGCACATCTGGTGAGTCCCCAAACAGTTCAGGTGTGTAGTACAGGGCAGCAAACTCTGATGGCTGTAGGATCCAGCTCCTTGGCCAGGCTGGGGGCTTTGGAACTGCACAGCCAGTCTGAAAAGATGCTGGAAAGGTGCCATCAGCGCTAGCTTTGTTGAGATGCTTCCTGGCAGCCCTGAGTGCCTGTCCCCCCTCCTCGTGGTCTCTGACCCTCAGAGATGCTCAGCTCTTCCCCCTCATCCTGTGGGGTCCAGATCCAGGGAGAGGAGGGTCTGTCACCACAGAGCTCAGCCCTGTGTGTCCTGATCCCATCCTGCTCTGGGACATCCACAGCCCAGCATGGTGATTCTTAACCCTCCTTCCCCATATCCCTGCTGGGCTCTGGCCCAGAGGCCCCCTCCATCCCAAGAAAAGGAGGAAAGCAGGAGTCGCCCATCTGTGCGGCGCCGGGTGCTGTGGGGGCCCCTCCAGAGCCCCCAGCCTGTGGGCTCCCCTTCCCCCACCTGCGTGGCTGGTGGCAGCAGGTGCCACGGAAAATGACGGAGCAGCCGTGCCCCGGCCCTGGCCCAACCGCCCCACGCCTGCCATTGGCGCAGCCGGGCCACGATTTGTCTAAATATGGGCAAATGCAGCGCCCGCGTCCCCTGCCTGCCCCACGTCACTTCGCCTTTTTGAGGTTTCCCTTCGCGCTCTCATTTGCCTCCTGCCCGCCGCCACCCGGGCCCGGCAGTTTCTGGTTGACTCAACTTGTAACGGCCTCGCTCCAGCCCCGGCACCCCGGGGGAACGGCAGGGCATGGGCAGGGGGTCAGGCTGGGAGCACTCAGGGACCTCCTCCCAGATATCCCACTCTGGGCCTGCATCCTGTGCCCAGTGGGGCTCAGCCCGCAGGGGTACCACGGCCCCTCTTTTGGGTGCAGAGGTGGCCACTCAGATGTGCCACAGGTGCGGCAGTTCTTTCCTGAAGGTTTGCCAGGATGGTGGCAGACAGTGCTCTTCCCATCCCAAAAGGTCTCAGGAGCAGGTGTCTTGGCACTCCTGATTTTTTGATGCTGCAGATGTCCGTGGCACTTGCTCTCCTGGAGCATCCCAGCTTAGAGCCTTCTGTCCCAGAGGGTCTTTTTGAAGGTTACCATTTGCACTGTAAAGCAGAGAGGGCCGTTCCCCTCCCCGTGCCTCGGTCCCATGTTCTCAGAGGAGACATGGTGGCGTTGGGAATGCTGTCATGAGGCTTCAGTGTTAACAGTGACACGACTGAGACACTGTGGCTCTGTTGGGGCCTGACCAGGAAATGCTACGGGCCGGCTGTGGGTCCAGTAGTTCATAGAGCCACATTCCCACTGTCCCCAGGGCAGTGGAGGGGGCTCAGGGAGGGTTTGGGTGAGACCATCCTGTTCCTCCTCCTCCTCTTCCTCCACAAGGTGCCGGATGGACGGGAGCCGTGGGGTACGGGGTGCATGGGAGCCACGTGAGTGTGGTGGGGCAGCTGCCTGTCCCCGACACTGAGCGGGGTTTGCAGGCCAGGCCGAGGTTCTGGCAGGAGCTCGTCTGCTCCAACCCTGGGGCCGAGGGCAGCACTTCCCCTGCCGGCAGCGAGCACCGCGACCGCAGGCGAGGAGGGGAAGTTGCTGCAAGGCCCGATAAGAAATATCAGCGCTTTCACAGCGCCTCGGCTGCGCAGCCCGACAAGGGCCCTTCCCCCTGGCCTGCGCTGCGCCCAGCCGTGCCTCTGCCCCCGAGCCCCGGCTCCCGCTCCCCTGCGCTCCCCGATACTGGGAGAGTTACTGGAAAAGCAACAGCCCCACGGGCAGAGGGGAGGTTGGTGCTGCAGGGAAGCAGAGAGGCACCCGCGGTGCTCCGTGCACAGGAAATTTTGGGGTGCACGGCGGTGTCTGCCCTGCATCCTGGTGCCCTGAGATGGGGGTAGGGGAGGGCAGAGCGAGGGAGTGGTGGCCGGGGGGATGTGGTTTGTCTCAGGGAGCTGCACCCTGGGAAGCAGCACCTGGGGTCCCTCAGCAAGTCCCCGGGAGATGCTGAGCAGGTGGGAAAGGTGTGGAGAGGGGACTCGGGAAAGCTGAGGACTGGATGTTCTCATGAGGTTCCCAGGGGAGGAAACACAGCTGTTTCAGCCTCCCCCGACCCCAGAAAGCCCCGCAGAGCTCCTTCAGACGGAGATGAGCGGAGCAGGACCAAGCAATCCAGGGCCAAGGGCTGGGATAGGAATTCCCGCAGCGTTGTTTGCCAAAATTAACCAATGGCTGGAGAATGTGGTAAGTTCATCATCAGCCGGAGACTTTCAGAGACCTCATCAGAGCCCAAGGAACCAGATCTGCTGATTTCCTCCTTTCTGAGACCAGTGCAGGCAGAAGGAAACCAGCTCAAGACCCAAAATGTCATACCCCCCTCTGTGCTGGGCTTGGGAAAGAGGAAGCATCACCTCCCCCCACTTCCCTGCTGGGAAGGCGCCTGTGGCCTCCCTTCATGGCCCCTCGGCAGCATAGGCAGGTTCTGGGCAGGGCTCTGCTGGGGACCCTGTTTTGGGACCGCACAGCTCCCTCCCCACTGCCATCCTGCACCTCCCCAGCTCCAGCCACGTGCTTCACGCTCCCCTGACATCTTGTCCTTGGGTGCAATCTCCCCCAGCTGCCTCTCTTGGGAAACACCTTCATCCTCCTTTTCCCCATGGTCAGCCTCAAGTGGAGGTTTCGTCACAGGGTCTGACTTCTCACCCTGTCCTCTTCTCCCATTTACTAGGGACCAGTTTGTCATTGGGAGGAAACATGGCCTTGACCCCGGGGCAGAGGGGAAAGTCTCTCAGCAGCACCTCTGGGGCCAGATCTCTGGGTTGCTCCCCAAAAGGCTCCTTTCTGTGCTGTAAGAGCATGGTTGCCTGTACTCTGTGCAACTTTCAGTCCCTGGGATGGCACCCACCACTGCTGGGAACCATCCCATGGCACTGAGGTGGCTGATGGCACTGGGGGAGGTCTCCAGGGGTGTCTCTGGAATGGGAACAACCTGCTCTCAGGCACAGGGTGAGGTTGTTGGGGTGTCCTCTCCAGGGCCAGGAGCTGGACTTGATGATTCTCGTGGGTCCCTGCCAGCTGAGGATATTCTGTGGTTCTGTGCTCACACACCCAAAATTATATTTACACATTTCAGGTGTCCTCAGGAGGGCCAGCTTGGGAGACACCTGGCATCAGAAGGCTACTACATGGGCCCAGCCTGCATGTGGTGGCCTTTCCATGGATGAGCAGCTGGTCACCACATGCCCCCCTCGAGGCAGAGCAATGCTCCCGGGCTCAGATCTGCCAGAAGGGCCCTGTGGAGACATCCCCAGTGGCACTTACATTCCCTGTTGAATTTCTCTCCAGCACAGGGAGAACAGTGTCCCCACCCCAGTGATCATAAGAGATGGAGACAGGCATAGAGCCAGGGAAGTATGGGATACAGGGCAGCCCTTGGTGGGGCAAGGCACAAGAGATGGGGCTGCTGGGCTGGTGGATGGGCTCACTTCAGCCACTTCTGTTTGTTTTTTTCCACTGAAACTTCCAGCAGTTCAACCTCAGTTTGGAAAAGACTTCCCAACCAATTCCCTCTCTCCTAAAGCCTTTTACCTGCTGCCATCAGCACACGTGCAGCTCAAGTCAAATCACTTCTGCCTGTGCTGCTGCTCGGTTATTTTTGGCTTTGCTCTCCTCCTGCCTCCTGCAAACCTCACCAGTACAGTTTTTTTTATACATTTCCGTCCAGATTATCAATGTTGAGAGTGAATCACATTGGCCTAAAAAGGAGCCTTCTGCAGAGGCACATGAAAACCAATGCAGGGACAGACACAGCCCCATTTATGGTCACTTTTGGGGATTTAGCTTGTAGGTTTTGATCTAGTTTAGTGGTGGGCTTCCCCTGACACTGGGACTGGGCAGTGCTGGCTGTGCAAAATCCCCCTGCTCCGTGTCCCAGCATCATCCTGGGTTACAACTAGGGCCACTGTGACCTGGATGTGCCAACCTCTAAACCCAGCTTTCGGTGTTCTTCCCAGGGCTCACATCCCTGTTGGTTGCTACAGCTGTCCAGGGCTGGGGGAGGTTTGGTGTTGCAGAGTCCTGAGTGGGTGACAGGCTCCAGGAAGTCTCTTGGGCAACGTGTTTCCTAAAGCGCAGGTTTATGGCCCGTGGCTCACTGCCACCTGTGTCCCCACTTGCTTTGCCCCCACAACCAGGCAGCCCCTGAGTCCTGCAGCCCCCGCCACAGGCTGCTGGACCCTCTGTGCAGGAACTGCTCACGTGCAGGTCCCACCACCAGGACAGGGTGAGAGGCCGTGGTGGAGTCAAGCAGCTGTGGGAGGTGGATTTGGTTACTGTCAACCTGTGCAAACACTTTTTTCCCCCCTTTCTTTCTTTTTTTTTTTTTTTGTCACAAACATGTTTGTCGCTGTCAGCAGCAAAGCCCAGGAGAGTGTAACCGGCTGGTGCTTCCTGGCCCCATGCTGGGTCGGCTGCGGTTGGGCTGTGGGGCGGCGCTGGGTGGGACCGGCACCGTTATCTCCTCTGCAGCGACAGCTCTTCCTGTGGTCGGGCCACGTGGGTAGGATGGGGTTAAAAGGAGCCCCGCGCCCCGCAGGGGCCCATTGCTCCCCGGCCAGCACCCCATGCAGCACCCCACGACACCGGCACCGGCACCCAGCATGGGCCACCAGCACCTGGCTTGGGCCACCAGCACCTGGCGCTCGCTGCCGCACCCAGCGTGGGCCACCGGTACCCGGCCTGTGGGTCACCCACACCCAGTGTGGGCCATCGGCACCCGGCGAAGGCCACCCGCGCCTCGAGCTGGTGACGGGGGCACCCATCGGGGCACCCACGTGCAGCTGGAGGAGCAGCCCGGGCTCTCCGGGGGTGCCAGCGGCCGTGGCCCTGATGCCACTGCGAGGGGGGCAGTGGGTGCTGGGGGCCGATGGCAGGTAAGGGGGTTGATGATGACACAGTGGGGAGGCGGGGGAGGAGATGCCACCGGCGGGCGGGCAGAGGCGGGAACTGCCCAAAGCAGAAGTGACACTCAGGGGGTTTTGGTGGCAGCAGGGACAGGACCGGGTGGACATGGAGGCTGGTGTGGCAGGTGAGGCTCTTGGGGCTGGGTGGTTGCAATCATGGGGACCTGCAGGTAACCCTGAACGGCTGTGGGGGTGTCCAAAGGACCTCTGTGTGTCTGGCAGAGGGGCGAGGGGGGGCCCAAGGAGAGCACGAGGACATGGAGCTCCTGTGGCCTCAGGGCAGGGGGATGGAGCAAAAGGGACTTCAGTAAAGGATGGGGGAATGAGAGGGGTCCCCATGGGGACATTTCAAGAGGGACCCATGGTCATAGCATCCCCACCATGGGGACAAGGCAAAGGAGTCCTCTGTGACCAGGGTGTAGTTTAGGTGGGGTCTCCTCATGGGGACATGGAAAGGGGGGCCTTTTGTGATGCAGAGGGGATTTGAGGGACAAAGATGGAGTTTGAGGTGGAATCTCACCCTTGGAGTCCAGACATGGGGGTCTTCTGAGACTGGGTGGGGTTTGAAAGGCAGCGATGGAGTTCAAGGTGGAATCTCCCCTGTGGGGACAAGGCCCTGTGAGGTCCTCTGGGAATGGGATGCTGTATGAGGTGGAGGTGTCCCCATGGTGGGGGACAAAGCAAACACACCCTCTGTGCCCAGGATGAGGTTTGAGACGGGGTGATGGGGTTTGAGGTGGGGTCCCCACCAGCAGGGACAAGGCATTTGGGTTCCCTGTGACAGGGATGGGGTCTGAGGTGGAGTCACTGCTTTGGGGACAAGTCAAAGTGGTCTCCAATGTCCAGGATGGAGTATTAGGTGAAGTCCCTTCTTGGGGAAGTGAAAGCTCGTTCTTATGAGCAGGATGGGGTCTGACGGGGTCCTGTCTTTGAGGATAAGTCAAAACTGTTTCTTAAAACCAGGAAGCGGGTATTAAGTGGCCTCCCTGCACTGGGGACAAAGCAAGGATGCCCCTTGAGCCCAGAACAGGGCTTGAGGTGGGATGATGGCATATGAGGTAGGGTCTCACCCATGGGGACAAGGTGGGGATATTCCCTGTGCTCAAGATGGGGGATTTGTGGAGACAAGGGAGGGCAAGACAGGATCTCCCCCATGGGATAAGGATGTGCCCCATGCCTAGCATGGCTCCCTGGGCCAGGAGGTGACACTGCCAAAGGCTCTCTGTCTCGGGGCCAGACTAGACCTGCAATTTGTGTCCCTGGCTATGCTGAGGCTGGAGGCACCCATGGTGGGGCCATGTGGGGTGCGGGCGGTGGCCCCGTGTGGGCGGAAGGAGCTCCACGCCGGAGGAGAGCGGCCATCGACAGCGACTGAGAGACAGTGCAGTCACCCATAAAGTAGAAAGCACTACTAAACAGCACTGCAGGGTGTAGTGTTTCCTACTTTATGGATGAGTGTACTGTGGGCTACGGAGAAGAGAGCAAGGAGCACGGAGCACCGCCGGGACCCACGCGTCCGTCGGGAGCCATGCACGGGCCGAGAGCAGCCAATGGGCCCTGCCTGACTCAGCACCCACCCCAGAGCTCCACTACCCACCCCGGGGGTGCTCTGCTTGTCCCCGCATGTCCCATGGCACCTGGGATGGCCATGTGGGCGGGAGGGGCCACTGGCCCAGTGTCCCACGTGCACGGCCAAGGGACCCGTCCCGTTGGAATGAGCCCTGCGCTGGGAGGCCAGGTAGGCAGCAGAGCCTCCAATGCACATTTTTTCCCCGCCATCTTAATTTTCCACGTAGTGAAGCCCTGGGAAGAGATGGGCAGTGGCGGCCACATGCAGCAGGGGCAGGCAGAGTGGGGTTCCTGGTGATTGCTGAATTCAGCAGGGTGAGGGACTACAGAATAAAACTCTTTTGGCATTGACCTGTAGATTTTTTTTTATTCAGTTCCTGGGAAATGCAGAACTGGGGAAGAGCTCCTTGCAGTGCCCAGGGCCACATGCAGGGCCATCCTGACTTCGGAGCCCTGGGGAGACTTGGGGGACCATGGGTGAGGGTGGTGGCCGCCAAATCTCAGCCCATTGACGCGGGACTGTCCCCTTCAGTCCCCTGAGGGTCACCAGCAAAGCTGCTGTGTCCTGTGGCAGTCTCAACCCAGGTCACAAAAACCTCACGTGGAGCCAAAAACCCCTCCTACAATCCCAGTCTCCCTCAAGCCACACATCCCTGCCCTATGTTTCCTGGGGGATCTAAAACCAACCTGGCTTCCACAGATGATGTTCGGTCCTCATTCCCAAACTTCATCTACCAAAGCCCCTCCAGGCATCTTCCCCCTTGGCTTTGAGTCCCCATCTGCCCATGGGAGGGAGCACCTAAAAATAGTTGAAAAATAGAAAAATATTTAAAACAGACTTTTTTTTTCTTTTTTGAGCCCAAATGTTGGTGGAATGTGTCCATATTTTGTAAAACTTCTGCTGGTCTCAGGATCACCTGGGGAGGGTCTAATGAGTCTGTGATATTTTTCTTTCACTGGGCTGACCAGAAAGGATTGGGGTTTTACTTTTCCTTGCTGTCCCAGCTTTCCCACATTCCCTGGCTTTGTGGCTGTTCAAAAGGGATGCGGAAGGAAAACAAAAAAAATCAAAACTGTCATCATGGTCACAAGGCAACAAGTTTTTAAACAGTAAAACCAAAAAAGGGCTAAAAAAAAACCCCCAAGCTGCCACTACTGACTGCCCCGAGCAGCTTTTGGTTTGTGAGCGCTGGGAGAGAAAAGCAAGTTCACATTTTTAATGTGCAAAAAGTTTTGAAAATTTACCTCCTCATAATGAATATGCAAGTATTAGGAAGGATAAATACCCAATTTTCATGACCGAGGACTGTTGTGGTTACGGCTACTCAGTGGTCACTGCTGGGAGAGATGGTTGGAAACGTGGTTCTTGCTGAGAGCAGCAAAACAGAAACTGCTGCTTTTTTCCTGTTTGTTTTTTTTTTTTTTTTAACCCATTTTTTTCAAGCCCTCCCTTGGTCTTGAAGGCATTTTAGCAAGTTCCTGCAAGGAAACATGTCCTATCCCTGCTGGGGTGAGCTCCTGGTCTTCAAAGGACCTCGACATCTTCATCGAGGCCTGGTTGATGCCACACAGACCGGGTGGTCCCCAGGCCCTGCTGCTCTGCTGGCCCAAAAACACCCCAAGCAGGTTAGGCATTGGGGCTGGGACACCTCTGGAGGCTGTGGGGGGGTGTGGGTTCCCATCCCAATGTTATCAGGGTGGCTCTGGAAGAGCTGTAGGGAATGACAAAGCCCAGCCAGGTCCTTGCCAGGCTCTGCTGCACAGCCCCAGTGCCTGAACTGGTGTTTCCACACTACACTGTGCCAGGCCACCATGGCTGGGGCTGCACTGCAACCACCAGCAGGGCCAGCCCAGCACATTCCTTTTCTAGGTTACTTTTAATGGGTTCTGTCCCAGTGCTGCTCCAGAGTGTGGAGCCATTCCCTGCCAGTGTCCATGTGCTGCTGGGGATGGCAGGATGTGGCCAACATAGCCCTGTGTATCTCCTCCTTGGAGGTGCTCCAGGATACATCAGAGCAACCCCCTGACCTCAGGGTGGGCTCAGGAGGTGGGAATGGGAGTTGGAGGGCTCTGCTGGCAGAGCAGGTGCCCACTCGTGTCACTGCACATCCCTGCAGCCACCAGCGTGGCTCATGCACAGAGACAGGAGGCACCACGTGCTGGAGCCGTTCTCAGGGAACTGTTGGGAAGAGGGTGAAAATGGACTGGCTCCCACCAGTCACCTCAGCATGGAGGTGCCCCTGAGTGCTGACACATGTCACTGTCCCCACACCCTGGGGACCTCTCTCAGGGCTGCCTTGGTCCCTTGTGCTCATATTTGTGCTTCTTTCCCAGCTGAGCTCTCACAGCCTGCTCCAGTCCCTGCCAAATCCCCAGATCCAGGGGAGGACTTCAGGAGGGCTCATCAGGCACTAATTGGATTTAATTGCCTGTAGGACCTGCAGGTGCTAGGCCGGGAGCACCAATGAAGCTCAGCCCTGGGTCTTCAGGCCTTGGCTGAGCTTTCTTGTAGTAAGGCTCTGTTGGATCTGGTCTCCTCAGTGGCCCCTGGATCATCACTGTAAGAATCTTGTCTCTAGCCACATGTGCTGGCTGGAGCCCACATCCACCCACTTCTCTCTGGCCCTGCACCTGGCTGGACCCCACACCTTTGCTGAAGCCTTATCTGTAGTTCCAGCTCTGTCTGCTCCTATCCTGGCTGGAGTCCCTGTCCTGGTTCATCTGATCTTGTCTGGGGCTGCCAAGGGACCCCATTATCACTGTGCTGCTCAGAAGCTCTGGGATGGCTCCCTGAGGTCTGAGGACTCTGTGTATGCTGGGGTCACACTTGGCTTCCCATTTGCTGCCCACTGTGGAGCAGCCCAATCCCAGCCGCTCCCTGATGGGAGAGGCAGGGAGCACCATGCACTGGATCCCTGTCCCTGCACCACCAGGCACAGGCCTGGCTCCCTGGAGACCTTTGGAGAGCACTGAGAGCTGCTGGAGGGCTCTGCTGGGATCCTTTGTCATCTCCCCACATTTGAGCTGTTTCTCATCATTTTCTCTATATCATCACCTCTTTTCCCTGAGCCTGTGGTTTCCGCTGTCCTGGGAGAGCTTCAAGGATCTTTCTAGGTCTCCTCTGCAGGGAGCACAGCCCCACAGCAGACCCCTGGGTGACCTGGAGTACCAAGGGAGCTTGTAGTACTCCATCCCTGTAGTTGTCATGACTCGCAGCTCAGGGAGCTCTTGAACCACTGAGTCTTCAATAGCCCAGATGAATTTCTCCTCTCTTCTTTTTAAGGATGGTCTTTGTCATGATTTATCCAGCTGTAGGCTGGCCAAGGAGTAAAAGATCATCTCCAGCTTCCCAAGCTCAGGGCCCCAGGATATATCCTCTCCCCAGGAATGGTGGGAGGGATGTGGACACCCTATCCTTCACCTCACCTAACTGGGGCTTTCACTGAAGGCTGTGGATGATCCAAACTTGAGCCTGGGGGAACCCTGGCCCCTCTTTCTCCAGGGCAGCAGGTCCCAGCAGTGCCATGGAGCCAAGTGGATCTGGCACTGTTGAGTGGGAGAAGGGGAAAGCTGCTCAGGGGCAGCATGTCCCAGATGTGCTGAGCAGAGCCCCTGAGCAGCACAAGGCAGTGGAAGCACAAAACAAGCCGGGTTCTGAGAAGGCTGCGCAGCCACACGAGATCTTATCAGGGAGCCTTTCTCCTCCCACTGCTGCTGCCTCCTACTAATGAAACCTGCTTGTTCTGTCTCGCCAGGGAGCTGAGCAGTGCCTGGGCATTCTGCCACACTGGTTCAGCACCTGCAGAGCCTGCCTGATGCCTCACCAGGGGGAATAGTCGTGGGCAGGAGCTGAGGGGATCCCAGCAGTGGTAGGTGCCAGCATCTATCCTGACCCATTCCTGCTGCAGAAAGGGTCACCCGAACTGGTGGTTTGAAGGTACACAAGTATCAGAACACACAGAAAGGTGGGATCAGTTTTCTGGAATCTTCCCTCTGGTCTGTTGCTGGTGATGCATTTTCTGCTCATCACCTGCTTGGGGCTTCTCCCCACCACACTCAAACACTCTAGGAATGGGCTCAGAGATCTGGGATTTGGGTGGGATGGCTGAGTCTGATGTGAGAGGTGACTCACAGCCACTCCCAGCGGTGAGAGAGACTCTACCAGACCCAGCCATACACAGGACCCATCTAAGTGGGTCATACTCCCATGGCAGTCAGGGGTGAATCCACTGTCTCGATGGTGATTTGCTGCCTGGGCTCAGACAGAGGTGACACACAGCTGATGGCATCAGGTTCACTTCTGCACATCTGGATGGGCTGGAGAAGCTGCTTAAAGGAGGTGCTCACAAAGTGGGTTTCTGACAGGAGTAATAAAGACCCCCCCAAGGTATCTCCCCTGGAGCAGGTGGCCCCGGGCAGGTTCTCCTGGTGGCTCCATGGCCACAAAGGGAGCAGCACGTGTGAGATGCCAAACGTCACCCCCACACCACAGCGGGGAGACACCAGCACTGGGACTGGGAGCTATTGCCACACACAAGGATGTGGGGAGGCAGGACCTGTCCCCAGCTGCTCAGGGATTTGGGGGATCATCCAGCGCTCTTGGGTTTGGGATCAGAAAACTTTGCTCTGCAGTGGGTCAAGCTTTGAACAGGGCTGAGGAGCAGGGCCAGATAGATGTCCCCCAGGGTGGCCTAGTGGCTTTCCCCTGAGCGTCACTAACACTGTGCAGCCTGATGAATTATGTGATCTTCATCAAAGGCACAGCAAGGCAGGGAGGAGGCAGAGAGAGACTGCACGTCTGCCTGCTCTGTGTGCTCAGAGATGGCAGTGCCCGCTTGGCTTCAGCGTTATGCTGTGAACTCCTGTCTCCCTGGATCACATCAAACCCCCACTTCCTCCCTGCCCACCCTCTGCCTTTTGTCCCGGGCATGCCACAGGCAGGCCCCAGCCCTTTTCAGCAGAGGCTTGTTTCCAGCACGGTGTGTCGGGGAGGGACTGAGGTTTAGCTCACACGGAGGGAAGGTGTACGAGCATTCCTGGGACAGAACCAGGCATCCTGGGGCAGAGCTGAGCCATCCCTAGGCAAAGTCGGGCATGCCCTGGGCAGAGATGGGCATCCCTGCAGCAAATCAGGCATCCTGGGGCAGAGCTGAGCATCCTCGAGGCAGAGATGGGCATCCCTGGGGCAGAACCGGGCATCTTGGGGCAGAGATGGACATCCCTGGGGCAGTCAGGCATCCCTGGGGCAGAGCCGGGTACCCTGGAGCAGAGCTGAGCATCCCTGGGGTGGATGCTCGGGGGCTCGGGCTGGTGCTGTCCGCAAACCCCCATCCCGGCGGCGTGCGGGGATCCGAGGGTCTCCGGCCCCGGCTGCGGGGGCGATGCGGTGCGGGGGGGTGCGGGATCGGCGCGGCCGCCCCCCTCTGCCGCCGCCTCATCAATAGGCACCAGACCCCGCTCCCGCAGCGTTGCCGTGGAAACCGGCGCAGCCGCCGCCATTGGCGGCCCGGGGCGCG
>VZRZ01008060.1:169149-188908 GCA_013398175.1 Climacteris rufus
CCCTTCCCTTCCCTTCCCTTCCCTTCCCTTCCCTTCCCTTCGTTCTGGCAGCACCATGATAGCTGCCATCATAGCACCAGGGTATGGGGGCAGCACCCTGCGGGTACTGGTGGTGCTGTGATGGTGCCGAAGCAATGGTGCTGTGGGACCTGGTGTTATTCTGCTGCATCATAGCAGTGCCACAGTGGCACCATGGTGTCACTGGGGTGATGCTGTTGGTACCATGGCAGTACCATCCTTAACGTTGATGTTCATCCCCAGAATGGTTACTTGTGTTTTCCAGGAAAAAAAGAAAAAAACAAAACCAGCAGTTCCTCCTGGAGCCAAGTGGCTTTAGGCATGTGAAAGGCTTCCAGTTCAGCCCCAGGAGGAAGCTCAGTGCTGCTGTCCCTGGCAGAGCAAGTGCTGGTGCAGCTGGGCTGTGGAGCCACAACCTCCAGCCTGGGGACAGGGGGCTGTGATAGAGCTGGGGCCAGGACAGGCTTGCACAGCTCCACTCCAAAGCTTGGCTTTGCCTGGCCAGGCTGGGACACGCCCTGTGTGTCCTGCTGCCAGAGATGGGCTTTCTTTAGGGCATTCGTCCTTGGCAGGTCAGAGCTGCACTGTATGAACAGGACAGCTGCGCCCAGGAACTCCTCTCCTGGGGTGGGGAAGAGCCTCCTGAGGGCTCATCACTGACAGAGTGGATTAAAGATGTTGATTTTATGATGAAGCAGAGGCTGTGTGTCCCAGCCTCTGCTTCCACTGCTCAACCTTTCCCCTGGGGACAGACTATGGATAGATACTAAGACTGTCTGTAGGTCAAGTTAATCTCAGCTTCTTGTGTGGGTCCCTCCTGAGTGCAGAGTGTGGAGAGCTGTGGCCCTTCTCCCATTTGGGAGCTGGTAAGGAACTCTGGAGTTAGAGAGGTGGGATGGGGACACACACCTGGAGCCTCCCATCCAGCCCCTGCCTCCAGCAGGCTCCAGAGCTAGAAGAGGCTGATCATGTCCTGACCAGGCAAGCGTTGAGCATCTCCAAGGGCTGGGACCACACCACCTCTCTGACCCTGTCCTGAAGCTGCAGCGCTCCTTTGGAGCAGAATGTTCTCCATAGTCTGGTGGGAATTTGCCTTTTTGAGACTTGTGCCCATATCTCCCCATCCATTTGCCCTGTGTCCCTACATCTTGCACTGCAGGCTTTCCCAGCTCCTTGGCAGAGCAATGTGTCCCACCATGGCCCCATTGGATAATGCTGTCTGGGGGCTGTCACAGGTGTATCCTTCCTCTTGGACTTTTGGAATTGCTCTTGTCCTGCTTCCCAAAATTTCTGTGTGGACATGAGACATAGGAAATTACTTTCCTGCTGAGAATCTCCAGGCACTGCAGGGGTAGGATCCCAATCCAAAGAATGAATATCAGAGAAGGAGAAAAACGTTGTCTGTGTAGGGAGAATGGGGTTAAAGTGACACAGATGCAGTCTGACTGGAAATTGGAAAGTTCCCAGAATGCTGTCAGATGGATTTTAGAGCGCTTCCCACAAGAGTTCAGTTGTCTGCATCTCCTAGGGAACGCTGCTCCAGCGGGATCTGCTTTGGCCCTGGAAAACTTGGGGTGGTTTGGGATTGGGTTGCTGAAGGGAAAGCTCTCTCCTGGTGCCCTACATTGGACAAGGGGAGAGGATTGAGGTCATTCACATTCTGCATATTCCCTGCATCCTTTCCTTCCAGGATTACTCATCTCCCCAAGCTCCCCAGCTCACTCATGGAAGGGATGAGCTCAGCAGCTGACCATTCTCTTTTCCCATCCCAGAACCACACAGGCAAGGGGCACAGTTAGGGTGCTCCGAGTTGGCTCTCGTGACTCCTTCTCAATCACAAGAGGTTGCTTTGGATTTGAATTTCTTAAAAGCCAAGCCTCAGCTTCCTTTGAGGTCACGTGGAGCTGAGAATATTCAACAAATCCGTAAACTGAACTGAAAATGCTTAAATCAAGGAACTCTCCAATGAGTAGGAATTTAAATATCCACAAAAAATCCCTTATGGTCCCAGTGGGGCTTAATAAAACAAAGCACAGACACAGGAAGAATTATAAAATGCTGGTAAAGATCCTTCATGTCAAGTGCTCAGGCCAAGCTGCATTTAATGATAAACTCCATGCCTTTTGCAGGAATTTATGGCCTTTAATAGCTTCAACTTTTCCATTGGAAAAGCTGCAAAACTATTCATGTAATGTCCGAGGGTGTGTGGAGCTGCACCCTTGACTGGGAAGGGTAGGACAGAAGAATGAAAGATGGCAGTAGGACAGGAAGACCTTGGGCAGTTCTTGCTGTGTAGACACCATTTACTGCAATCTCAATTAGAAGATTATATTCCATCATGCTCAAAATCTGAGTAAATTAATTTTCATTGGCTTGGCAGTGCTCAGCCTCATGCAAATGCCTTCGTGCTGTTTGCTGCAGCACCGTGGATGCACAGCCACCTCAGGCATCTGCCTGCCAGGAAGAGCCAGTGCCTCTCTATTTGTAGGAATTAATAGAAAACAAGGCAAAGTGAGACTAGGAAGGGGAAGGTAATGTTCATTTTAGCTCTTTTTCTAATTAAGCTCATTCTCTCTGTGCAAAGACATGTCCAAATGACTTGGCCAGGTCACTTGTGTGGGATGTGAAGGATGAGGGACACCAGGCAGTGCCTCCTCACTGTGTCCTTGGCTCCTCTGGGCTAGTGGAGACAAATTGGCTTTGGGACAGGCTGTCACACCATGTTGATGTTGACCATTCCACACTGTGATCTTTCACCTCAGCATCCTTCTTATTTCACACCTTGTACACTTTGGAGGGGATTCACCAGCATCTTCCTCATGTTCTCTAGCTCTAGTCTCCCCTCCTGTGGGAATAACATGAAGAGGAATGGCATGTGCAGTGCTGGCAGCCTTGTTGCCCCTCTCCTGCTGTGAGGGCAGGCATTCCAGACATCTGCCCAGAGTTCCAGGGAAACACCCCTTGGAGCATCAGCTGCTGCTGCTCTGGCCATTCATGTTTCCATTGAACCATTAAGGTTGGAAAAGACCTCCAAGATCATCAAGCCCAACCTTGATATCAACCTCTGGCTCTGTGGTGGGTGCAAGGGGAAGATTTTTCCCCCTCTGTCTTTTATTAAAGCTGTTGGAGGTTTGAGGCTTCTCAGTCCAGCACAAAATCCTGCAAATGCCCCAAGTGAGTTCCTGCTTTACTGAGAGGAGCAAGAACACTGAACCTGACATAAAATCAAAAATCCCAAAATTGTTTGGGTTAAAGGGACCTTAAAGTCCCTCCAGTGCTACCCCTGCCATGGGCAGGGACACCTTCCACTATCCCAGGTTGCTCCCAGCCCCATCCAACCTGGCCTTGGGCACTGCCAGGGCTGGGGCAGCCACAGCTTCTCTGGGCACCCTGTGCCAGGGCCTCCCCACCCTCACAGGGAGCAAATTCTTCCTGTCTAATCATGCCACAGCCTGGGCAACTAGAACAGGTTTTTAGCCAATGTGACCCAAAAGAAAATGTGCTCTTGGCCCCTGGGAAACTGCCTTTGATTTGGAAAACAGGAAGAAATGGGTGAGAACTGCAGTCCAGGTCTCTGGGTAAAAACTGAGCTGTACATACCAAACCTGCCCCTCAGCTTCCTGATGTACCCTGCAAGGTGGAAGAGCAAATCTGCCTCTTCAGAACCGAATATGGTGAGGAATCGAGTATTTCCACTCAATAAAAGCAAACCACTGACCATGGATTTTGCTGCTAAGGCTATGTGGTGGGAAGGAGAGCTGGTGTTGACTTTGCAAGCCATGGTCCTCTTGGAGGGCTGTGGCACTTCTGTATAGGTAGGGGATTTACTGAGCTGCAGCTCAGTGGCTTCCCAGGGTGAAGGCAGAAGTCTCACGCCTTTCTTGGGAGTGTTTCTTTGGATTAGAGTTTCTGTTACAAGAAAGCTGAGATATCAGAGAACAATCACCTTCACTCCAGCCATCAAATACCAAACCTGGGAAGAGCTAAATTTTATCATTCTTACCCAGGGTTTTTGGGTTCTTTTGCATGCTCACAAAATAGAATTATCGGACACATGGCATCCAAAAAGAGTCCAGATTCTCCACAAAGACCTCAGGGTGGTCTGGGCCTGAGCCTGCAGTACTGGGAGCTGTAGACTGACCTTTGCTTACAGCTAAGCAACAAAAAGCCTCAGAAATGTCTCTAGGAAGCCAGTACCCATGCTTTAGCTCAAATGATTTGCAACGTGCAAGAGTACACAGTAGCAGAGGTTGTGAAGTCTTTCTGTGTTTGCACTGAAGTTGTTCACACATTACTTCCCACATCTTCTACATTTTGCTTTTTTTCTTCTGGTGGAAATACCGTTGCATGAGCTGCTTCTTTGCAGATTCAGTGATTTGCTCAGCAGCACCCAGAAAATTCTGCAGTGGAGGAAGAAGGCAGCTTAGCTGTCTTGGCTTTGGAATATTACAACCAGGTTTTATGGTGCATAACCTGGCTTCCACATGTTCCCAAGCTGGGCAGTGCAATAGCAATGTCCCCTGAGTGCAGTGAGGATGAAGCATAGTCCTGCTTTACCAGAGTGGGATTTGGCCAAATCTTTCTGGAAGCTGATAAGGGGCAAGAGAGACATTTGTGCACCAGTGTTCAAAGGGTGGTTGGTATAGAACAGGATTTGTACCTGTTTTTCACCCTACAAAGTGCTGATGTCTTTCCCACAGGGTGTGTAGGGCTAAAAGACCCTGCAGGGGATATGGGGTCGACCAGGGGTGACACAGTGGCCCAAGGGCAGGATGGTGATGTTGCTGTACTTGAGGAGTGTTGCACAGCCTGGTGCTGCAGGTTATCTGATGGATCAGCTGCAGTTTGTGGCCGCACACATCCTGGGATTGCAAAACACTTTGTGCTTAACACGGAGACAGTTGGGTCACAGCTGGGGAAAGCCTGTCTGAGGCCACACACATCTTGCCATGCCTCTGCTCCAGGCAGGTCATGGCCAGCTGGAAGCAGGGACAGGTCTCCGTAGCCCACTGAGAGCAGGGCCAGGAGCAAACCCAGGACTGGTGATACCAGCAGTGTTCTGCCAGATGAGAACCTGCACCCTGAACAGCACCTTTACCCTGCCAGAGTCCCCCCGGGTTTCTCCAAACCCTCCATTCCTCACAACCGCTTGCCCTGTTTCTGATAGTGAAGAATGAAGAATCACATGTGCAGCACCTCAGGAGCATTCCAGAGCTGCCTTCCCAGCAGCCATGAGGTATTTCAGTGTCATTTTCTTTCATTTCCTTGCAAATCCTCCTGACTTTTGGATTTGCTGCTAAAGGTGAGGAAACGTGCCGCATTGCACCCTGGATTCAGCTGCAGCCTTGGATTTTGGAGAGCTGATCCTCTGCCATGAGAGTTTATTTTCCACTCACATTCCTCCTGTCTCAGTTTTGCAGGAACATTAATTTCTCCCTAGTTGGGGAGGTTGGAGAAGCTGAGCTCATCAAAGGACAGTGAGCCAGGGCCAGCAGGGCTACTGAGGTGATTATTCTCCTCCTGGCATAGCTGGGTTTTTGTTCCTGGGATTCATGATGGTGCTTCCACAGAGGCTTTAAAGATAGAGAGGACCTGGATTTGTGAGACTCCAATTTTAGCTGCATCTCATTTTAAACACCCAATGAGGAGCATATGAAGAGCTGGCAGCGGTCAGAGTGTGTGCAGGAGAGGATGCCTGGGGAAATGTAAGAAACAGCAAATATATAGTGACTGCTCCCCTGAATATTCCCTCAATATCTTCCAATTCATGGCTCCAGCACTCTCCATGCTGGAGGCAGGATCTTTGAAGTTAATAGCCTTGGATGGATTTTTTCTTCCATGAATGTGTTACATGGGGTGATAAAAATCAGATAAATGAGGAAATCACATAAATAAGGGCAAGTAGTAGGCTGGAAGAGGGATGGGCAGCAGAAGAAAATGCTGACTGATGGAAAGGGGAGTTGGCAGCACATAGGGCTGTGGGGAAGTGCCCTGAAGACAAGGGCAGAACAGAGATGTTTGTGTCTGAAACCAGGAACGGCGCAAAATGCAGGAAGGAAGAAGGACAAGCACAGTGGGACACAGGCTGCCTGTCAGAGGAGTGGCAGGATAACCACAGCCTCATCCCAGGCATGTCTCTTACTTCTCCCATACCTTTGGCAGCACTGTCCCTGTACCTTGGGCAGGATGTGCTGGCTGCTTGCTGTGCCAGCAGCGGCAGTGCCGGGCTGGCTCTGCTCACTGACTGAACAGGAGGTGAGGCTATTTTTGTCTTGCTTTTGACATGCAGTGAGGGCACTGCAGAAGAGCAGCCCATGGAAAATAACTTTGTCATGTGAGGTGGCTGATTCCCTTGAAACTGTCTGGAAGAAGAGAAAATGGATTGGCAATGGCAGGCTTCATTTCCAAGTGAAGACGATTGAGAAGTTAAAGGAACTAATTACCAAAGTCAGGTGGAATGAACAGCTAAAGGGCTTTGACGTGGTGGAGGCTTGGTGACAATGATTTCAAAGGAAGGAGAGGTGGTGAATTTAACATATCCAAGATAGCAGGAGAGCTGGGATAGTTTCACTTGAGAAATCACTCTGAAAGGTGTCTGCAGAGGGGGGTTGTGTTCAGAGATGGCTCCTGCAAAACAATCCAACAGCTGGACCCTGGATCAGCTGCAGATGCAGAAGTTACTGCATCTTGAAGTTGTCAGTGGTTTATACATCTTAAATTTTGTGTGCTTTATACACCTTCAAACTGGTTTTGTTTTCAAATCAGCAGTGCCCTCGCCTGTTTCCAAAGACCACCTGAGACCTCCTGCTCACGGCATCCTTGTCTGGCTGTCGGCAGGGATTTTAAAGCAAGGCTGGGTTTAATCTTTGGCTGTTCCTCGGGGCTGGCTGGGCGACCCCTGGGCCAGTGGGTGCCAGGCCGTGCCGCGGTGCCAGCACAGCCCCAGCTGCATTGCAGAGCAGGGCTGCAGGCAGTGTCTGGCTGATTTACTGCCCTCCTGCAAGTTTTCCTCAGGACTTTAAGGACCGTGCTGGATGCTGGGTGCTCCAGAGGGATTTTGCCTGCATGACCCATTTAGCAGCCTGGCTGGGCACCTCTCCCTGCGAAAGCCACTGCAGCTCTCCTGTGCTTTTTGAAGCTTTCAGGTGGAAAAGCAGCAGTTTTCTGACAGCTGCCGTGCTGAGGCTTTTCTTTGTTTGCTGTTCTCATTGCATTCTGGAGAAACTGTATTTTGGGCTCTACCTGCCAAAAGAGGCGACAGATGATGCTGATTCCCCTCTAATGGAGGCTTCAAAGGCATGTGCCTGCTGCTTTCCTCCCTCAGCATCCCTGCTGCTCTGCTTCTTCCTCTCATTTTCAAAACTTTCCCTCCGGCCAAAGAACACACCACTTGGGTTAATTTTTAGGTTAATTTTTTATTGGCCAAGCATGCTCCTGATCTGAGGAATGTGACTGCCTGGAGACCCCCTCTGCCACCCCATGGTGTCAGCCCTGCCTCGATTCATGGAAAACCTCCTTGACCAAGGGATGTCTTCATCAGGATAAGTCACTTTGGGGAGAGTCTCTGTGTGTCTCCTCCCTAACGATTACTTCCAGCTCCCTGTGAAAAGCACCATGGGAGCCACGAGTGCAGCCAGCAACGAGGCTGCGCTGTGCCGCACAGGATCCTTAAGAAACCGCAGCGCAGTCGATAAATTAAAAGCCATTTCATTATAGAAAATGAATGTTTAATGAGCGTGGGATGACGTCTAGACAGCCCTTCGGTTCCATGCTCTCCATGGTCTTGGAGGAGGGCTCAGCTGACGCAGCCAGTGCTGGCTCAGAGCCGAGGGGAAGGTCTGGCAAAGCTTTCCCAGGCAGTGAGGTCCCCACGTGGGGCAGACGTCCTGGCACAGCAAGGATCTCCTGCCTCCATGTCTTCTTGCTGCTGATGTCCCTTGTGCCTCTCTGGGCAAAGCCCCAAGGATCTGCGGCCACAGAGGGACGTGCTGGCACAGGGGAGGCTTGGACCCATGCCTGGCCCCAGCCTGGAGCACACAGCCACACTCCCCTGCTCTGTGGCACCTCGCCCAGAGAGGCTGCAACACCCACAGAATGGGAAAGGACATCCCAGCCTTTGCCATCTCATGGGTTCTGGATCCGTGACACGAAACCTGGGCTGAGCTGGAGACACCCTGGCAGGTTGGGGGTGAGTGCTTATGAGCCTTTGCATCTTGCCCTGATGAAATGGTTTATGGCTACAGAAGTGGGGTTTCAAATGCAGAAATTTGAATGTAGGTCCCCAAAAGATCCCTGTGCCATGCTATAGGTACCAGTTGTCCCCTACTGAATCCCCATGCTGCTGATGTCAGAAGTCCTGGCTGCCTGGTAGGAGAGGCCAGAGCACATCAGCTCCTCCTCAAAAGCTCCCCTGCTCCCATCCCAGGGCAGAGGCTGCTGGCTTAGTGTGCTCGCCCTGCCTCGGTGCAACCACAGACAAGAATTTTGAGGCCTCTTGACAGTGGCAAGGAGATGGAAATAATGCACTTTGACTTCATCCCAGGGCTGCCTGCTTGGCTCTGGGGATGGCAGCCAGGGACCAGACTGAGGCACTGCCATGCACAGCATGGGAGATGCTGACAGGACCCCCTCCCCAGGAACCCACCCAGCTTTGTCCCCACTTTGTCACCCACAGTGTCCCCTATGTGGATTCCCAGCCCAAGGAAGTGCTTTGCTGTTCCTGGAGCTGGCAATGGGGAAAATGCTCCCTGGGACACCTGACTGTCCCTTTAAAGCTGCAGGGATGGGACTGATGCCACAGGACCTGGGCACGGAGCTGTGCACATGGTGTCGCGCTTTGGACACGAAAGAAAGATGCAGACGCGTTAAAGAGAGACAGAGCCAAACTGCGGGCCAAAAACACGGCAGCACTGGTCTCGCACTTTATTTTATATCCTCCTAGAGACCACAGTGGATTGGAGGGAGAGATTGCCACCCCTCCATCACACTGGTCAAAGGAAATATCCATCAAATTTCTCCTCCCAGGAGAAAGGAATGCAAACAATAGAACACAGTTAAAAAAACATGGCTATGTTTACAGAAAATGTGTGGGAAACTGTTACAGAAGAATGAAAACATCAAAGAACTGCAAAACTCAGGGCAACACACATGGCTCCCAGGGGAGCTTCTTGGCATCCCTGGGATGCTGAGTTTGGGGAACTCCTTTGTTCCTGGGCCTACTCTGACCACCCCTGGACAAGCCTGAGTCATTGGAGAGTGGATAGGGCACCCAGAGGGCGTGACGGGGCAGTAACAACACCTTTGTGCCTAGGAGGGGAAAAGAAGTAGAGGAAAATATAGTCTTGCTTTCCCATTTGTGGGTAATAGTACAATCCTCTTCCAATGCAGCATTTCACTCCCGCTTTCTCAAACCCTGGGATTTCTGCCGGGTGAACACCTACAAACCACTCTGCCAAAAGGCTGTCAACTCGTGGCATGTCATATCCTGGTGTCTCAGGGGGTTGATGGGACCTGGGAACACCATGTGAGGCTGATGGGGAGGGCTGGGTGTCACTTGATTTTTTTTGGTTTGTTTTCAACTTTGCTCAGTTGTGTTTTCCCTCCCCGCTTTGCCAAGGCATTTCCATACAGGTGTGAGAGGCCATGGGCATGGCACCACACTGGGGAATTCAGTGGCAGGGACTTTGTGGCACTGCTGTGTCGCTCGGGACACGAAAGAAAGACGCAGACACGTTGAAGAGAGGCAGTCCGGACCTGCGGGCCAAAACCCTGGCCAGGACTGGCCTCGCACTTTATATTATATCCTCTAGAAACACAGTGGATTGGAGGGAGAAATAGCCACCTCTCCATCACACTGGTCAAAGGAAATATCCATCAAATTTCTCCTCCCAGGAGAAAGGAATGCAAACAATAGGATACAGTTACAAAAACATGGCTATGTTTACAGAGAGTGTATGATAAACTGTTACAGAAGAATGAAAACATCGAAGAACTGCAAAACTCAGGGCAACACTGCTGTCCAGCCCCATTTCTCCAATGGACACAATCGAGAAACCAAAATTGTTCAAAAGTGTCGTGAGTTTTAACCAGTCTCAGACCGCCCAGAGCGGAGCTCCTGTCTGAGCCCTCGCTACCCAGAGAGGTTGGGCAGCATTCCTTTGGGAGTGAGGGATGCTTCCCCCGTAGCGTTGGCTGGCAAACTGCAGGTTCGAGCTGTGCCCCGGGAAGGTCGCGGCTGTTCAGCAGAGACTCGTCGGGCACTGGGAGCGGGTCCTGCAAGACCTGCCTGGCTGCTGGGAAAACATGTGGCTGGATCTTCCCAAGATGCTGCCATACGGCAGATGTGAAGCAACAGCTCAGCTCTGAGCTTTGCTAACACTCAGAAATCCTTGCTGGGAGCTGGCTCTGGCAGCGAGCCTGTGGCGAGCTGCTCTCAGCAGGAAGCAGCAACCACAAAACTCTAAATACAGCTCCCGGCAGAGCTGCTGCTGCTGCTACTGCTTTTAGGGTGACAAAATGAAGTTGGTGTTTTGCAAAAAATCCTGCATGTCACCTTCTTCCGGAGCCAAGACTGACACAGAGAGGCAGATCTGGGGTCTGGCTCCTGGGTGCTTTCCTGGGCCAAACAGGGGCACTGGTGTGGGGAAGAGGGTGAGAAGGTCTGGTCGCATCCAAAGCCATGTGGTGCTGGAGGCCACCGGGTCCCTCAGCCGTGGGCAACAGGACGTGTCCAGGATGCCAGGGGTTGTGTTCTGCCCCCCTGGCTCTTGCTGACTCTGCCCGTGTTTCACCCGAGCCAGTTTGGATGGTGCCATGGATGAGAACGACAGGAGGATCTGGGTGTTTTCCCTGGGTTGAAGTTGAAAACACTTTCAAAGCTATGAAGATGGCAACTGTCACACTCAGGGTGACCCCAAAGGTAGTTGTCCCCAGAGGACATGCAGCCCCTCACCTCCTCCTGAAATCAGCAACCACATCCCACTGTGCTCCTTTGTCACCAGCACCCTGACGCTGCCAGCCCCAAGCACAGCCACGCTGGGCTCACCATGGGGCTGGGGCAGGCGTGAGACTGCGGCACCTCTGCCCCTGCACCTCGTGAATCCCCTGCAGGGCCTGTGATCCCTGTCCCAGGCAGGTGAAGCCCTGCCTTGCCTCTCCCATGCTGTTTTGCAGAGTGGGGCTGACTACAGCTTCCTCGTGAGCCAGAACACGAAGCTCCTGAGCGCGCTGGAGGACCTGCGGCACCGCTGCTCCAGCCTGGCCGAGGAGAACAGCTTGCTGGTGAGCAAGGGAGGCTGTCCTGGGATGCTCTGTGGGGAGGGAGTCCTGGACACAGAGAGCTGCTAGCTGCTTCCAGCTCCAAGAGATCACAGAATCACAGAACATGCTGAGTGATGTCCACAAGGACCATTGAGTCCAACTCCTGGTCCTGAACAGGACCATACCCAAGAGCCACACCATGTGCAGGAGTATTGTCCAAATGCTTCTTGAAGTCATGGAATCATCTGGGCAGGGCCAGAGGACAAAGGGGGTCTGGGTGCTTCAGGTACCCTGGGTGCCTTTGTGCTGCAGCCATCAGCTGGAACTGGACCCTTCCCTGCAGTGCAGAGCAGGGCCAGGCAGGGGAGGGGAGGTCGCTCTTATTTCCTCTTTAACTGGTAAAGCAGAAACAGTGATTCACTCGGCCTTGGCTCCCGGTGACAGTGTAATAGTGCCCCCTGCTCCCACGGGAGCCAAGCACCCAGATCATCCCCAGCTGCACCCCAAAGCCAAGCCAGGCTGCCACAGCCTGGGCCTTCTGCCCTCTCCCCATCTCTGACTCCCCAGGTGGGCAGCCAGGACCCTTAGGAAGTACAAAAAGGGGATATTCCCCTCCTGCATCCTCCCTGGAGAGCATCACCCCTTGCACAGCCCCGTGGCGTGGGGATGCAGCCATGCTGGGCCCCTGCAAATCTGACTGCTCAGCATTTCAGATTTATATCACCCCATTCAAAACGCATATTTTAGATAATTTTCTTACACTAAAGGCATAAATTCAGCATGACATGCACCTCGAGGGATTAACCCCTTATCAGTCATCTGGATTTCAGCAAAGCACAAGCCTGTGTTCTCATCAAATTTGACTCTCAAAAATCAGCCTCAGCCTTCCAGCCCAGGCACCCATGGTGAGGTCTCATAGAGGGAGGGAGGGAGGGAAATAATCGTGAGGATCAGTCGACCTGACATTTCTGCTGATGTGAAAAGACGGCACAACACATCTGGGTACGACCTTGGGAGAAGGAGCCATTGGCAAGTGGCAGCTGATTGGAACAAACAGATAACAAATAAAAGGGGATTAAGAGTGAACAGAATGAATCAGAAGAAAAAGAAAATTTGCTTTGCAAATATCCTAAAGTCCTTTGTCGCCTTTTCCTGCTCATGGTTTGGTGTCAGGAGAGAAAGGACATGGATAAGCTTGCTGTGGGGGTGCAGCATAGATCCTCAGGGATGTGTTGAGTCCTGTAATCCCATGGAAATAAATGGGGAAAACTTTGGAAGAGAAAGCCCAAAGAGTGGGTGGCCAGGATACACTGATGCTGGACATGTGTTGGGTCCTAGCAGAGCCTGCAATGAGCATGCTGTGGATGGAGAGAGACCATGTGGGATGGAGTGAGGTGAGGGGCATCTCATGGGGACCAAGAGGCCACATTAACAAAAATACCAGGAAAACACAGGTTTCAGGGACTGGAGGGGCAACAAGACCAGAGGTTGGTGTTTAATGGTTGGGTTAGTTCTAGGAAAACAGGCCAAACCCTGGCTGGGAAAAGCCCTGGGGGCACCACATGGGCCAGGCAGAGCCAGGGACGTGTGCTCCTGAGCAGGGGCTATACCTCCAACTTCTCCTTCTGCTCTCCAGCGCAGGAGCTGCTTCCCCCAGACAGAGGAGAAGGTGAAGCACCTGAAAAGAAAGAACGCGGAGCTGGCGGTGATAGCCAAGCGCCTGGAGGAGAGAGCCCAGAAGCTCCAGGAGGCAAATCTCAAAGTGGTGGGTGCTGGGACCTGCCATGGCTGGGGAGCTGAGTTGGGAGAACACCTCAGCACCAGGACCTTTGTTTTGCTGCTTCCATTGAGCTAGAAAGGCCTTTTCTTTCCCTTTTTCTTAAACCTACAGCCAACGGGCTTTGCATGTCATAGCAGGGCAGGAATCACCAACCCCAGCCATTGCCAGCTTCTCTGCTCCTCTTGGGGGGCTGGTTTGAGGAATTTCCTCCTGCCTGATTTCTTATGACAGGGTCATCATTTAAGGTAATTAGCTCAGCTTTCTCTGGTTAAGTCATGAAAATAATTAATCTGACTTCATCAAAGGAAACAGGAAGGATTTGAATAAGAAAAGGAGTGTGGTGAAGCAAAACAGGAAGGGGTGAGAGGCAGCTCTGTCCCTCACTTGCAGTTCTGTGCAAGCCACAGGGCTTTTGCCTTCTCCAACCCAGCAGCAGCTTATTGTGAACCTGGAGTGTCTGACACGGTGCAGGAGCAGTGGGAGGTGGCTGTAGAGTGTGGGATCTTGGGCACACGTTCCCGAAGGAAAGCAGGGATTGTGATGGGGAATTCAAGCCATTTAGGATATAAAGGAGGAAGTGAAAGCTGTTCTGGAGAGAAGGTAGGGGGTTTTCCTGGCACTGCTGCCCTCTCTGTTCCCAGACACTGTGCCACCCGTTTGTCATGGGGTTTTGGTACTTGCAGGGCAACAGATGGACTTGTCAGATACTATGTTAAGACAAACCATTTGACATACATCTAACAGCCATGCAGACCCTCCAGCACCTATACAAATACAGTTTTATTTGTTTCCCCAGTGAAAGTTTGGGGTGGGGACAGTTTAAGGCCTGTGCAAGTCCTGGAGAACCAAGTTCCTTGGCTCCTGTGCTGGTCCAAGTGTCCTGACAGCAGGAAGTGCTGGGATGGCTGAGGCTCATGGAGGGTGGGCTGCAGGCAGGACCAGAGGAGGAGCCTTGAGGAGCTGGGGTTATTTTGGCAGCATGTCCCTACAGTGCCCGGTAGAGGTCCTGTGGAGCCAAGGCCACTCAACTTCTGCACATGGGTGAGATGCTCAGGAGGACCTGGGGAGGAAAAGTTTGCACAGAGGATGCTGTGTTCCTGATCAGGCAGAGGAGAGTTTCCCCTTCTCAGATTGTCAGGCTTTGTGCAGATGAAAATAGCTGGGCAGAGAGAGGCAAGGTTGGATAAACGCCAGGACTGGATGTATCTTCATTCCCCATAGGGTTGGGGTGAGCATGGGGGTGTGAGCTGCCCCTTAATCCAACTCTGTGGTGCTGGCACCCAGTGGGAGAGCCAAGCCCAGGGATGGGAGCATCCCAGGGACACTGTGCTGGGCAGCCTCAGCTTCTGCCTGGGCAGACAGAGCCTGTGCTCAGCCAGCTGCCTGTCCCTGCCTGCCCTGCTCTCCCTAAGAACACTGCCATCCCCACCTTCTGCTTCTCTCCCTCCCAGGAAGCATGTGAACCTGAACTGCTTCTCCTGCTGAACATCTCCCAGTCCTCCCCCAGCTGCATTGGCCCTTGCTGAGCTCTCTCCTGCCTCTCCCTTTCCCTCTGTCTTCCACCCATCCATGCTGAAGCTCTTTCCTGCTGCCTAGAAACCCACCGAATCTCCATTTCTCCTCCTAGTTTGGCCCCTTCTATCCTTGATCTCATGCTATACTTGATCCCATGCTCATCTTTCCTGCCGTGCTCCTTTCCTCTTCCCTCTTTCCCCTCCCCACTGTTGCCCTGCCTGCAGCCCCTGTGCTGGCTGTACCCATAGAGTACCATCTCCTTCCCACCTCGTCTTTGACCCACATCTCCATCCAGCCCTTCCTCTTCCACTTTTCCATAGGTCTGTCCTGCTCCTCTGTCTGTTTGTCTGTCCTTTGGGGCCAGGCTGCATTTCTTCACAGTGCTCCCTGTACTGGGTGATGTAGTTAAGGAACACCAAGGGCTCATGGGGTGGTGGTTATTGAAAATCAAGGGGTGATGGGGCAGTGTTAAGGAACACCAAGGGTGATGGGGTGGTCGTTATCACCACACACTTGGCTTTCTCCCTTACCTCTCACCTCACTCTTTTCTCTCTGGTGTAGGTAACTGCTCCTGTGCCTCTGAAGGGCTCCAGCCTGGAACTGTGCAAAAAAGCATTTGCCCGCCAGCGTGCCAAGGACCTGACAGAGCAAGCCAGTGCTCTCCTGGCAAAAGACAAGCAGATTGAAGCTCTGCAGCAGGAATGTCGGGAGCTGCAGGCTAAACTCTTGGCAGGGAAGGTGAGACACTTTGTGGGACATCACTGTGGGTCTGGGGACAAGTGGTGCAATGGCAGTGATAGAAACCAGGCCCCAGGAAGTGGTGTGCGGGGAATTAGTCCCAAGGGCAGGCTGAAAACAGAGGGGACTTGATGTCTGAGCTGAATGGGGACACTGAGAGAATGTGTGGTAGAGACAGTGTCCAGACCCTTCCAGAACAGTGTGTTGGGTGACACCCTGCTTGTTTCTCCATCAGTTTGTGGATCTGAGCTGCCATGTCTAGCAGAGACTAAAACTCCTTCCCTGGAAACCCCCAAGCAGGCACAGACACAGGGTGACTTTTCATAGGGAGAGCTTCAAGGAAGATGTACAAGCATGGCCTTCTTTTAAAGTGTTTCTTTGAGAAGCCAACCAGCACATTCCCAAGAACCAGTCTAGATCCCAAGCCTTGAGCTGCAGCTTTCTGAGCACTCACAGCCACCAAGAGACTGGTGATAACTCAGGGCCTCCTGACATGTTTATGACTAGGGCTACGAGCCACCAGACAGGGCTGGGTGTTCATGAAACCATCCCCAGTGCTGGTGTTCGCTCCTGGGCTGGGGACCTATGTTCCCCTCAGCACCAGCACAGGCTGTGCCGATAGAAATGGTGGGATAAAGGGATAATTCAGCTCACCCCGAGATCTAGAACTGGTCACATGGGTCGCTCCTCCAAAGCTCTTCTCTGCAACGGCTCTGAAAGGAGACTCTGCAGGCAGCTAACGCTGGGTGAGATGGTTCCCACTCAAGGTGACTAAAGCAACCTGTTCTGGGCATCTCAGTTGCGTCTTTTATTCATGAACTGGATGTTTACAGTTTAGGCCAGTTCCAGTCTCCTGAGAAGCTAAGTAACACTTGGGCCTGCACTGGTTTCCCTCTGTTTTGCTAAAGCAAATGTGGTCAAGTGCCACCCTCCATCCCTGCCCCCAGCTGAGCTGAACACTTGCACTTCTACCTGCCCTACTTACATGGTACTTAGGTGATAAATACTTCCTCATTGAAAACACCTTTATTTTTGTCCCTGAGCTCCCCATATGTTCATTTTAACTACACAGTTGAAGGTGGATTCTCAGTCTTTCCCTAATGTACATCTAGTCAGCATAAGAACAATGGGGTGTATTTGATGTTTGTACAGAGCTACCCCATTGATCCTTCCTGGCATTAAACCACAGGACAAACTTATCCAGGTCTGTCTGCTCTACAGTGCCAGCAGGAAGTTTTGTTCCCACCCCTTGGATTTCTTAACCCAAGCCCCCACAGGAAGGGGAACAGACCCTTTTCAAACCATTCTGATTTTCCTAGCGGAGTGTGCTGGGCAACCTGAACCTGCCAGGGGCAGGAGAATGACAAATTGCAGAGGAATGTGACAGAAGCGGGTGAGCAAGATTCATTACTGGCCAAGGAAAAGCACCTGGGTGCAACCCTCAGGGCTGACAAATTCAGCCACAGCCTTCCTAGGCCATGGGGTGACCTGGGTGACCACCCTGTCCCAGAAGGTGATATTGTCCATGCCACCAGTAACCACGACATCAATGCCTGAGCAGGGAATCCACAGAAAAGAGAGCAATATAGATCATTCTGTCTGATCTTGTTGTTCCCATTTCTCTTCCAGGCAAACCGCTCATTAAATTTTAATTTCCAGCTACTTAAAATTCCAAATTCCCCTAATCTGTCTGCAGCATGCAAAATGCATTACGCTAGTGAAGGGGGTTTTATGCAGAGATATGATGTGCACACTCAGAGTTTGTAACCAAATCAGTTTTAATCTCGGGTATTTAAACCAGCACAAATTTTTCAGTAGCTATGAAATGGATCCACTCAGTTCCCTGGCAGTGGCAGGACTCACACCCTGCACCCCAGGCTGCAAAGACATTGGTCTTGTTTTGCAAAGTCAGGGCTCTTAGGATGGGATAAAATAATTTCCTGAGCTCATAGTCTGGTAGTCTGCTTTTAACCAAACCCCAGCTCCAGCTAAATCCAGGCTGCAATTTCTTGCAGCATGGATTCTTGGAAGTGGGGGATTGGGGCTAACAGCTGCAGGGGATGGGTATAATAGAAACTGAGGGGAGGACTGAGCTTTTTTTCTACTCCCTTGTTCCCCCAGGCTCCGGAGGTTGTTTGTTGGGATTAGCTGCCTTTTTTCGGTGGGGGACAGGAGATTTTATACACAGCCACGGCCAATTTTGTTTAAAGTACTAATACCCTGATAGTCTGAACACAGGTCTGGCACAGAGGAGGCCCAGCTGCTCACTTCTTGAATCTATAATCAGTTCCCATTAATGCTGCCTCAGTTTCCCCCTTGGAGCATGAGAGTAACCATGGTTTTCTCTACAAATTGTATTTATAAAGCACACACTCTTTTTAGGGCAAATAAGATGTGACTGGGGAAGCAGATTAAATTTGTCCTGGATACCAAATGTGTGTTTAATTCTCTGGCTTAGGAGCTTTTCAGGGGAATGAGCAATGTCTCCCCCAGCAGCAGATTTGTAAAGACAGGTTTTCATAACCCAGTTTTGTTCATATGGACATGCAGGTACACGTTCCTTCAGCTTTCTGAAATCTGAAAACCCTTGAAGAATTAGATAACCTGGAGACATATTCTCCCCGGTTTTGTGAGAGTCAGATTGTGCTGGTTTTCTTCAAAAGGTGCTGTGTTTGGGTTGGGAGTGGATGTGTGCTAAAGATAGGTGTCCATCACACATACTGTCTCAAGAGGAGAGAAATCAAGAATGTTAGAAAACCAAACATTATCCTGAGGGTGAACTGACCCAATCTCAGATGTTCTTCATTCCTGCAACCTGTCAAAGCCCAGCGCTTACCAGCACCCACACCAAGGAGTAAAGAAAGCAGCGAGGGCTCTGGTTTAGCTGGGACATGAAATGACATTGTCCTGCCACGCTCCCTGCTGGCATGTGCTGAGATGGCCCTTGCTTGGAACAGCCCCTGGGCATCGTGCTGGGAGAGCTGCAGGAGCATTACAAAAGCATTACAGGCCGGGGTTTATCTTCATAAGGAATAATGTATTTACATGAAGGATGTGAGTTTTGAGGCTTTGGAGACCCGGGCATTAGCCATGTGTGGGGGCCACACTACCTGGGTTTCACCAGCCTATCCTCATTGGGCGTTTGCATGTTAAACGTGACCCGTCCCGCCTTTTGAAGCTTGTCAGTGCCACATTGCGGTGTTTGGTTTCCCACAGGACGACCCTCACTGCCTGAATATCATCGAGTTCGACCGCCTGCTGCGGGAATCCCAGCGAGAGGTGCTGCGGCTCCAGAGGCAGATCGCGCTCAAGAATTTCAAGGAGTGTCTGCGTTCCTCCAAAATGAGCTCAGGCAGTGCCATGCCCAATGCTGCCACACGGCTGGGACCGACAAATTCCTGCCTCAAAGGCGCACCTCGACCAAAGGAGGCCTTGGGAGACCCAGCACCGGGAGGGAGAGCTCACAGGGAGGTGAGACAAGTGGGTCAGTGGTCGGAAAGTTTGGCTATTTAATTACTCAATTAATTGCAGTTCTTAGGGAACTTCACTTTGGGAAGGTGAGGGCTGTGGTGCACATCCGCTGCAAACAGGTGCAGTGCTGGTTTCCAAAGGGACCAATTCCAGTGCCAGGGCTGACAGGGTGAGGAGGGACATGGATGCTGCTGGCAGTGCATGCCAGCACAGGGACATTGAGCAGTCCTGGGGGCTCAGTCCTGCTCATTTTCCCTGGGATGGGGCTCCTGTGCCGTGTTTTCCAGCTTAGGAAACCAGGCAATGTTGCTTTTTCATAGAGTCACGGAACAGTTTAGATTGGAGGAATCTTAAAGTGCCATGGGCAGGGACCCCTTTCACTTTCAGTCCGAGCCAGTTTCCAGCCTGGCCTTGGACACTTCCAGGGATGGGGCAGCCACAGCTTCTCTGGGCACCCTGTGACAGGGCCTCCCCACCCTCACAGGGAACAATTCCTTCCCAATATCCCATCTGATCCTGCCCTCTGACAGTGGGAGCCATTCCCTGTGTCCTGTCCCTCCATCCCTTGTCCCCAGTCCTTCTCCAGCTCTCCTGGAGCCCCTCTAGGCCCTGGCAGGGGCTCTGAGCTCTCCCTGCAGCCTTCTCCGCTCCAAGTGAGCCCCCCCAGCTCTCCCAGCCTGGCTCCAGAGCAGAGGGGTTCAAGCCCTCGGAGCAGCTCCATGGACTCCTCCGGACTCGCTGCAGCAGCGGGGCCCGCACAGCGGGCTGCAGCTGCAGGGCGTCCTCCCAGCACAGAGGGGCAGGATCGCCCCGCCGGTGCTGCCGGGGTCCGGCCCGACGCCGCTGCCTCTGCACCCGCGGCCCCTCCGCCCGCAGTGGTTCCGCCCGGCAGATCCGGGGCCGCCTGAGGGCGCCGCCCCCGCCGGGCCGCGCAGCCGCCAGGTAAGGCTGGGCCGGGCCCCGCGGGGCTGGGCTGGG
>VZRZ01008060.1:189130-348292 GCA_013398175.1 Climacteris rufus
AGCCGGGCCGGGGCCTCCGCGGGGCCGGGCCGCGAGTGCCGCTGTGCTCCGCAGCCCCCGGGCCGGCGGGGCCGGCGTCTCCGAGCTACGGGGACCTCGGGTTCCGGGGCGTTCGGCTGCTGAGGGTTCTCCCGGTTCCTTCCCGAGTTTTCAGTGAGGTAGAATCCCACATGCCCCGGTGGAAGGGCAGGCTGCGCATCTTTCCGGCACCCTCCAGCCAGCTGCTCTCGTTCATTGCCTCCTGGCTCTTACAGCAGATGTGTTGAATATTCCTTCCTTGTCCGTCTATTCCAAGTCAGTTGTGGATTTATAACCCCCTGTCCTTCAGCCGTTTTTTTGGTTTTTTTCCCCAGCCTCTTCCATTATTCAGTGTTGATCATCTTTGTCTCTTTCCTTTGTGTGTTTCCTCAGTCAGTTTTGTGTTGGGGAAGCAGCGTGCAGCAGCATCCCGAATGCTGTGGCACTGATTTATGTGATGGCATAATGAAGTTTTCTGTCCCTTTCCCAATAGATCTCTTTATCTTTTTGTTTAAGCGCTGAGTTCTGTTAAACCATCGTTTGTCTCTGTAATCTCTCGGTGTCACGAGGCGCTCATCACTGTGTGTCTCTGCTACATCAGTACTTGGAGAGCACAGTTTCTGCTCTCTCCTTTTCAGCCCTCTCATTTTTACTGGATATTTACCCAAGACAAAACCTTTCCCTTGCCCTGTGGTGGCTCAGTGTCTGCAGAAACCAGTTAAAGCACTGTAGCTGAATGTGTTCTGGGCACCCAAGCAGGTTCCTGCTGGATCTCCCTCACTCATTTACTTGCTGACATCTTAGAAAAACTCTAGAGATTTGTGAATGTGGGTTTTTTAAATTATCTGCCTTATCTTTGTTACGATTTCTCTCAGTTTGCCCAGAACTGATGTCAAATGTACTGGTCTGTCTTTCTACAGATGTCCACAGGAATATGCTTAAAACTCTTGAATTCTTTTCAAAAGTAGGTATTTGCCACTTTACAGTTATTTTGGATTAAGGCAGTGTTGGAGAAGTGACTTGCTGCACATATTGATTCATTTCCTGGTCAAGTGAGAGATTCAGTTCACGCCAAAGAGGTTTTTGAACCCTGGAGTGAATATTACCTAATCTTGATGGTTTGTTGCCCTTTATTTTGTTAACTTCCACAGTTCATATAGACAGTTCAGTTGGAGAGAGATCCTCAACTCTGTCCTTCATAGTTTGAGATTTCTGCCACAGTGGCCCCCATATTCCTCTGTGATGAAGAGGGATGCACAGTTTTATTTTTTTTCCCTCTGCCCTGCCCTTGCCTTCCTAGAAAGACCCTTCCATACCTTGATTTTCACCCGATCCTGCAGATTCTGTCAGACAAGACAGCTTTTCTCTTATTTTCTCTGACTCGGGAGAGTCTGTCCTCACTGTCAGAATATTTTCTGGCTGATAAATATGTCAGCAAGGCTAAGTCTGACAGCACTGGTGAAGGGAGGAGGCTGTTGCCTGTCCCTTGGCTGAACCTTGTACCACAGAGCACCTGGGCTGGAGCCCCAGGAGGGGCTGAGGGCGCTGGGGGGGCTCAGCCTGGAGCAAAGGAGGCTCAGGGGGCCCTGCTGGCTCTGCACAGCTCCTGCCAGGAGGGGCAGCCAGGGGGGTCGGGCTCTGCTCCCAGGGAACAGGGACAGGAGCAGAGGGAACGGCCTCAGGCTGGGCCAGGGGAGGCTCAGGTTGGACAGCAGCAGGAATTTCTCTATGGAAAGGGTGGTCAGGCACAGGAAGGGGCTGCCCAGGGAGGTGGTGGAGTCCCCATCCCTGGAGGTGCCCAAGGAAGGACTGGACGTGGCACTCAGTGCTCTGGGCTGGGGGACAGGGTGGGGATCGGTCTCAGGTTGGATTCGGTGGTCTTGGAAGTCTTTTCCAAACTCAGTGATTCCGGGGTTCTCTGAAATACCAATTTGAAACTTAGCATGAGCAAGGTGATTGAAAAAAAAAAAAGTGTCAGAAACATTTTCACATGGATATTGCACAGTTAAATTCAGGTTTCACAGCACACCGGAAAGCCCCTAAGGGGACTCATGAGGTACCATGGGTTGGATGGAGGATCACAAGATTTCCAGGTGCTGGTTGATGCTCAGACTGTCAGACTCTGCAGTGAATCTTACTCCATAGATGGTAGGGAACAAGATTCACAGGGGAGGTGATTTCAGAATTTTCTTTGTAGCAAAAAAAGAGTAGTCTGGACTTGGTAGTCTGGACTTGAGTGTGGGCTCTTGGAGCTCTCAGGCTTTCAGCAGAAGAGCTGTGAATATAGATGTAGTTAGAACATATTTCAAGCCAAAAATAGGTTAAAAATCTCATCGTAGGTATAGTGGTTAGACACTGCCCATAGGTGTTGCCCTGACTTCTGCAGTTCTGGATGTTATCATTCTTTTGTAACTAGCTCTCAGACATTCTCTGTAAACATAGTCATGTTATTGTAACGGTATCTTTTTATTTACATTCCTTTCTCCTGGGCACAGAAGTTTGATGGACATTTCCTGTGACCAGTGTGATTGAGGGGAGGCCCTTTGTCTCCTCCAATACACAGTGAATTATAAGGCACAAATATAATAAAGATGGGCAGGGAAGCCCAGAGAACTTGTTCCTTCAGAGAACTTGTTCCTTCACTCTGCAGAGGTTTCTTCTTTCTCCTTCTTTCATGTCATTACTGCAACACTAAGGACTGTCTGTAAAAGGAGCTCAGACCTCATCCCATGGGTCACTCAGCACTGCAGGTGTTCACAGTGAAATGAGGAATTCCGTGTCTGAGGAGAGCTCAGCTGAAGGCTAAGGCTGACGTGGAGTCACAAACTCCTGCTGCTTCCTCACTTTACAAGTTGGCTTTGATGATCTTAAAGATCTGTCCCTAAAACCTGTTTAGCAAAAATAACTTTACAGTGAATGTTTAAGACATTATCAAGGCCCTTTTCCTCTCTGTATCTCAGTCCTTGCCCTGCAATGGGGGGTTACTCTGGGCGGACAATGTCAAGTCAAGTATCAGCTGAGAGCAAGAATTCAGAGGATTAAGGTGTGTTTGTCTGTGACCCAAGTAAAAAGGCATTTTTTTAGAAACTTGTGTATAAATATACATTAAAAGTATCTACTTTCATGTGATTTGGTGGTGGCACATGAGCCATGGCACTGCTGCCGTTTCAGCCCTTTGCAGCAGAAGTGGAATGCTCCATTTCTTGGTAGTGTTTGTCTGCTCTTCCCTGCCCTTCAGATTCTGAAATTTTCACTGTTTTGTGCCCTTTGCAGACTGTTTTCTCTTCTAACCATCTTCTCTGTGTCACTCTGGGGAGGGCCATGAAAGGTGCTCCTTGAGGTGAGGCACAAATGGGATCTTGGATCTGAGAGCTTCTAGGAGCCCACTGTTCTTTGGGGCTGCTTCAGTCAAGCTGGGCTGGCTGACACTGGGCTCCAGGAGACTCCCAGCACAGAGATCCCTGGCATGTGTCCAGCTTTCTCCATGTCCAGTGGTGCAGCTCAGAGATCAGGAGTTCCCCTGTGGAGCATTGCTCTCCTGAGTGGTACTGCCAGGAGAATCCCTTCTCCCTCGGGGTGCTCTGTAGTCCTGGATGTCCCTGAGCTCTCTGGCTTCTCTTCTGCTTTCAGGTGGAACCAGGTGTGCAGCCATTGGGACCTGCCTCTGAAGGACATGAAAATTTCCCTCCCAAAAATGCAATAACAAATCAGGAGAGCAGCAAACAGATACAACAGTTGGTGAGTTGTGAACCTGGTTTGGGGGAAGGAGTGCCCTACTTTTTTTTTTTTGGGGGGGGAGTTTCACACATGCAATCCAGGTAGAGATTTTGGGGGCTGAAGTCTTTTTAGGTGCAGCTGCTCTGCCAAAGTGGGAAGCTTGGGGAATCAGTGGGAGAACACAGGCCATCTGCATGGAGAGTGTTGCTGGGTGGCAGGGGAATATGTCACACTCATATGGAGCAAAACATGCTGGTAGGTTCTGTGCTGTGTTTGGTTTAAACTTATTTGAATGGGGGACAGATGTGGATGAGGAATATGTCCCTTGTGAATTTTTCCAGCAAATTAGGACAGTTCACAAGGAGGTTTAGCAGCTCTTGTGTGTCTGAGGGCTAGTGAGTAGCTGCAGATCAAGAAGATGTCTGTGCCCTGTTAGGTGTCATTGGAATTTGAATAGGAGCTCAAATAGCACAGCTATAGTGTTTAAAGATGAAAAATTTGTACAGGTCTGTCATTTTGTCCCCCACAGCTTGTCCTCTGTACTGTTCTATACGAATAGCATCAGTTCATGCAAGTGGGAACAGAACTGTTTCCAGACTAAGGCCTTAGGAAAGAGAGGAATAGTTGTTTCACTTGAAAAGGTTTTTGGTTTTCTTACTTTTCAGAAGACTTTCCCCTAGTTTCTACATTGTTTAAGTTTTCACAAAGAGATTTTTGTAAGAAAATAAAAATAACTAATATGGCACTAGGTCTGAGAAGCTGGGCTTGAATTTCATCTGCATTGTAAGAGTGTGGACTTGCTGATCTACTTCTGCTTGTTTTGTGCAGGAATTTGAACTCAAGAAAAAGCGCAAAAAATGTGAAAACCTTGAGCATGAAGTGAGGAAAAAGCATAAGAGATGCAAAGAACTAGTAAGTGTTCTTCTTGGCTACTGTTATGAGCATAATAGGAGAAGAGGGGCTAAGTTGTTGTGGGCCTCTCTCAGATTCTCTCCAATTTATCTTAATAAGGCTCACCAGTCTTGCTGTTTATTTGAACCGGGTCACAAATTTTGGGCTCCAGCCCTTAAGGTTGGGATTGTTTATTTAGTCTTTCAGCTACCCATGGGCTGAGTACAGCTACATAAATCACTGGATGAAATTCTATGGCCTTTGGTAGTTTGGGGAGACACTTAACCATTTGCACAGGGTCTCCAGACAGGTATCGAGATGGTAACTACACCATCCCACTGTCATTTTCTTGTGCTTCTTACTTGTTGGCTGAAATACTGCCTCTGTGTAATTCCAGTGAGGTTTTGCAGGTCACAGCAGAGCATCTGGATTTCTGCCTTCCGTTTCTTGTTTGCTTTGCTTAAGAGATCACAGACTGGTTTGGGTTGAAAGGGACTTCAAATGTCATCCAGATCAAGCCCTATTGTCTGGGCCAGGGCTGGCTCTGTTTGAGTAGTGTTACTCACTGTTGCCTCCCTCCCCTTGAGCAGCATCTCAGCAGCATCCTGAACCATCAGGAAATGGGAGCAGTGGAGCTGCTCTGCAGGATAATTTGGGGGAGTTGGACTGACAGCCTTGGTGTAGTAATTCCTGCTCTTTCTGGACAGGAGATTCAGCTGCAGGAGGTGCAGAATGAAAATGCACGACTGGCTGAAGAGAACTTACAGCTGAATGAGAAGGCTGGGTGGGCAGGACAGGTAAAAGCAGTGTCCTTGTCACGTGGAGCATTGGCTCCTGCAAAACTGCTGAGAAGAACATGCTGTTCTCAAGTTGCCAGCTTGGTTGTGTGCTGATCTGGGCTTCTGTTTCCAGCTTCTTCTCTGGACAAATGTAATGCGTAGGAGTTAGAAAGTCACTTGTCATGTGTCAATTTGCCACCATGCGTAGGGCTTCCCAGTTATTTAATAACTGCTGTATTTAATAACTGCTCTAAGTGGAAACGTTTGTCTTTGCTTGATAGTCTGCATTGCTAATAGTTATCAAGCCACAATGCACCCCGAAACCAAAAATTCCTTGTAGTAAGTGAAGGAGGCAAAGATGATTTCAGCAGACTACTGCATTTTCTGTCCTGTTCTATGTGTTTAATCCTACCATGTAGGATTAAAAATGCTTACAGACCTTTGTGTTTTTTTTTTTTTTTTAATCTCTTCGTTATGTAGCCTGTTCCTATCCCAGTCCTGCCCTCCTTGCAAACAGGGAGGGGAGATGAATCTAGGGAAAGAAGCAGTGTGCAAATAAAGTGTCACACAGTGAGGACCGATACAAGTGGTTGTTTATTTGTTTTAAATGAAAAACAGAGGGAGAGGAGGTTCCTGATTTTGGTATCATTGCCAGTAGAAAGCACAGAAATAAATCGGTCTCCATTGCATATAACGAAAGGTACACCTATGCCTGCTTGTGCTCACTGAAAATCCTTTCTCTTCAGGTTGAATCTGAGAATGCTGACCTGAAATTACAGGTTGTTCTGGTGACTAAGGAACGGGATTCAGTAATTCAGACAAATCAAGGACTCCAAACCAAGCTGGAGAATCTAGAGCAGGTGCTGAAGGTCAGTAGGATCCCCATGGCTGGAAGGACTGTCCAAACACCTTCTGCTTCTTTTGGATGGCACATGTTGTCTCTTTGCCCTTTCTGACCATGCTTTTTTCTCTGGGCTTCCAGTGGGAATTCTTCTTCTGCAGGATCCTGGGATATGGCTTTCCAAAGTGGGCAGAGAGTGGAAAGACTGCTTCAGGGATTTGGGTGGGAGAGGAGATAAAGTGTCAATCACTGATTTAAGGGTTTTCTTTGACTGTGTTGCTCTGCCTTGTACTGAGAATTTGTTACTTTCTCCTGTGTGCAATGATGCCATGGAACACGGGCTATGGTTTGGCTCCGTGGCCACTGGTAGGACACAGGAGTGGGTTTCAGTAGTGTCCCCCCTCAGCTGTGTGTGCCTTGTCCTGCAGCACATGAGAAATGTGGCTGAGCGGAGGCAGCAGCTGGAAGTGGAGCACAAGGAAGCACTGCTAGTCCTGCAGGAGAAGCAGGAGGAGGTCCGGCGGTTACAGCAGGTGTGTGGGCTGGGACAGGGACATTTTCCTCTCTGTATGGACTCCTGCACTTTGTTTCTTTGGAGGTGTGCATGGAGGAGGTAAATGTGAATTGTCAGGGTAGGAGTATTTGAGTCCAGGTGAACTCTGGTACCTGAGCGAAGTGAAGGGCTTTGCTTGTGAATGTCAGCTCTGACCTGTCACTGCTGTTTGTCCAAAGCCCAGAGATGCTTTCAGGCTGTACAGTGGTTTAAATCATAAAATCATGGAATCATTTAGGTTGGAAAAGCCCTCTAAGGTCATCAAGTCCAACCGTTCCCCCAGCACTGCCAAGGCCACCACTGACCATGTCCCCAAGTGCCACATCAGCACAGCTTTTAAAACTCCACAGGGATGAGGACTCCACCACTGCCCTGGGTAGTCTGTGCCAGGAACTGTAAAGAAATTTTCCCCAAAATCCCTCTCCTCCTGTCCCTGTTCCCTGGGAGCAGAGCCCGACCCCCCTGGCTGCCCCTCCTGGCAGGAGCTGTGCAGAGCCAGCAGGGCCCCCTGAGCCTCCTTTGCTCCAGGCTGAGCCCCCCCAGCTCCCTCAGCCACTCAGCATCAGATCTGTCCTCCAATCTGTAATGGGCTACCAAGGTGGGATGACAGCAGAAGTGAACTCAGGTCAGCTGCTTTCTGATTTACTCCCTTCCTTATTTTTCCTTAGGCACAGGCAGAGGCAAGAAGGGAACATGAGGGAGCAGTACAGCTTCTAGAGGTAAGACAAAAGGAAACGAGGGATTAGTGACTTCAGATTTGGTACCTTTTGTTCTTAATATCAGCTTTTTTGATGCCCTGGGTTTTTTTGGTTCTTGAGCAAAATGCTGTAGTTGGATGCAACATGTTGCAATGAAAGTAATATTTGGGGTCAAAGTTTCGGGGAATTAAATCCTGGCTTGCTCAGTCCTCAGATAGGTTACTTCTTTCAGGTTGTGCCCAAAATCTCTTTCAGGCGTGCATTTAGTAACCAATGTCAGATCTGCCTGCTCCATTTTCCAGTGTTATGTGAGAGTTCTTGTGTCCATGGGATTTGAAATTTTTCTTGTATGTGCTCTATGTGTTTCATTAGGGAAAAATAGGAAAAATGTGGCCTTTGCTGAGCATAAGGAGTGGTGAAGCTTGAGGCAGCTCCCTTGTCCCTTTTTCTCTGACATACACAGGGAATGTGCTTTGCTTGGTGGCTGGCAGTGTCACTGTGTAGCCTGACAGATGTGCCAAGCACTGCTTTGAGGTTGATTGGCATCAGCTCAGTGTCTGTCAGGATGACTCTGAAGAAAACCTTGGATTCCTGGAGCTTCAAAGGAAAAGCACCAAACCCTGGAACTTGATGTGGCAATTTAGTGACTACCAGAGGGTAGGTTGGCTATGCTGGCAAGTGGAGCATCTTCTCCTCTCTTGGAGTTTTTCTGAGCACTAAAAGATTAGAGATGAGCAGAAGGTCTCACTGTGCATCCAGACAGTGAGATCTTCTGGGGCCATGGTCCTGTCTTCAGTGGTGACAAACAGTCAGGGATTTCAGGCTGAACTCCCTGTGCCACTGCTGTGCATCTCTGTGGCTGTTGGGACCCCAGGATTGTTGATCCAGATGGGAAGTGTCCTTGATGGAGGAGATTGCTCCATGACTGCAAATAGCACGAGCTTTAGAGGGGGCCTGACCCGTGTCTGAGCTGTACAGCCCAAGAGTTTTGGGCTTCTGCTGAACAGGATTGAAATTGTTGCAGGCTGGGTGCGTATTGGGGGATGTGGCATTATGTATTGTCCCCTTGCCATATCCCTTTGGGGACATCTGCTTTTGGCTGCAGAGATGGGATCAGGTGATACAGGTGCTGCTCTACCTCAGCTGGTGTTCAGTGGGGTTCTGAGCAGCCTTTAGGGCAGGGAGGGTTGATGTTTCAAGGTCACATTGGAGCAACCTGGTCTAGTGAAGGTGCCCCTGCCCACAGAACAAGATGAGTTTTACGGTCCCTTCCAGCCCAAACCATTCTGGGATTTGACGATTCTATGATGGGTTGCCAAACATTTCCAGAACTAACTCATTGAGGGGTTAGAGAACCTACTTAGGTTTAAACCAAACATTTCCCTGTGCGAAGGAAGAAAGGAACAGTCCTGTTGTTCTGTGTTTGAGGGGCTGGTCATGTTCTTCTGTAAGGGCCTCATCACTTAAATATTCTTGCTTTCATGTTACTGGTACAGAGATCACTGAATCATGGAATGGTTTAGGTTGGAAGGGACATTAAAGTTCATCCAGTTCCACCCCATACCATAAGCAGGAACATCTTCCACTAGACCAGGTTTTTCAGAGCCCTGTTCAATCTGACTGAATTTTATAAGGAAGACCAATGAAAAAGGAATTGTCATTAAAAGCCAGTTTAATGTGGAGCAACAGTAATTTAAATTACTGAATTATAATCATAGTCATTCCAGAACATTAGTGTAGGGCAGATTTAGGGGGTTTGAGGTGCTTATTCTGTGTATTGTCAGTTTTACTTGTGCTTGAATTGCTTTTTGATGTGGTATTAATGAAGTGATATGATATAATGAAAAATGAGTGTAGTCCATTTTCCTGTTAGAAGAGTTCTGTCCCATTACTGTCATAAGTGGAATCTCCCTCCTTGGAGATGTTCAGAACTGGACAGAGCTCTTGGCAGCCAACCCTGCTCTGAGCTGAGGGCTTGGAGCAGGTGATCCCCTGTGCTCCAGGTGATCTCCTTCTGCCTCCAGTGTTCTGTAGTTCTGAGATAAGGCAGTAATAGGTGAGCAGAGTATGGAATGGGGTGTGTGCCGGATTGCCATGAATAGAAGCACTGTCTCAGCTTGGGAAGAAAACCTTGAGGGTTATGGTCATGGGAATGAGGGAGTTCAGTGTTTCCAAAGTACACCAGACAAAACTTCAACGGCCTATGGCACTGCAAAGATGCAAAAGGTGACAGCCTCATTCCAGGAATCCATTTTTTTTGGCAAATAAGGTGACCAGAGCTCAACTTTGCTTGTTTTCCCTGACCTGGGAGCAGGATGTAGGACTGAGCAGGCTGTCAGCTGCTTCAGGTCCTGTCACAGCCATATTCTAAGCTGTGCCTTAATTCTGGGCACTCCATGGCCTCAGACCTGGGGAAAGGTCTGGACACAAAATGTTCATTCAGTTGATTTTATGGGTGGGTCCAATGCGCTGGGAAAAGGGGGCTTGAAATTTAGCAGCCACTCTAAGCATATTGTCATTTATCTCAAAGTACGCTGTGATTTGGAGTCCCTCAAAAAGTGCCTATCCATGCATTTGGTGTGTGGGATTTGACTTTTGTTTGGCAAGCAGATGCTTCTGGGAATGAGGTGGGAATCTCAGTATGGAACAAGGCAGACCCTGTAAGTTGGTGAGAAAACACTTTAATTCAGACTGAGGGTTGGCTGTCTTTGGCAGAGTGTTGGTTCTGGGTTAGTGTAACTGCTGATGTGGTTTGATATCTCTTTTTGCTTTTCTTCTCGCTCCCAGAGTACTTTGGATTGCATGCAGGTACTGCTATAATCCTGTCAAACTGGACATTTTCCCCTCTGTCCTGACTTTGACAGTTGCTTGATATTCTTGTTTTAGCTATACTCTGGAAAAGATTGCAAGAGTGTCACTGCCAAGAAATAAATGTAATTAAAGGAGCTCCCACTTCGAGTTTGATGGAGCAGCTGCTTTTCTCTTTAAGTCTTTGCTTTCTTGACCATTTAGAATTAGGAGTTTATTTTTTTGGCACTTCCAGATTTTTAGAATTGTTCAGCTGTGTTCCTTCTCCACATTTAAATGTCTTTTGGGAAGTACTTGCATTCCAAGAGCGAAGTGTTTCCTTCGAACCCAAAAGCAGTGGTGGCACCATTGCAAATGAGTGTTGTGGAGAAGAAGATGGGTCCTGCTGGCTTTGTAATTGGGTGGAAGATGGGAAGCAGAGATTGTGGATAATAGTTTTCCCAGAAGAGGTAGTAACTAATGAAGTTCCAGCCTGGGAGCTGTGCTAGCTGACCTGTTCACAGTTGATTCGGAAAGAAGGCTGATATGGAAGTATTACCGTGCTGCCTGTTATTAGCCACTTATTTCGACTTAGACGCAGAACAGAGGAGATGGAGTCAGAGTGTTCTCGTGTTCAGAGCAAAGGGCGGAAGGGGGGGAGAACCCACCTTCGTTTAATTCTTATATACACTTTTAGAAATCACAGATCATTGGAGAAAGTTAACACTTCCGTCTTTAACTCCAGTGGTTAAAAGAAGTGTCCGTCAAAAGGATCTGTGTCCATGGGAAAGGAATGTGAAAAGATAATTTTTACAACAACATAGCTATGTTTACAGAATCTTGTCCTTGAAACTGTCTAACAGAGAGAGCTAGCTATTTTAACAGTGAAAAATGGGCAACATGGAAGTGCTGGTGTTTGTAACTGATAGAAAACTGCTTAAAAACCTTAAAAGCCGGTGGAGATTTCAGGAGGAATGGGGAGATGAAATGCAGGTAACACTCACTGTGCAAAGGTAGGTGGAGGAGAGGGAGCTGGAACTAAACATGCCCAGTGGTGGGCTTGGAATTCCCTGCTGGGGCAGGAGGTGCAGAGTTGGAGTTAGGGGGATTGTTAAAAAAATGTAAGTCACAAGTCTGGTCAAAAAAGCAAGTACAGTGTTGGGAACTCTCAGGAAAGGACTTCACTGGGGTATGCTCACATCCTGTAGAAGTTGCACCCACACTGATGTGGAGGTACAGATGTTCCTTTAATCTCTTTGGCATCAGCCTTGCTTTTAGTAAGAGCTTGGACTGCACACCTGTAGAATTCCCTTCTAGCAAAATGGGGATTCTCTGATCTCAAAAATATATGGCAGAAGATACGGAGAAAGGGAACAAGGGACATCTGGAAGGCGAACATGAGCTGGGAAGTGGAACAGACCAACTAAGAAGGAGGGTGTCTCAGAGGATGGGGCTGAGCTGGTGGTGGTTGGGTGTGGAAAATCAGTTCCTGAACTGGTGGTTAAACTGACCCTACCAAGCTCTGCTCCTGCTCTTGCAGCCTCTTCTGGAAATCCCACTGCTCTGTCCCAGTTGTGTGAAGCTCCTCTTGCTCCCCATTTTGGGTTGGGCATAGAAGTCTTTTCTGTGTGTGGGGCTGGATTCCTGCTGGTTCCCTGACCTCCTGGCCATGTCCTTGGGCTCCTCTTCCTTATCCTCCTGCCTCCCAGCACTGCCCTGGAAACCTGCTGCTTCCCAGCTGTGTGTGATCCCCTGCAAGTAGCTGCTAGAAGTACACATTGTGTATGATGTGGCAGTGGTACTTAAGGGATGTTTGGATGTTGTTTGGAATAAGATTTAAAAGACACCTGACTGATTAGGTATCTTAAACTGTGAATTATCCGGGATATTGGCTTGGCCACCAGTGTAAATGGATTTAAACTGTGGTTTATGAATTTACAGGACAAGGTATAATTATGATGCTATTAAACACAATATCCAGATGCACCTGCTGGATCATGTCTCCAGAGAAGACAGGAAATCCCTCTCTCGTCCTGCAGTCATTCTGTACCTGTCTCTTGGTGTAGACTGTATCCCAGGGTGGGTTCAGGGATGGATGCTGGACTTGAGGAAGCCCTTCTTTGATCCAGTGCAACTCTTCTTGCTGTTGAGGGTTTCTTTTCTCTATTAAGATGTAATGTGTAGAGGAGAAGTATTTATGTGAAAAATCTGAACTGTAAGTAAGTTCAAACACTCCTAATGACAGAGGAATCCTGTGCAATGTGACTTAGTAAACAAGGAGACTGAGCAAGTGGATAACACAGACAGTTCTGCAAGTTACTCCTGGCATCTGATTTCAGTTGAGAGACAGTTCTTGCCAAACTTTGGAGACTTCACCAGGTTTTCCTTAAAGCACCTGAGAGCACCTTTGAACCTGTGGAGGGAACAAGTGATAAACTGAAACGCCTAAAATAGATATGTCACAGTGAAATGAAAGTGCATAACCCTCCTAAATACTTAGGGCACGGCTTCAAAGGTTCTGTGTTGCTCTGAGACCACAGAGAGAGCTTTTTCCAGGTCAGAAGTGTTATTTTTAGAGCTGCTTAAAAACGCAGGCTTTCTGTCTCAAATAATATTTGAAGGCATCATTTATTTTTTGAGTTGGAAGGAAAAAAAACACTTCAGACACATTTTGTAGAATAGAAAATTTTGAAGAGCGCTGCACAGTCATCTGTTTTGGTGCATCTTACCTACAAAAAAACAGCGATAGAAGGGAAAGGAGCAATATCCTGGAAACTGATCTGCCTGCAACCTGGGAGAATGGGAGCATGTGTAAGGACAGCCAGGGCTCAGCAATACTTTATAAGGGGAAGTTTTAGAGATGGTAAAAAGACAAAATGGGAAAATACAAATGATTCTCTAGTAGGAATGTGTCCTTCCTTCTCCGTAGTGTTTCCCAAGGCTCCTCTGCATCTCATCTTGCTGAGATGCAGCTTTCTTGTCCACAGTATGCATTTGCCTGGAGCAAGTCATCCCTGTAGGACCTTGGGGGAAGTGTGTAGGCTTCCCACATCAAAAGAAAGTTCTGCAACATGGGCCAGGGTGCTCTTTGTCCTTCCTAGTGCTGGAGAAGCCAGTGCCTGAAGGGACAATTGGGAGTCCTGCTCAGAATGGTCAGGAGGTCAGGGTAAGGTTTTGGGAGCTTGCTGGAGCCTCTGGAGTGACGGACAAGTTTGGGAGAGCAATTCCTTTTGGAGACATGATTTTAATGCTCCAAAAACCATGCAAAGCCTTTTGAATCTTTTTAAGGCTTATTTATCTCTGACTTATCTCATTGGTCTTGTGCAGGGCTGGGAAAGGATATTGAAGTTCAAACACAGCTTTTCAGGGATGATTCTTAAAGGAGTTTACAGTCAGCTTCCTCAGAGATGCTGAGCTTCAGCTTTTCAAAGATACTATAGGTGTGAAGCTGCCAGTTTCCAATGCCTGTTCCTGGGCAGGGCATTTAAAAGCATCCTTAGCTCCTCAGAGTCTGGGAAAAGATGCAGCAAAGGCAAATCCTGTTTGGAGCCTCGCTGTTTCCATAGGAGCTTGTTCCTCACCTTGTTCTCTCCTGCCAGGCCCGGGTGAAGGATCTGGAAGACCAGTGTCGCAGTCAAACAGAGCAGTTCAGCCTCCTGTCCCAGGAACTCCAACAATTCCGGCTTCAAACGGGAAAAATCGACCTTCTCACTTCCACTCTGGTGACTTCAGAGCTTCCCCTTGCTCTGTGCAGCTCCACCCCACAGCCCCACTGGGAGAAGGGTAATTGCTGGATGTGCCTACAAGGGCTTTGGCAAATGAGTTGATATTTATGTAAATGAAAAGGGCTAAAGGAGATAATGCAAATGTTTAGTTAAATTTTGGAATCTCTGTCTCTGTTGTAAATACTTTTGGTTTATTCTGTAAAGAGAACCTGGGATTTCTGTGGCCAAGGAGAGCCTGGAGTGTCCAGTTTGTTAAACAAGGCACACTTTAGGGACGTGGGCTGCTGCCAGCAGTGCTCTCTGCTGATCCTGTATCCTGCCTGTGGCTGTAACTAATGGACAGCTGATTGTGTTGCAGAATCAGCTGTTCCTGGATTGCTCCCTCACCAGAGCACAAAGAAGGCTCACAATGAAGGGAGTGATGAGCTGGAATCGTCGCAGCGGGGGCCGGACACCACCATGGGCTCCCCAGCTGCTCCCACCAGTGCTCAGAAACAAGCCAAGAAAGGGGAATCTCAGTCCAGCTCTTCAAAATCAGAATCCATGCAGAACAGCCCAAAATCCTGCCCAACTCCGGAGGTCAGTATGGGAGTCCCCTCTGAGGCCTGTGCTTTCCAGCCAGAAGGGAATAAATGCATTGCTGAGAGCACCAGTAAAGTTGCATTCGTCCCTGAGTAAGGCTGCATTCATCCCCCTGTAGGGTCACATGCATTCAGCAGTAAGGTTGCATTCATTCCCTCCTGGCTGCCTTGATAAAATGGGAAAAACAAGAGAAAAGCTGTAGAAAAATATTGAATTTGCCTTGGATGCCATGTCTGTAAGGCTCATTTTAACGTATTGCTGTGCTCCAGGAAGGAAACAACTGGTTAGACTGTGCCTGGGAGCTTGGAGAAGGAGCGGGCTGGGAAGTGTGGGAAAGCTCTTGCTAAGCTTTCTTGTGGCATGACAGCTGTCACTAAAACACATAAAGGCTATAAATTGGAATTTTTAGCATGTTGAGAAACAGTGTCCAGACTATTTTTGGCCTTGAGCAGTGGATGAGGAACTCAAACTTCTTGCTTGGTGTTTTTAGTTATTAAGATTTTACTTGGTGAAAGAAACCACAAGAAGATGCTGAGTTTCTGCTAAGAGGAATGGAACTAACAGGCTTTGCTTGTTGTACTGGCAAGATCTCATCGATGGTTGTTGCTTCTCTTCCCCAGGAGCCCTTCTGTGATGCTGTGGGGTTCACTGGAGCAGTGGTTGATACTCTTGGCTGCACATTAGTTGAGGGGATAGTTTAAAGCAGAGCAGTGCTGTGCGGAGGGCTGGGTGTGGTGGCCTGGGAGGGGCACCTTTTGCTCTTTTGGGATTTCTTGAGCACTAAAACCACTGAAGTGCTGAGGTGCCATGGTCAAGACACCCACAGCAACGGGCTGCTGCAGTGCCAGGCAGTGCCTCCCACTGTCTAAGAGCTCTGGGAAGTGCCGTGTTCAGAGACAAAGTGAAGGTCGCACCTGGGGAGGAGCAGGTGTGGAAGTGTTAGCAATTCTGTTGCAGGAAAAATTCCTACTTTTTAGTTCAAGGTAAAGCTTGAAAGCCATCATGCCTCCCCAGAGAGATAAGTGCGTGCAGAGAACTGTGTGGGATCCTTGGAAAAGAGCCAGCGCCTGGAGTGTTCGGCTTCAACAACACATAGTTATGGGAACATTCCAGGCTACTAAAAGCTCCTCCATTTGGGTGTTACAGGTATTTGTTGTCCAAGGACACAAGGCAAGTTTGCATTGCAAGGAGTGCACTGCCTTGCAAGGATGCTCTGAACTCTTTCAGGGGTTAACTCTGGCACATCATGTATTAGAAAAAATACATTATATTCTGGTGGCTGTAATGGGTCTTCATCAAAAATACATTTGCTTTGAGGTCTGCTTTAAAAAGGTAGCTTGGATTGGTTCATTGGCACAATTTCAAACAAACCCCAGGGAGTGCATTGCCTCAAGAAGTAGGGTTGCATTATAGAACCCATATCCACTGGATGTAAAATCCCAAAATTTCACCGGGATCAAAAAAGCTGAGAGAAATTTCTCAAAGGTGCTTCTGCCAGTAGGCACCAAATGCCTTGAGATGCAACCTCCAGCTTAGCAAGTGCAGAAGGAGCTGATGGAAAGGGAGAGGCTGTAGCAGGAAGGGGAGTTTCTTGCCTGCCCTGGCTCTTGTCCTTTCTCGTTCAGCATACGCTGTTATCAGAGCCAGGTAAAACCAAAAGTTCCCACCAAAGCTCTGTCTAAAGTACACAGGCATCATACTGAGAATGGAACTGCCTGAACAGAAGCAGTTAAAGACCTCAGCATCCAACAGAGCTCTTTGTTCAGGCTGACCTTTGTGTTGCACACAGGGACAACTACCATTTAGAGGTAGCAAGAAATCAATATACTGAATTACGGATGTGTGCAGTGGAAGAGGTCTCCAGAATCTCTAGTCCAATCTCCAGCTCCAGTGGGACTGTCACCAGCACTGGATCAGTGTGTCCATGGCTTTGTTGAGCTGAGGCTACAGGTTCTTCAAGAATGGAGATCCTGCAGTTCAGTGCATCACCCACCTGCACAAGATGTTCTTCCTGATGCCTTACAGAAAGCCCTGAAGCTCCAGCTTGGGGTTGTTGTCTCTGGTTACTATTTCTTACCTAGAAAGTCATTCTTACAGATGGACCTTAGCCCAGGAGCCAGACTGACACCGACCATGATCTTACGGGATGTGTTCACTATGTACAAACACTTTGAGTGTTCCTTTACTCAGATCCTTATCTTTACATTTTTAGGTGGACACTGCAAGTGAAATGGAAGAACTGGATGTTGACAGCATCTCCCTCATGCCAGAGCCCAGCAGCCAAGGCCCTGCAAAGCTTCAGGTGTTCTTAGCTCGATACAGGTACTGAGTGGTCACTGCTTGTGCAGTGTGAAATTACACAGGTTATCCCCTAGTTCCCTACTTCACACTCTTCTCCAGGATTCACCACTTAGGAGTAGATAATATTAGATTGTTAGGTATTATTGGGTATCTTATTCTTCCATGGGATTTTCAGGCTGGGAGAGCTGGGGGTGCCCACCTGGAGAAGAGAAGGCTTCAGGGAGACCTTAGAGCCCCTTTCCAGTGCCTAAAGAGGCTCCAGAAGAGCAGGAGAGGGACTTGGGACAAGGGCTGGAGGGACAGGACACAGGGAATGACTCCCACTGCCAGAGGGCAGGGATGGATGGGATATTGGGAAGAAATTGTTCCCTGGGAGGGTGGAGAGGCTCTGGCACAGGGTGCCCAGAGAAGCTGTGGCTGCCCCATCCCTGGAAGTGTCCAAGGCCAGGTTGGACGGGGCTTGGAGTACCCTGGGATAGTGGAAGGTGTCCCTGCCCATGGCAGGGAATAAAGTGGATGAACTTTAATGTGCCAACCTAAATCATTCCTTGATTGAATGATTTTTTGAGACCTGTTATTTCCTGCACAGTCCAGGCTTAGCTCAACAGAAGCACATTAAACTCAGTAGCTGTTCTGTGAACAGCACTGTGTGAGACCTTCAGTGTTGTTCTCTACTGAACTTTCAGTTTGAATTGACAGATTCATTGAAATGTCTGTTTTTTTCAGAATAGTGCAAGAAATTTTCTCCAATAAATCTTATCCAAAATTAAGAAAATTTCAGTTTAGAATTCCTGAAGTTTTGTGCCAAAATCTTTCTGGCTGTAATTTTTAAAGGCCAAAAAGAATGCACAGAATAAACCCAGATTTTTCTGATAACTGTTTCTGTTCACTGAGTCTTCATGGTCAAGCTCAAATTGCTATTTACAGTTCAAAGAGTATTGACATATCCTTCAGGTTTTACATTGGAGATTGAGAGGATGAGAACTGGAGTGATCCTGTGCTTGTGAGGACCACATCAAATATAATCTGTGTCTTCTTGTCAAAGTCTTGGGCCCATAAGGTCTCAGTCAGCTCACAGAGGTAAACATTGTTCTGACATGATGAAATCCCTTTTAAGGGCTAAAGAGCGAGAATTGGTAGTAGGTGTTTGTAAAAAGAAAGGTTTTTCATGAAGCATTTTCCTGTGAAATGAGACCCTCTGATTAGCTTGAGCATCCCTGTTCAGGCAGGTTAGAACTGCCTGGAGTCCAAGTCATATCACCAATGTATTTATAATTTTGTTGCTGGTTAAGTTTTTGGACTGCTGTTGAAACTGTGGGGTTAGAGCAGGAGGAGGAGACACCCCAGCCTCTCTGTGCGGCCTCTTCCAATGCTTGCTCACCCTCAAAGTAAAGAAGTTTTTCCTCAGAATCATATGGAACTTCCTGTGTTTCAGTTTGTGCCCATTGCCCCTTGTCCTGTCACTGGGCAGCAGTGGAAGAGTCTGGCCCTGTCCTACCCACCCTTAAGATATCTGTGCATTGATAAAATCCCCTTTCTGTTGTCTTTTCTCAAGGCTGAACAAGCCCAGCTCAGAGAGAGATGCTCCAGTCCGCTCAGTATCCCAATATCCCTGTTTCTTTGGATGCCACAAAACATCTGTTCCGCTCCTCAGAAATTATCTGTGATTAAATATTGTTATACGTAAACTACAGTCTTGACTTTTGTCTGTGGAATTTGTCACATGCCAAAGTGGATGCATTCCCAGTGAATTGAAAGCTTACCAGCATCACAGCTGGAATGTGTTGCTGGAAAAGTTCCTATACAAATTAAGTCTTCCTATTGCAAATATTTCAGCTACAATCCTTTCGATGGACCTAATGAAAATCCAGAGGCAGAGCTTCCGCTGACTGCTGGAGAATATATTTACATCTATGGAGATATGGATGAAGATGGCTTCTTTGAAGGTGTGTTTTAATAAAATGAAATGTGACTGAGCTGCTGTGGAGAGATGATCTCTCTCCAGAAAATGAGAGAGGAATTTAGTGAATCTTGAAGCCTCAGGGTAAAGGTTTTCTGCCCAAAGTCAGTTTGTTGGAAGGAAGAGTGGATTCTGCTGGAAAAGGGTTTCTTTATGTCATCATTGAATTAAGTCTAAAACTGAAATCCTTTCAGTGGGAATTTTGCTACTGCTTTCAGCAAGCTCCAGGTTTCGTCCCCATATGCTTCCTCCCTCACCATGGAGAGGAACATGTTCAGCACCTTCTGGAGATGGGCTGTTCCCCTTTTTCCAGTGACTGTGGTGAGCCATCAAGTGATGGGCTCCATTGCCTCCTGCTCTTTTGGCAGAGAGGGGGTAAAATAATCAACCCAAACTACAATTGTGACCCTCGCTGGTGTCACACAGTGTTTCTGGTTTGGCCCCTTTGCAGACATGATGCTGGTTGATTAAGAGGTGAATGGAATTGAAACAAGAATTGTGGGCTGTAAATGTGTACTGAGGTTTCTTTGTGGAGCCACTTGCTTAAGGTGTGATGGATCCTGATTTCCTGAGGTGCTTTGTAAGAGCTGAGGCAAATGCATGTGTGTTGCACTGCTTGCTCTGTGACTGCTCTGCCTCTTTTTTCTTTCTTTCTTTTCCCAAGCTCTTCATTTATTTATTTGTTTCTTGTTTAAAGAATAAAAAGGTTATTCTTTACTAACCTTTTCTGCTTTCCCTGCTTTCAGTTGATTCGCTGTAGGTAGAGTTTGAAACGGGGAAGGCAGTGCAGTCCCTTCGTGCTGTTCATTTGTGATTTGATGGGTCTGCATGATCCAGGTGCTGTGTATCTGTTGTCCCGTCCCTACGAATCTTTCTGGGACACGTTTAGTACAGGAATTAACTTAAGAAAGGAGGTAGCTAAAAGGAAGGCCAGAGCTGAATACAGAGCTGGAAAGATGGGCTTTCTTGAGGAAGTACTACAAATCCCAAATCTGTATGGCTGGGAGAAGATGTAAAATCATCAATCTGCATGGTTTGGGAAGGCTAGAAAAGTTAGTGAAAGAGCTGTGATGAGGAAGAATGCGATAATGAAGAAGGAGAAACCCTTTAACTAATTACACAACCCACCTTTCTGCTCTGGAATGTGCAGAGCAGTGACTCTCCTCACTGTGGCCATTGGGATCTAACAAGGGAAGCCCTAGGAAATGCAGGAAACATTGCCAGGAATAACCTCCTCGAGGTTTTTTCCATTCCTGACTGCAGAGCAGTTGTACCCTAGTGTAGATGTTGTCCCATAGTTCTGACAGCTGGGTTGGAAGGCTCAATGGCAGGAGCCATGGTAACAGGTGTCCTGTTTTTTGTTTAGGGGAGCTGATGGATGGCCGACGAGGGCTCGTCCCCTCCAATTTTGTTGAGCGAGTTTCAGATGATGACCTCATGACGTTTCTGCCTCCGGAGCTGTATGATCTCACCCATAGCTCATACCAGGAGAAAAGTTTGGTCAGTGCAAGCACCAGCAGTGGAGATAAGAGTGAGTTCTCCATTGAAGAGAGTAGCATCAGTCCGTTGGCCAGTAGAGCAGAAGGAGACCGGGAGGAACCCATTAGTCACACAGCTGTGCCTTACCCAAGAAAACTAACTCTGATCAAGCAGCTTGCCAGAAGCATAGTTGTAGGCTGGGAACCACCTCTTTTGCCAGCTGGCTGCCCAGACATACAAAGCTACAACATCTATGTGGATGAAGAGTTACGCCAGAATGTGAAGAGTGGCCTTCAGACCAAAGCAGTGATAGAAAAGCTGGATTTACATGCCAGGGCTTACCGTGTGTCCGTGCAGACGGTGACGGAGCATGGCAGGTCTGACAAACTGCGCTGCACTTTCTTTGTGGGGCAGGATTTTGGCATGGCACCCACGATGCTGAAAGTCAGAAGTGTCACGGCCACATCAGCGGAGGTCACGTGGCTGCCCTGCAACAGCAACTACAGCCATGGGGTGTATCTCAACGGGCAGGAGTGCGACGTGACCAAACCAGGCGTGTACTGGTACACCTTCCGCAACTTGCAGCCCAGCACCCAGTATGTGGCCAAGCTGGAGGCCCGGCTCATGAAAACTCCTTGGGAAGAGGTGCCTGAGGGGCAGGAGCAGGACTCAGCCGTGATACACTTCACAACCCCTCTAGCAGGTACCAGAGGCCTCTGCACAGGGAGTGTTGGAGTGCTGTGCTCTGATGGCCCTTTGTCAGGAAGCCTTGGAGTGAAGGGAAGTGAGGTTGATAGGTCCCCAAAGCCTGAGGTGCTGCACTGTTTTGTCTTAATGTTTGTCTTCCTTTATTTAAAAATTTGATTATCCCTTTTGCTTTCATTTGCTCTGGGAAGACATCCACTGTGCTGGTTGGAGCAGCATGCCTCCTGGGCAGCGAAGAGCTGGTTTGCCATGACCTTTCTCCAATGGTTGCTGCATCTTGGCCTCAGCTACTTTTGCAAAGTTCTGTTTTCTGTGCATTAAAGCTTTCACAGAACAAGAGCACCTTATTTCCTCTGGTTATGTCTGTCATTTCCCAGGACTGGCCCGGCTGTTGTAGTTCAGTTCTGCAGGGGCAACTCTGGTTGGGAGTTTGCTCTTTGATTCTAATCAGGGTTGAGCTTTATGCTGTAGCCAGATAAGCAAGAGGAAAATGTGTTTGGTCTCTCACAGGCACACCTGATGCTCCTTTGGATGTCCAGGTAGAAGCTGGTCCCTCTCCAGGTATCCTGGTTATCAGCTGGCTGCCTGTCACCATTGATGCCGAGGGATCTTCCAATGGGGTCCGGGTCACCGGATATGCTGTGTACGCAGATGGACAGAAGGTACTGGGTGTGAGGTGTGGCTGGGGCTGCTGCAGGGGTAACAGGAGGTGTCAGACCTCAAGACATGGAAAGCTGGATCCAGTAAGCATGACCTGAGAAGGCAGTGACAGTCCTTGGCCTGGAAAGGCGTGAGATCAGAGAAGGGACATTACTTGGGCTGTGTGATGCACACCACAAAAGACATCTCTCCAGATTTTGGAGGTGCTCCTGGGGCAGGACACTTCAGCAGCAAAACAGGACAGTCCTCTGCTCAGCCCAGGCACTGGCCTGATCTTTTGGGAAACAATGAGTCCCTGGGACGTGGACAGAGCACAAGGACAAGTGGACAACCACCACCTGGGGCTTTCTCTGGAATGTGAGAAAGCTCCATCATAAACCTGGCATCCCCAGAGCGTGGGCAGCAGGGGAGGGGAGGATTCTGCCCGTCTGCCGAGCTGAGGTGAGACCCCAGCCAGAAGAGCTGCCTCCAGCTCTATAGCCCCCAACATCAGAGGGACGTGGAGCTGCTCAAGGGAGTTGAGAGGAGACCACAGAGCTACTTCAAGGGCTGGAGCCCCTCTGCTCTGGAGCCAGGCTGGGAGAGTTGGAGGTGTTCACCTGGGGGGAAGAGAAGGCTCCAGGGAGACATTAGAGCCTCTTTCCAGTGCCTGAAGGGGCTCCAACAAAGCTAGAGAGGGACTTTGTATAAGGGCCTGGAGGGACAGGACAAGGGGGAATGGCTTCTCACTGCCAGAGGGCAGGGTTAGATGGGATATTAGGAAGGAATTGTTCCCTATGAGGGTGGTGAGGCCCTGGCACAGGGTGCCCAGAGAAACTGTGTCTGCTGCATCCCTGGAAGTGTTCAAGGCCAGGTTGGATGGGGCTTGGAGTAAGCTGGGATAGTGGAAGGTGTCCCTGCCCATGGCAGGGGCTGGAATGAGATGGTTTTTAAAGTCCCTTCCCACCCAAACCATTCCATGCTTTTAACATACAAACACCCCAGGGTTCAGTACCATTACTGGTGCAGAACGTCCAAGAGCATTCTGTATTAGAAGTGTCCTATGGTCTTGTGCACACGTGATGTTGTTTGGAGGAGCACAGAGCAAAACAGAATGATGCTGTGTTGGATAATTGCTCTTTTGTCATGGAAATACTTTTTCCCTCTACACTGGTCAAAAGAGAGGCCAGATAAAGGGAAAAGCTGTTTAAAGTTTAGGAAACAAGGAGAGTTAAAATTTGGAGTAGGAGTGAATATATTCATATTTTGTAGACTATCCAATTTCTCAAATGATTATTGTAACAATTTCTCTTTATTGTTCATTCTTCACAGATATTGTGCGGAAGGCTGGGAATTCTGCACAATTGCTCTCAGAGCTTTGGGGTCTGTCTTAACTTTGGGTTGGTAATTGTTCTTCTCAGAAGGGCTGAACTGAGTACAATAAATAATTCCTCCCTATTCTTTTGTTTACAGGTGATAGAAGTTACTTCTCCAACGGCTGGGAGTGTCCTGGTGGACTTGTCCCAGCTTCAGATGTTCCAGGTGTGCCGGGAGGTTTCTGTGAGGACGATGTCTCCGTACGGGGAGTCTGCGGATTCAATTCCAGCCCAGATTTCCTCAGTCCTGCTGCGATCCTCCCACTGCACTTCCTCTGTCTGCACCACTGTTCCCTCCAGACTGTCTCGGGGGGGCCCCAGGGCCTTGCTGCCTGCCCGCAGTCCACAGCACACTCCCGCGCTCCTGCTCCAACAGAAAATTCCTGCCGAGAGTTCAGATGCCAAATTGACTGATCGCTCCTCCAGCCCTGCTGGCTCAGCCTGGCCCCTGCCCGATAAAGCCTCTTCCCCACCACACCTCCCCTCTCCCAGTGCTTCCTTGGTGCAGGCTCCAGGCACTTGTCCGCAGGTGTCGGACATTGGGGGAGACAAGAAATGCCTGAGTGTGCCTCCCCAGCAGGCTGGCACAGTGCTCCCAGGGCAGGGCACGGAGTCTGGCCCTTCCCAGGAACCGGGATTGCAACAGCTGGGTGAAGGGATGGAGGTGCAGGTAAGTGCTTACTTCTCTTGCCCAGTGCCACGTGTGCAGGGAAGGGGAATGGATAGTTTTGGGGAAGGGAACAAGATGCCACTGAGCATCTCTCTGTGACACATTGTTGCCTCTGGGCCGTCATCCAGTGGTTGGAAAAGTGTCAGGGAGTTTTGGCTCACCTCTTGATTCTGTGTGCAAGCAGATGAGAAACAGAGTCAGGAAAGGAAGAATTTGCAAAGTTAGAGGGTTAAAAGGATGTTCCTGTGTTGGTCTGGCATTGCTGTGCTCTCTGACTTGAAGGGATCTTCTTCAGTCTGGTGGGTTTGCACAAGGCAGTGGTGGAGCACCTTACTGGATGGCAGAGCGAGGCAGCCATGGCTGCAGAACTGGCACTGTCCTGACACTGCGCATGTGGAATTCCCAATGGGTCAGTGGAATTCCCAGTAGGGTGAGTGACTGCTTTCAGAGCTCTTTTAGGACAGTGGTGAGGATGTCTGAGAGCCATGTAAAACAGGTAAATGATTGCTCTGTGACCAGAGCAAAGTAGAGCCTCCTTGTGTGCGATGTATTACGTCAGGGAAAAGGATCTATTTCCCATTCTGACCTTTGACATCAGAACTCAGGGAAGTGCTTCAAACTGTTAAATTCAGCATAACTTCCTTAGTCATGTCAGTGTGACCTTGCAAAGGCTCAGAGTTTGGCTGAGACTTCTGAGAATTGCTGGAGCAACAGAAGCTCAGTGGGCCCAAGGGCAAAAGCCAGGTAAATACCCAGAAGAACTGAGATGTTGAGACCAGAATTTCAGTGATTAGCCCCATGCCATTTGCAACTCACGGTCCCTCAGGTCAACTGCTGGATTCATTTACCCATTTTTCCTAGAGTCATGGAATGGTTGGGGTTGGAAGAGACCCTAAAGATCATCCAGTGCATGACATGGACATTTTCCACTAGGCCAGGCTGCTCCAAGCCCCATCTGACCTGGCCTTGCACACTTCCAGGATGAGGAGTGTCCTGGTGGATTTCTCCCAGCTTCAGATGTTTCAGGTGTGCTGGGAGATTTCTCTGAGAATGATGTCTCAGCTGGTGGATTCAGTTCCAGCCCAGATTTCCTTGATTTTCTGTGAACATCTCACTGGACTTCACCAGTTTCCAGCACTGTTGCCTCCAGACATTCAGATGTCTGATGTAGACGGCTGCACTTGGGGTGGTTGATGTGCCTCCTTTGTAGAGAGGAATGAAATGGGTGCTCCCAGGATGCAAATCATCCTTCTCACTCGAGATGTGTCTCTTCACTTGGCTGTCAACAAAGGGAAACAGGGCAGGAGGATCTGAGCTGTGAGATTAGACATGAGATCAGGACCCGGCTGTTTTTTGTCTGAGCCCAGAGGACGTTGAAAAGCTTGACACTGCAACGTCTGAATGTCCGTGGGGTTTGATCCTTTAATATTTTCAAAGTGTATCTGGTACTTAAGGACAAGTTTGTGCTCCATTGCAAAATGCAGGGAGGCTCCCTTGATCAGAATGAGAGAAGGAGGTGATTGATGAATGCCCACGTGCCTTACCCTCCTTATTTCTGGGGCTCCATTCCTCCATCTCCCAGAGGTTTTCTTGATCTGGTTGGAATACAGATGAAAACTTTCTTTAATTCTAACTAGGTGACATAATCAGGAGCTTGTTGTACTCTCTGTGTATATTATTCTTCATTAATTCCCCTTTACTTCACACTCCTTACACCCCAGCAAGTGCTGGAGTAATGTCCTCATCTCCAGCTCAACCCAGCATGCCAGGTGGTGTGTAGGTGTTCTGCCAATTGACAGGGGCGCTTTAAAGGACACAGACACCAATAGAAAGAATCACCTAATTTTACTAGGAATAGTAAGGCAGCACAACACTAAAATGATACATTTAGTAAAATGTCGCAGTGCGCTTGGCAGAAGCTGCTGCTTCTGAGCTTCAGGTTTTGGTGGGAAGAAAACCCAGGCAAAGCCCTCAGTCGTCTTCTTCCCAGATCTGAACTCTCTGCCTGAGCTGTGGTAAAATCCCATATTTCCCTTGTGTTACCTGTACCTATATCTCAGATGCCATATATGGCTATGTCCTGGAAAGCTCTTCTCCACTGGTCACTTTGAACTGTGCTGTTCCCCATTGGGTGTTCCCTGATCCCATCTCCCTTTAAAAGAGCCCAGCAGGGCTTCCGCCTTGCTCTTTTCTCTGGGTTACTCAGCCATCTGGATAACTCTGGACCCTCCTGAAGCAACACTGGATTCCCAATAAATGGCTGATATCCCGGAGAAAGGCCCTCTGTCTAAGCCTTTTATTCTTGTCTGCGCTACCACACCACACCTGGGGAAACTCTCGTCCTAGAGGAGGCAGCAGAAACAGGTTATCTGCAGTAGCTGGAACTCTGTCCTTTGGGAGAGTTATACAACTCATCCCAGCAGGGATCACACACACATAAAGGCGCTGTCGCTACCTCAAGAGCATTCCGGGCATTAGTGCCTTTAATAAAACGATAAACTTACTATGCGCTCGGCTTTAGCAACAAGCGAAAATAGGCAAGGTAATGCACCTGATCATTACTGTATGAGAGAAAGGGCAGTGATTGAGAAGAGGCCATTGCTGATATCTCCAATACTTCACCATCACCCAGAGCCCGTAGTTGCTGGGCAGCCCCGTTAGGCAGCGAGGGCCTGGAGAGCCCTTCCTGGCAGCTGGGAAATCCCACACAGTGCAGCCACCTGTAGGTGAGGTCTCAGGCTCACCCAGAAAGGGCTCCAGCTTCTATAGGCCCAAACCAGCAAGTCCAAGTGACTTGATTTTATTTTTAGAGCAGAAACACCTGGATCTGATGACACTTCCCAACGAACCAGGGCCAGGGCTTGGCCAGAACCCAGGCCTTGGCTGGGAGGATTTTCCCTAAAATACACTACAAACAAAGCTCTATTCGTTTCGGTTGGGAAAGTTTCTTCAAATGATACATTTCTTGCAGATAATTACACAAAGTCAGGTGAAAGTGTCTAAAGCAGTCGGTTTGGTGCTAAAGAGCAGGCATAAGTGTCTTTGTCATCTGTTTTTAGCTAAATAATAGTGATGCGGTTGGTCACACAGTGCCCAGGATCTATCTTGTAAGTCAGCTCTGGCTGAGGCCTGCTGCTCAGGCCTTAACACATCAGTAGGACATTCCTTTGGCAGATGAGAGTGGGAAACGACCTTGTTGTACAGCTTGGGTTCTTCTTGCTGCTCTGAAACTTTTGACTGTCAATACCTTTGTGGACCTTTCTTGAGCTACACTGAGCACTGGGAGCACTGTGTGTCCCCTGGGAGCTGGGGACAGGGAGGGGTTTACTCCAGGGCTGGCCAACGTTCCCAGCTGCAAATTGCCTGGCAAAATAGTCATATGCCAACAGCACAGAACACATCAGAGGGTCACAGAGTTTGGGGTGATCAGACTCCTTTTGGCGCATAAGTACTCTGAGACACGTCCCCTTCATTTTACTGGTGTTTGGTTTGTTTCCCAGATGGACCAATCTGGAACCAAAGCCCTGGAGCTGGAAGACCCATCTGACAGTGGGGTGAAGCTCCAAACAGAGACCTGCCACATGTGCTCTGTGGAGAAGGCACCCAGAGGTCCCAGTGCTGACACCAAGAGAGAGGCAGAGAAGCACCTGAGCCCAGAGCCTGTGTCCCCCCCCTGCCAGGCTGAGGGGACACAGGACAGCTTCCAAGATGGAAATGCCAGTGGAAGCAACTGCCAGGAGTTCCTAAGGTTGTCTTCTGGCAAGGAGGTGGTGAAAGAAATGGCCAGAGTGAAAAAAGAGGTTTGTTTAACCTTGGTTAAATGTGTTTGCCCATGGAGGAGTGTGGACTGTACTAGACATCCTGAGTTTTCCAGCCCTAGGCAGTGCTGTTCCGCAGGCTGTAAAGCAAGGATTATGATTGTGTGTGTCCACACATGCCGGTCACTCCACTGGGTGCTGCCCACTTTCTTTCCTACCACACCTGAGCTGTGTGTATGCTAGAGAAAGGGAAAATGCTCTTCTATTGCTGAAGTATAGCCTGGGAGGACTGAGAAAATCTGTTTTGCTTTTCAACAGCAAGAAGAAAAACTGTCGGAAATGGGCCACCGCCAGCTGACCCTTTTCACTGAGCACAACCGGAGTTCTGACCTTTCAGATATTTTAGAAGAGGAGGAAGAAGATGAGCTATCTTCAGAACCTCTGGAAGAGAAGAAATGGGACCAGAGAGAAGTGTGTTCCTGGGAGAATGGGGAAAAGGTAACTTGTCCCAAGTGCTGCTTACGGGGAGCGACAGTGCAGCCATACCATGCCATCAGCTCACAGTAGAAGGGGCTAGGCTGAGCCTTTCCCAAGGTCCTGCTGCTCTACTTTGACTTCCAGTGTTGGCTCAAGGTAGTAAAACTACAAGTTCTTTGGGAGAGGGAAGGCTGTATTGGATGGACCCAGGGTTTAATTAGTTGGAAAAACACGCAGTATGATGGGAAGTTTAGAATCCAGGGTTAAAATCAATGCTATTGATCAAGTTCTTAACACAGATGTAAACAGGGAACAGTGAATGCTGTCCGGCACAGAGTGGGATTGTTAGGTTGTGCTGTGCAGGGCTGGGAGTTGGACTCGATCCTTGTGGGTTCCTCCCAACTCAGGATATTCCATGATTCAGTGATTGGTGGGCTTAGGCCTTGATGCTCTCTGTAGCCAGGGATGGCTTGTAGGAGCAGAGCTTTGCAGTTCAAATGCTGCAAGGGAGGAAATCCTGACTAAGCTGAGCTGTATTAATGACCAGGTTAATTCATGCTCAGAGAGTGACATGTGGTCTGAATGCACCTGTGGGAATGTGCTTCCGACTGCATAGCCTGGAAGTGGTGTGTAACCATACAGATGACAGCAGTTGGGATGAATGTCCATGAGGGAAAGCACTGAGGGTGAGAGACTGGGAAATTAGGAAGTTGTGCAGTAAATTTGATACACCTGGATGGCAAGAAAGTGCCTTCTGTTTTATTTTTCATGTGACCAAAGAACATATGTAGTTGATGGTGCCCTGGATGGGGCAGGGAGAGGGCTGGTAAGTGCTGAATTGTAGCAGACAGTGTTGTGATTCTAGAGTAAATTTCCTGCTACTCCTTTTCTCCTTCTGAAGGGGCTTCTGCTTCCCAGGTGAGATATTGGACCTGCAGTGCAGCACATCAGGAGCTCCAGTAGAGCCTGCTGGCTGGAGGGGCTGGGGCTGCCTCTGAATGTTTTGGAAGGGCTTCCAGTTGTTGGGGTTGGACTGGGAAAAAATGGAAGAAAAACACGTTTCCTGGAAGGAGAGAAAAGGAAAAAAGAACAATCAAGAACATCATTCTTCGACTTTTTGTTTCCTGGGCATTTCATTTGCCTTAATGTTTTTGTTTGATTGGGTTTTCTTCTGAAAAGAAACATCAAAACCCCACTCATGTCCTGTTGAGCTGAACAAACTGGTGCTTCTCAACGGGATGAAGTGATTGTTTCCTGCTTTGGCAGTGACAGAGTGAGGGTGACAGGATGCTGAATGGGGAGAGGACATGAAGGGCAGGAAGCTTTAGGGCAAAGAGCTCCCATCACTGTCTTATGGAGTGAAGGGGATGTGACTGGAGCAGGGCTGTTCTCTAGGATTCTGCATATTTAATTAAATTTTCTGTTACCTCAAGACTCCTCAGCTCTTTCGGGATTCAGAGGATGAAAACACGGAGGGGTGCTGCTTTTAAAATGTTTATCGTCAACTAAATTGTTTAATTTCTGAAACTATTTACTATATTAAAACTCAAAAGCAGAAGCCACAACTTTGAAACAGCTAAAAGAAGTCTAACTAGAATTATTTTATGGTTGTATTTACGAATTCTGCATATTCCTAATTGGTGCTAACAAGACCAAAGCCTTGAGCACCTGTCCAGTAAGGACAGTTTGAGAAAATTGAAGGTGTCTGGGTCTAGAGGAGTCGAGTGGGAGATTTTTTAACTGTCTACAACTATTTGAATGATGGTTAAAAGGATGAAAGCCAAGGTCTTCTTGTTTCTGGTAGATGATATATGAAAAGAGACAGAAATCTCATGAGCTGCTGTTCGGGAGGTTCATGTTGGAGATGAGTTCAAACCTCTTTCCCTGGAAGGTGGTGCAGCCTTTGGACAGGTCCCAGAGGGTTTAGGATCTCCATTCTTTGATGTTTTCAAGCCTCATCTAAGCAAAGACACTGATTTATTGTTGGCAACAGTCCTGCTGCAATTAGGAGACTGAATTGGAGACCTCTGGAGGCCCTTTCACAAAGTTCTGAATATAATTCAAGACCAGCTTGTGCTTGGAAAAAGCCATGGAGGTTGGAACTATCAGTAGACAGCTTGCAACTGCCTTTGTTTCTTCCCCACTGTGGTTTAGATTTTAATTATCTCTGAACAGACCTATTCATGGCTGTAGCTTAAAATATCAGTAGCTACACGTGCTTTGTAAGCTGGTTTTAAGTGTCTTTTAGAACACAGAATCACAGAATTAACCAGGTTGGAAAAGACCTTTGAGATCATCAAGTCCAACCTGTGACCAAACACCACCTTATCAGCTAAACCATGGCACTGAGTGCCATGTCCAGGCTTCTTTCAAACACCTCCAGGTGACTCCACCACCTCCCTGGGAAGCCCATTCCAGTGCCCAGTCACTCTTTCAGTGAAGATTTTTTTCCTTATGTCTAGCCTAAACTTTCCCTGGCACAGCTTAAGGCTGTGTCCTCTCATTCTGTCAGTCGTTGCCTGGGAGCAGAGCCTGACCCCACCTGACTGCCACCTCCTGCCAGGGAGTTGCAGAGAGTGATGAGGTCTCCCCTGAGCCTCCTTTTCTCCAGGCTGAACAACCCCAGCTCCCCCAGCTGCTCTTCACAGGGCTTGTGTTCCAGACCCCTCACCAGCCTTGTTGCCCTTCTCTGGACACGTTCAAGCATCTCAGCATCCTCCCTGCACTGGGGGCCCAGAACTGGAAACAGCACTCAAGGTGTGGCCTCACCAGGGCCAAATACAGGAGAAGAATTACTTCCCTGGTCCTGCTGGCCACACTATTCCTGATCCAGGCCAGGTTCCACTGGCCTTCTTGGCCATCTGGGCACACTGCTGGCTCATGGTCAGTCAGCTGTCAACCAGCACCCCCAGGTCCCTCTGCCTGGCCTCTGTCCAGCCACTCTGTCCCATGCCTGCAGCACTGCAGGGGGTTGTAGTGGCCAAAGTGCAGGACCCAGCGCTTGGATTTGTTAAACCTCATTGTTGGACTCAGCCCATCTATCCAGCCTGTCATGTCAGGGAACTTGAACAAGAGACCTCCAGAGGTATCTTCCAGCCAAAATGACACCAATCACTTGGGATTCTACCTTTTATTTTACTGTTAATGTGGTAAGAAACAAACCCATGAATTCTGCAGTTGGTCCACAGCAAATATCAAAATTCAGTAGTGCTGTCCCCAGAATTTTCTGTAACCCTGTAGGCTCTCACCCAGCTGCAAGTGAAACACAGGTCTGTGTGACCTTTTGAGGTGAAGGGTTTTCCTGTGTGTTTCTGGAAACTGCTCCGGGATTTGCAGACAGGAACCTGCTGTAGGACTGCACTTTGCCAGGAGATGAGAAGGGCCCAGATGGCAACATCTCCAAGGGGTGTTCTACAGCACGGGGCCATTCCCAGTGTGAGGACAGAGGTAAGGGGGACCCGTGGCTCCGTGGGTGAGCCCAGGCTGAGGCTCAGCCCTGTGGACAGACAAGCCCATTCCTCTCTGCCATGGAGGGACTTCGCCTCTCCTGCCCCTCGTCCCACGCTGGGGGTGCCAGGCCATGGGACGTCATTCCCGTGGCAGGATGAGGGATGCTGCAGGTAGCTCTGTATGAACAGGGGACGCTGGGAGGGAGCTCTTCCATGCATTTGCCTTCCTCGCTTCCCGCTGCATTGCTGGTTCATCCGATTGCTTTTGCCAGGAGATCCATTGCTGTCTCTGCCCCCTCCCCTTGCTTCGCTGCAGCCACAGCTCCATCCTGCTCTGCTGGGAGGGAATCAGGGTCACTTTGCCTCTCATTTTAATGTTTATTTCCTCTCTTTTTTCCTTTGCTTGTCCTGGCTGTGGCTTTTCTCGGGGTCTGGGTACAGATGGATCTTTGTGATACTGACAGCGATGAGGAGATTCTGGAGAGGATCCTGGAGCTCCCACTTCAGAAGAATCACAGCAAGAAATTGTTCAGCATCCCTGAAGTGACTGAGGATGAGGATGAAGATGAGGATGAAAAAGGTGTTAGAGAAGAAAAGACAGACCCTCAAAACTCCTTGGAAACAGAAACCCACCATTCAGGAAGCACAGAGAAGCCACCCAAAAACAAGGAGCCATTTCTAAAGGAAGATGGGAATAACACTTCCATGGATGTGTCCACTCAGATTCTACAGGAGGAGAATGGTGCTAAGGAGAGCAGAGCAGGTGCTGACCACGCAAATCCTGCCTTTGGCCAGCTGGCCTGGAGTCAGAAGAAGGCAAACTGGATCTGGTGCTATCAGGAGAACGATCCAAAGTCTGGGAGTGGTACGAGTCCCTCTTGGAGCAAGAAGAAGGGAAATAATTATCGAGAGAAGATCCGGAGTCAGCCTGAGATGGGTAGGAAGAGACAGAGTGATTTAACAGAGCACTGCAGTCGTCTGCTGGGCAACTGCAGCCAGATGGGGAGCAGGTTATACAGAGCTCCCAGCCTCAGGGAGGAGCTGAACGTTGTCAGCAGTGCCAGTGGGAAGGAGGGGTTGGATTTTTACAGCCGGGCCAGACAAGGCACCTTACGGAAAAAAGCCCCCAGAGCGGTGGGATCAGGGGGGGCAGAACCTGCTGTGATGGCACCACGCTGCCACAGCCCCAGGAGCCTGGAAATAGACATTGAATATGACTCTGAAGATGACCAGGATTCGACCTGTGCATCCTCCCCGGAGAGCAGGCTGTGGCCAGAGAAGTCCCAGAGCTGCCAGGGGGACTGGAGTGATTGCTCCAGTCAGTCTGAGGTTGCCCACACAGATGGCAGAAGGGACCTCACCAGGCTGGAGATGATGGAAGAGCAGGGTACAGAGTGGGCTAGGTCTCCGAACCGGCGCCTGCGATTCCTCTGCCAGGAGAAGGAAGCCCTGAGATGTGAGAGCAGTTCTGAGGAGCAGGGCTGGGAGCTGGACTGTAAGTCACCTGGCTGGAGAAGGAGGCTCGAACATCCTTCGAAGGGGATACGTAGCACCTCCTTGCACAAAAGGGTTGGGTGACTTTTCCTATTCTGGCTTTGAAGCAGCTTGCAGTGGCACTGGCTTCCCTCTGCTTCCCTGGCCTGCCTGTATCTTGCTTTGTTCAGTGTTGTCCAGAGAAAGGACCCTCCTCTAAGGTTGTCTGGAAGAATATCTGAGAGATTCTGTAGTTCTGTGCTGCTTCGTGGCTTTTCTTGTAGTAGCTGCTTCTGCTTTTCCTGCTCCCTGACCAAGTGTCACCCATGCAGTATTCCTTTTCACACTAAGTCTTCCTCCCCACAGCGGGAGGCTGTGGGACCCAAATGAAAATCCCTGGTGCAATAAGCCGATTGGTGAAAGCTTTGTGTAGATCTTGACCATAATGTCATTGCCTCCCCTTGAAATGCCCTTTTCTGCGTCCTCACCCTTGCCGAGGGGATCGTCACTGGTGCCTGGCAGGGTGCCTGCTGTCCTCAGTTCTGTTTTCCAACTCCCTTGGTCTTTCCAGCTGTAGAGTGTTCCTGAAGAGGAATGTTGCATTTGGATGCACTGCTCTTTGTGGAGTGCGTTTGGGCTGAGCACTGTTCAGGGAGTCAGAAGGCAGAGGCTGCTACTAACTCTCTGGTGGTTCCAATTGCAGGCATGCAGTCATAAAGATTCCAGGGGCCCAGAGCCACCTGGCACAGCTGGCTGGCAGCCTCCCAGCAGCAGACGGAGCAAGAGCATAAGAAGAAGCCAAATGCAGAAGCCTTTGCTCTCTAGTCCAGGTGAGCGGGAATGGGGACAGAGATGGGCAGCAGGCAACAGGGAAACTCCTGGGAATGGCCAGGGAGAGGCTGGCAGGCAGTGTCTGAGCCACGCAGGGCTGGAGCAGCAGGGGCAGGGTGCTGATGTACTCTCTGCTGTCACCTCTGTGCGCAGGCCCTCCAAGGAGCACCACTCCCAAGAGCTCTGCCAAAGATGATGGCATTCGGATCTTTGTGGCTCTCTTTGACTACGATCCTGTCTCCATGTCTCCTAACCCTGATGCAGCAGAGGAGGAGCTCCCATTTAAGGAGGGACAGATCCTGAAAGTAAGAGCTGAGTGAACATCTCTTCCATCTGATGTTCCAGGGACAGCATAACCCTTGGGAGATTTGCACCTTCCTCACGAGGGAAGCAGAGGGGCAGACACTGATATTTTCTCCATGGTGATGTGAGGGAATGGCTTAAGCTGTGCCAGGAGAGGGTCAGGCTGGATATCAGGAAAAGGTTCTTCTCCCAGAGGGTGGTGGGGCACTGACCAGGCTCCCCAGGGAACAGGCACGGCCCCAAGGCTGCTGGAGCTCCGGGAACATTTGGACAACACTCTCAGACACAGGGTGGGCTTGTTGGGGCGTCTGTGTAGGGCCAGGAGTTGGATTCAATGATCCCTGTAGGTCACTTCAAACTCAGAATATTCCATTATTCTTTCTCTGTGCAGCTCAGTCCCTGCAGTATAAACAGTCTCTTTTCCCTTGCAGGTTTGTGGAGACAAGGATGCTGACGGCTTTTACATGGGGGAATGCGCAGGAAGGGAGGGATACATTCCATGCAACATGGTGTCAGAAGTCCCCGTGGAAAACAGTGAGCTCAAGCAGCAGCTCCTAAAGCAGGGGTTCCTGCCTGCTGACACAGAGAGCCCAGGTACTGTGTGTGCGCCTTGCACCTGGCACTCTTTGCTGGAGTGTAGGAAGCTCAGTTGTGCTGTTTTCTGAGGCCAGTGCAGCCACCAAAGCTCAAGGGCTGTCCCTGGATCTGAAGCCTGGTTTAGTGGCTTCTGCACAGCAGGGGGATCTGGCTGGCTGAGGGTGTTCTGAGCTCTCCGTTCATCCCTGACTCCACTGCATCATTTGCAGCTGCTGGAGCTGCTCCTGTGCTGCAGGTGTGTGAATTCAGCACAGAGTGAGGCTGAGCCTCCATGGGGAAGGAGAAAGAAGAAGTGTTTGAAAAGCAGCTGAAGGATGTGAACAGGAATTTTCACTCTGTTCTCTCCTTTGTTTTGCAAGCCTGTAACAGCCCCTGGTCTGACCCTGCTCTTGGGAGAGACAATCTGTGACTTGGGAATGGAGTTGGGGAAGGAAAGGTGTGAAACAGCAATGTAGGCAGACAGGAGTGTGCAAGGAGCAGACCTGGTCTGTGGGTTCCTCCTTCCCTACTCCCTGAAGTATGTGGTCAGTGCGTTGTGCACTGCAGCGACTTCCCTGTTCCTTCCCACTCAAGTACTCGGAGAGGAGAAGGAGCATCAGAGATGTGCATCCTGCACAGCTCTGGCTGAGTCAGGCTCAATGGCTGTGAGCTGCCCCTGCTGTCAACACTGGTGTCCCAGTGCCTGTCTTTCATCCCTTTCACCTCTCATCCTGCACTCCTCTGTGCACCCTCTACTGCCAGTGCCAATTGTTGGATCTGCTCCACTTGTTAAAACACCAGGAGATTCCTGTTTTGGCTGGTCCCTGTTTCCCTGCCAGTTCAGCAGTGAAAAACAGCACAAGTGTTGGTAATGGCAAAGGTGAGCCCATTGTCTGTGCTGGGAAAAAAACGCAAACCAACCTAAAGATAAGAAAACCTAAGCAGAAAAGAAACAATCCAGCTTGTTCCTATTTCTGTTGAGGAAGACCCCGTATCCAGCTCTAACAGGTCTGTAAAATCCCTTCCCACCCAAACCATTCTATGATTCTGAGGGGCTGACAGTACCCAGCTCCTAAATGTGGGTCCCTGGAAAGTTGATCTTGAGCACAGGGATTGAAGGAGCCTGATGCTTTCACTGTGTGATTTTTTTATATATGTATTTGTCCTTTGGCCTCTCTAAGGAGAGGAGATTTGAGTAAGGTGTTTTTCGCATCCTTGCTCTTTCTCCTGTATTGTCTGGTGACAGAGACGGCTGGATGTCTGTGGTGGCCTTTGTCCTTCTGTGGATACACAAGACTCTGCCCTGCCCCACTGTATATTCTTGAAACAGTAAAGGAACTTAATAGCTCTGAGACTTTCTTAAAGATGAAGGGTTTGAAAGTTTTCAGGAGGGTGGTGGTAGTCAGAAAAATGTACCTTGTGTGTGTGTGCAGGAAGTGACTGTAGTTTTGGCACTGGTGGGGCCACACCTCAAATCCTGGGGACAGTTCTGGTCCCCTCATGACACTGAGGGGCTGGAGCATGTCCAGGGAAGGGAACAGAGCTGGGAAGGGGCTGGAACACCAGGAGCAGCTGAGGAAGCTGGGGTGTCTCAGCCTGGAGAAAAGGAGGCTCAGGGGGGACTTTCTGGCTCTGCACAACTCCTGCCAGGAGGGGCAGCCAGATGAGGGTTGGACCTCATGGTCTTAAAGGTCTTTTTCCAACCTTAGTGAGTCTCTTGATTCCTTGGGGCTGTACGTCTGCTGTTTTGCTGCTGCCATAAACCCTTATCACAGCCTTATAAGTAAGGAAATGCCTCACAGGGGTTGGTCCGGGCATTTCTGCAGGTTTGTTTGGGATTTAATCCAGTGCTGACCCTGCTCAGTGCAGAAGCTTTAGCTAGAGACCTGGCATTTTTCGGGTGTTAGTAGTACAAGGTTTTATTTTGTCCTTGTGGTGCTGCTTCTGAAAGATAATGAGCAGCAAAGGCTGTGAGCTGTGGAACAGCTAAAAGGCATAAGTACAGTGTGGATTTCTCTGTGTATTTGGGATGTGGATCATGCCTCATCTGAGTCCACACACAAGGCCTGGAGATTTGGGCTTTGACCCCAGAAGTCCCAGTGTCAGCCTCCCAGGGGAGGCACATCATCTCCTCTGTTCCCTGTTCACTCTTCAAGATGCTTTTCACTTTCTGTTCACTGTTTCTGTTGTCTATTTATTTGGGTTTTTTGGTGTTTTTATTAAGGAAATGGCACATTTTCTCCACCTCCACGTCGCCAAACCGTCCCTCCTCCAAAACCCAGACGCTCCAGGAAAGGTCTGTGTCACCCCCTGCTTCCTCTTTGGTTTTTGCTGTAGGATTACAGACTGCGTTGAATTTTTACTACTTGCTTTCGGGACCCTCAGGTGTTTGTCTTTGTACAACTGCTAGGAAGCAGAAAAGAGAGCCCATCCCTGTGCTGGTGTTAAGTTTTTAACAACAGTGATGTCTTTTATAGTTTTGGAGCTTGACCTCTGCTTCTTGTTATGTCCCTGAGTCCTGGTTACTGGCATAGACTTTGAGTTGCATGAACAGTTTGCTTCTGTTGTTTGCTCCTTGATCTTTGTTCTTTTTACTGTTTGTCAGTTGTGTTGTGTGGTCCCTGTTGAGAGATGAACTCTCACTGATGAGGCATTTTCTTCCCCCAGCAGGGCTGGACAAACAGGAGTGCAAGTCTCAGCCAGGTGAGAATTGCTCTTACTGTGAGCAGGTAATGCATGATTGAAATACAGATGTGTTTTGTGGTCAAGGGCCACGGTGAGACTCTGTGATGCTGCTTCAGAGCACTGTAACAAAAGGTTTTAGTTCTTTTAATTTAGTAGTGGGTGCCAAGTCCTTTCACTGAGCAGGGGATGCTTGCAGAGGGAGGGCACACGTGGTTGTCCTGTGGAAGACCACACTGTGGTCCTTAAGATCCAGGGTACACTGAGAGGGTGCTCCCTCTGCTGAGGTGCATCATCTGTTGATGTCCAGAGAGGCCAAGCCTGAAGCAGGGTTTAAATCCATGAATGTGTGTTTTCTATAATAGCAGACTTGGCTTTTGCAGGCTCAGGGCAGGTCTGTAAATAATGGGGCTAAGCAGGTAGGAGGCTGTTGGAGTGCAGCATGTTCCCTGGATGGCAAGGGCTGCACTTCCCTTTGTACTGCTCCCTGGCACTTGCCAGATAAATTTTGTAGCTCAGATCATTGTGTGGTGGGAGGAGAAAAATCCTTTCCAAGACATTGTAAAGGGACAGCTGTCCTCTGTGTGTGTATATTTATATGTATATTTATATATATATTTATATGTATATGTATATGTATATGTATATTTATATTTATATTTATATTTATATGTGTATAAATATGCAACATAAAATAAAACATTTCTATACATATAGGCAGAACACCAGGATGCTGGAGTGGGGGGATGTTCCCAATTTCGTGCTTATGAGGTGATAGAGGAGATTGGCAAACTGCTTTACCAGAGATCTCTAAAGTATCTCTCCTCAGACTTCCCCAGTATTCTTTTTGCTCAGACCACTACAAGGAGGAGTAAAGGACTTGCTGTGATTTGGGATTTTGTCCTAGTTTTTCCAGCTCCAAATATTTTATTTTTGTCCTGCAGGGCAGAAGCAAAAAGACATTGAAGCAGAGCTGCTGACTCCTTGCAGGATGGTGGCTGCCTTTGACTACAACCCCAAGGAGAGCTCTCCAAACGCAGATGTGGAGGTAACCACCAGCTGCTCACTCCTTTTAGAGGTTTCTTTTTCCTTTCTCTTGTTTCCTTCTCTCTCAAGACACTCAGCACTTTGGTCCAACCAGAGTCTCAGTGAAACTGTGTGAGTGTTCAAGGCATCCTTTAGTGATTAGACAAGACTGAGCAGATCTGGGACAGGAGGAAGCAACTCCTGCTGGTAGCAACTGATCCAGGAAACACTCTGGGATAACGAAGAGCACGCTTAAGGGTTTGGAAGCACTTCTGACACTTAATATTAGCGTAACTTTCGTGTTGAATACCTGTGTAGATCTTCATTCAAGCAGGAAATTTAGCTCCAGTTTAATGGACCAGTCTTCAGACTTCTTGTTTTCAAGCAATTCTTACATATATAATCACAGAATCATGGAATCATGGAATGGTTTGGGTTGGAAAGAACCTTAAAGCTCATCTCATTCCAACGCCCTGCTGTGGGCAGGGGACACCTTCCACTAGACCAGGTTGCAACAAGCCCCTTCCAACCTGGCCTTGGACACTCCCAGGGATGGGGAGGGATATAGTCTAAACAGGGAAGGATATAATCCAAACATTATTTTTGTGGATAAGTCTGTTACAGGTGGAAAGGTGGAAATGCAGAATCCTTTCTGCAAAAAGAGATGAGCACATGCTCTGTTCCTCCATAGCTGTATTAGCCCACTATGAGCAGACATAAACATGGAAATTGGATTCAGATCCTTTCCCTGCATCTGATGCCTTATCAGCCCTAAAATCACAAGCCAAAAAAGATTGAAATGATAAAAAGCAGTTACCATTTATTGAAGGTCCTCCAAGTGCACTAATAGAGGAATGCACACATGATACAGGACTTCAACACTTTTATAAGTTTAGCAAATTAGCATAATTGACACAAATTCCGCAATTAGAAGTACAGTTAAAGAAGTAATTCCCCCTCTTGGTTCAGCTTCCCACTGAAGCCACACCCCCAGCTTCTAGCCCCACATTGTTTGTCTACATACATGGGAAAGTGAAATGGCCTTGGTTCACTGAAGAAGCAAGATTAGAATAGGATTCCAGGAATCTGTTTTTCTGTCTAAAAGGATAGGAAAAGTACTTAAGTCAGTTAAGAAACTGTAATTATACAGTATTAGGGCACAGAGCTACGAATACATGAAAAAATTTGTAAGAAGCAACAATCTCTTTGGCATCATTCCCCCCTTTAGAGATTTGATAAGGCTTTTACCTTGTCTGGTCTCTATCCTTTCTATTTAGCCAGAGCATCAATTCATACAGCCAGCTATTATGCAGAAACTAACTACAAATACAACTGAAATGAACAGTTCTTTTATCCAGGCCCAGTTCAATATCCATGAAGCGAGTGTATGGAAGATATAATCAAAGTTCAGTCAGTCATTTTTGAGAGCTACCTGATCTAAGACTTGAGTTTGTTTCCAAATTTCTGCCAAATCCTTACTGATTCTTCCACTCTGATCTACATAAGAACAACAATTGGTGTTAATGAGTTCACACTCATGCCCCCTTGTGTGGCTAGTAGGAGATCGAGAGCCATTCTGCTTTGCAAAACCACACAATACAAACTATGAACTTCTTCTTGTAAGGCCACAATTGCATCTGAAGTTTGCTTCTCAATATGTTCAATAATGGCCAAGATGCTAACAATTGCTTTTTCTAATTCACTTGCTCCCAAAGAGGGAATAAGAGCCCTAATTACACTATGGAATATTGTGGGATGCTCAACGAGGGAATGAATGGATCTTTTCCTCCTCCTTACATAAGTCCTTACCCACCTTCTTCATTCCTCAGTGTGATCAAACATTGTTATATTTGGAATTATAGCCCCAAGGGCACAGGCCCAATCTCTGTCTAAGGGCAAAACTTTCCAGGCCTCATTTTCACATATCCAATACCATCCTGACCCCTGTGGGGGAATCATTCTCCATGGTGTCTGTGCCATTATTATTACAGATTTTGGCTTTACTCTTTCCATAGATTTGGTCTTACGACAGTATGAAGGAAGAATGATATTTCCTGTGACATTAATGATTGTGCAGGGAATCATATAATTTTCCTGATTAATGAGCCAGTGTAGGGTCTTAGGCAGGTAGGCCTTATTGACTTGTTCCCACTAGTCAAACCTTCAAAATGGTTTGTCTTCATTAGAACACCAATCACTGGCCATTTACTACTCCCATCAGTTGTTGGTGTTTGAGTACAAATCCAACAGTTGTTCCCATGAAGATCTTTGGATACATTTTGGACTAGAGTCACATGTAAATTTTGAGTCCAAACCTGAATTATGGTTACCAACTGTGCAGATAACAGACACAAAAAGAACAATTTAGACCACATCATCCTCGTTTGTATCAGTCTCTGTTTTCCCAGTTGTTCAGGAGCAGAAGCCTTTTTAACTCTGGAGTAGTGAATCCAGGGTCCTTTGCCAACGACTTTGACTGTGGTGAGGGTAGACAGCAGGACTTGGAATGGTCCTCTCCACTTGGCTTGTAAAGGGTCACTGTCCCACCACTTAACATAGACCCAGTCTCCAGGCTGGAATGGATGTGCAGGTGTGTCCAGTCCTATGACTCTGGACAGCACAGCAAATCTCTGGAGCTTCTGCAAACTGGGACTGAAACCATTAAATATCTCTGTAAGTCAGTTTTTCCCCTCATATGGATTTCTCCTGGAACACGTGGAATTTGATATGGTCTGCTGTACAATATTTCATAGGGGCTGATGTTGTCTCTCTGCCTCAGTTGTATGCAGATCCTCAGCAAGGCTATAGGCAAAGCCTGAACCCATGTCATGGATGTCTCTTGACAAATTTTGCTAATTTGTTTTTTAAGGGTTCCATTCATATGTTCTACTTTACCACTTGCTTGGGGTCTCTAGGGCATGTGCAGATCCTAAGCAATTCCCAAAATTTGGCTAACTTCCCCAACCATTGTTGAAAAAAAGTGTGGCCATCTGTCTGATGACAACCCCAAAGGAAGCCCAGACCTTGGAATTATATAATTGAGCGAAACTTTCACCACCTCTTTTGCTGTGTTAGTGCAACAGGGGTAAGCATCAGGCTGTCCACTGAAAATGTCAACCAATACCAATATATACCTGTATATGGTAACTCAGCAAAATCTATTTGCCAGTAGTCTCCAGGGAGATCCTCTGCCTTTGTTACTCCTAACACCATTCTTTTGCTCATACCAGGATAGTTTTGACAGCAGATTTCACGTTTGCTTACTATAGATTGTACAACATCAGTCATTCACCTTCCTGTTACTACCTTTCTCAGATGTTTCAAAAGATTTTGTGTTCTCCAATGGGTGCCCTCATGTTCTTGCTGAACTGCCTCCTGAAGGAGCATGGATGGGACTACAGCCTGTCCCACTGGTGTGAAAGCCCACCCACTTTCTTTGATTTCAGCTTTAAGGAACTTAATTAACTTGTGGTCTCCCTGATCATACTTTGGGGTAAACCCTGACAGATGGATTTCTTTTTGTGGTACCACTGTGAGAATGCCTTTTCCTGCAACCCCTTTTGCTCTTTCATTAGCAAAGCAGTTCCCCAGTTCGGGCATTGTTTTCCCTTTTCAATGACCTCTGCAATACATAATAGCTACCTCTGTAGGCTTCCAGATACTCTGCAGGAGTGGAAGGATCTGTTCAGCATATTTGATTTCATTACCTTGAGCAGTTAACAGTCCTCTTTCCATCCAGATGGTTCCACTGGTGTGGACAACAGTAAGTGCATATTTAGAATCAGTCCATATGTTTACCTTCTTTCCTTTGCTCATGTCTAGGGCCCTCATCAGTGCAATCAGTTCAGCTTTCTGTGATGACACATCTGCTGGCAAGGCAACCTGTGCCTTCTCTTTCATGACTCTATACCCACTTAGTCCCAAAAAGTTTAACAAACTTACAGTGAGTTGGATGCAGCCATTTCGGGTTTTGGCTGCAGTCAGGTTATCATCTACATATTGGAGAATAATCCCTCCTGGTTCTTGTCTTCTCCAGTCCTCTAACTCCTTTGCCAGCTGGTTTCCGAATATTGTTGGGCTATTCTTGAAACACTGGGGTAGGACTGTCCAGGTAAGTTGGCTTTTTGTCCCTGGTTCAGGATTCGCCCACTCAAAAGCAAGAAGTTCTTGACTACTCTTATGCATAGGAATGCAGAAAAAGGCATCCTTAAGGTATAAGACAGTGAACCACCCTAATTTGTCTGTCATTGTGGTCAAAAGAGTGTAGGGGTTTGCTACAACTGGGTGTGTGTCCTCTGTTATTTTGTTAATTGCCCTTAAATTCCTGCACCAGTTGATAGCTCCTGCCATCAGCTTTCTTTACTGGCAGGATGGGTGTGTTGTATCTAGGTTCACAATCCACCAATAACCCAAATTTAAGGAACTTTTCAGTTATAGGGGCCAATCCCCTAGGACTTTCTAACTTTAAAGGATATTGTTTTTGCCTTACCAGTGTGGTTCCTGGTTTGAGAGCAGTACTCACAGGCTCTGCTCATTTGGATCTCCCTGGAACATCACTGACCCACACTATGAAACGTTGGAATGACAGCATTTTCAACTTCTTTGGGGATCTTTCCACTGTCTTCCTGTCTGAAAAGGGCAGCCACCTCAACAAATTTAGTTTCAGGATCTTGTATTCCCTCTCTTTTGCAAAATTTAATTTCTGCTTCTGATTTCTCCAGTAAATCCCTCCCTAGCAACAGCTTGGGAGAGTTCAGCATATAGAGGAATTTGTGAGTCACCAAGTATTTACCAATTTTAATTTCAAAGGTTGGAAGAAAGGTCTTGTTTCACTTACCCCTGTGGCACCAATCCCTTTTGCAGTATCTTGACTCAATTTCCCTTTTAAAGTATATAACACAGAATACGTTGCCCTGGTATCCACCACAGATTCGATGTTGTCTTTCCCTAGCTTAGCTGTAACCAAAGGCTCAGCCAGGGAAGAGGCCTTTGGTCCACCTCATTCCAGGCCCACAGCTAGTTCAGGAGCTGGGCCTGGGGGTTTCTTTTTTACCAACATCGGACACTCATTTTTCCAGTGTCTCTTTTTCTTACAAAAAGCACATAGGATCCTTATCCAGAGGTGTGCCTTAGATGACTTCTCCTGATCATCCCTCTTACATTGCTGGTGTTTGTCCCTATCTTTTGGATCCTTATTTCTGTACACCGTCCAAGCCACTTCTAACAATTTACCTGTCTTGCCTCTCATTCATCTTTTGTGGCTTTCTCCTTATATTGCCTGTAATTGGCCTATAAACAGGTAGACCTGGTGTACCTTCCCTTCAGTTGATTCAAGATTCAAATTCATGTATTTTTGTGCAGCCTCTATTAACTTATTCAAAAAGTCTGTCAGGGATTCATTCTCATCTTGTTTTACTTTGTGTAATTTGGATGAATTTATGGCTTTAGGAGTAACGTTTCTTTTACTATACATCACCCAATTCTGATAATGTCTTAACCTTTCCATTTGCTGTGGTACATGAGGGGCCCACCTTGGGTCAGCTGAAGGGAAAAGATCACCAACTGACCCCTGAAGGGTTCTGGCCACTATTTGTGCCTCTGTGGCAGATCTAATAGCTCTTTTAACCATCTCTCCTTCTGTTTCATTGATCTATGTGTCCATCATACAGTCTAAATTGCTCCAGTGTGGATTTTGTGTCTTGATAGCTTTTTCTACAAAATTAGCCACCTTTTCTGGATTTTCTCTATACTGTCTAACTGAGGCCTTCCACTGTTGCAGCTCAACAAGAGAAAATGGAACCTTTGTGTAGACAGGACCCTGGTTACCCACTGCCTGTGTTAAGGGAGCTTCTATAGCTGCTTCTTCCTTTTTAGATCTGGTGTGTCCAGCCACAGGACTGGAGGCTTCTATAGCTCTTTGTGCCACCCTCTTCTCCTCCTGGCTGCAAGAGAAGCTTTTTCCTCAGTTTTCTCTTCAGAGGAACTCTGTCTATGCTAGCAGGCTTGCTTTTAACGGAGGCTGCTCTGCTGACACTGGGTGTTATGTCAGCCCCAGCTGCAGCCCTCGTGCCGGCGCAGCCATGCTGGAGGATGGCATCACATCCACAAAGGAGTGTCTGGCCAAGAGAAGGCACAGTTCAGGGAATGCTTCCCTCCCAAGCCGAGTGTCTGCTGTGCAGAAGAGGCTGCGGCTGAGGACAGAGTGCTTTTGGGATGGGGGAATATCTTGGGAGAGACACAATGTGAGAATGGATCCAGACACAGAACATCTTTGAACACTTCTCTTCACGAAGATTACTGTACTTTTTGCGGTGATTTGCTCTTCCTAGAACCTTCTTGGAATTATTGAAACAAGCTGGTGCAGTTCTGTGGGAGATGCTCCACAGGAGGGACTTGCAGCCTACAGGGATAAACTGAGGACTAAGGATATAGTATGATAAATATATTGGAAGTACATCCCTTCCAGCTGACACCTGTGAAGTGCCAGAGTGTCTTGAGTGGGATTCAGCCTGTTTGAAGCCTCCACTGGACAGATTTTTCCATTAGTAGAGGCTGCTGACAGCTTTGTCTTTGGCCTCATGCCCTGTGGAATGTGTGCTGGGGTGTCTGACAGGACAGAGGGTGTGACAGCAAAAGGTCAGGTGTGCTGTGGTCCCTGTCTGTCCAGGTCAAATCTCCCTGTTTGTATGCATTCCTGGTAGTAACTAATCCCTGAGCGCTACATACAGAACAGCCTCATGTAAGGGAGCAGGATTTATAATTATGTTTAAAGAAATCAAAGGTGTTTCTGGTGCTTGCTCAGTTTGTCCTCAGTTCACCTTTGCAGAGCAGATGGTAGGTACTATTTTGAAGCTGTATTAAAATTGGTTTAAAAATAGGCTTTGCTCTTGTCTTAATTTATGAAATCCTTCCTTAGCAGTGAATTCCAGAGCTATCCACTTCAGTTGCTCTCCTGCATCCTGGTCCTGCAAGACTGAACACAGTGGGTTCCCTCCCTTGGAGTGAGATTAGGCAAGAAGTCCAGGGGAAACCTGTGTTCTTGGTGACAAATTCCAGGCAGCGCTTTTCCTGTGACCTCTGTTCTCTCTCTTTGCAGGCTGAACTGACCTTCAGTGCCGGGGACGTTATCACTGTGTTTGGGTCCATGGATGATGATGGATTCTATTATGTAAGTGCAGGGCTTGGGAAGGTCTTACAGTTACACTGGAAATTGTTGGAGTCCATGGACTGGCAGGGAAGCAGAAATCAGGGAACAAAGTACTCTGCTTTTAGGAAAAAATAAACCCATCTCTACTTAGTACAGGGCCTGTTTCTGGCACTCATTGCTCCTGCTGTAAATGCAGTATTACAGAATCTTGGAATGGGTTGGGCTGGAAGGGACATCAAAACTCAACCACTTCACTCCCTGCCATGGGCAGGGACACCTTCCACTATCCCAGGGGGCTCCAAGCCCCGTCCAGCCTGACCTTGGACACTTCCAGGGATGGGGCAGCCACAGCTTCTCTGGGCACCCTGTGACAGGGCCTCCCCACCCTCCCAGGGAACAATTCCTTCCCAATATCCCATCTGACCCTGCCCTCTGGCAGCAGGAAGCCATTCCCTGTGTCCTGTCCTTCCATCCCTTGTCCCCCGTCCCTCTCCAGCTCTCCTGGAGCCCCTTTAGGCCCTGGAAGGGGCTCTGAGCTCTCCCTGGAGCTTCTCCTCTCCAGGTGAGCCCCCCCCAGCTCTCCCAGCCTGGCTCCAGAGCAGCCCTTGGAGCATCTCCATGGCCTTTAAATAACCCAGTGGTTCTGAGTTTATTTTTTGGCATCACTTGCCTGCAGGTTTCCCAAAGCCTCACCTGCATTTTTCCATGCACACACCAGCTGAACCAGCCCTGCTCAGAGCTGACCTTTCACCAGGCACTCAGACACTTGGGCCAGAGGCAGGAATGGTGACCCAAGGAAGCAAACACATTCCTGGGGCTGTGCCTGTCCTTCAACTGTGTGCTAAACACAAGCCTTGGCCCTTGGATCATCCGCCTTTTCCTACATGGAAAGCAGTTCCTTCACACATGTGCCTTCTCACATCAAACTTGAGGTTGAACTCCAGGTTAAGTCTGAGGCCATCACTGGGATTGTTTTGTTTGATCCTTTTCTACTGTTGGACAAACAGCATTGCTGAGGTGGATTTTGTCTCACCCAACCACCTTCAGTTGAACTGGAGACATTTGTAGGAATACAGTAATGCAGGTCTGGGCCTCTGTGATCATGGATGCAATTACTACAGGACATTGTACCAGTAGTGCTTCATTCTTTAAAGACATTAATAAATACCAGGGCAAATCAAAGGCCTCTAGGGGAGCCTGTGGCACAGTCATATTCCAGTATGATAGTGGAGATTTTGAGTTCGTAGAAATCACCATGTTGCTGGAATACCTTTGTCACAGTTTGCTGCCATCTCTTCTTCCTTTACTCTCTTGCGTGTTTCTGTGCTCTGAATTGTTCCTCAACTAAGCAAGGATGTGAGTTGTGGAATTTGCTGAGGATCCTCCCAACGTGGGTGTGTCCTGGACTTGTCTCAGCCTGCAGCCCAACCTTCTCTGCAGGGCACTGCACCTCCACTTGTTATATATTTCTCCAGGAAAGCTGATGTGAGAATGGAATGTTGATCTTGCAGGGAGAGCTGAACCAACAGAGAGGGCTTGTCCCATCCAACTTCTTGGAGGCTGTCCCTTTGGCTGGAGACACGGCTGAGGAATTGCACTCAAAAGATAAAGAAGCTTCTCTACTGAGTGCTGAGAGCCAGGTGAGACGTGTGACTGCCATCCAGGCTGGGATGTGGCTGGAGCCTGGGCATTGCATGGCATGCAGCACCTATGGGATCACTGAACTTCCTGCATGAGCCCCTTTGTCCCGTGGGAGATGCCCAAGGGAGTGCTGGGAGCTCTTCCCAAAGCCTGACTTGTAGTGCAGAAAGAGGCACAGAGCAATGACACCTGGGCCTCAGTCTTGGTGTGGTCAGGTGATCAAAGAGCATCCCAAATCCCCCCAGCAAATGGTTTAGATTCACTGAATGGTCAGTGGGGAAATCCTGCTGGAAGCAAAGCAATTCAGCCAGCTCCCCAGGCACATGAAATTCCTTAAATATGCATATATCCATACCAAGGAGTTCTGGAATTAGCAACACCCAAACACCAATACTCGTCCATCTGAGTTAGCTATATCTTAATCCTGAGGTGCTGAGATGCTTCTGGATAAATTCAAAACACACTGAGGAGTTTCCCAAACATCTGTGGGATGGATCCTGCTGCTTCAAAAGCATCCCCCAGATGCTGGGAATTCAAAGGTTAAGTTGGCCCATTGCATTATGTTGCTGAGACTCTTGAACACACACTGAAGTGGGAGATTTGGGTCATCCCAGGGGCTGAGGCCAAAAGTGGAGCAGCTCCTTTGTCATTGCTGGACCTCCTATGCTGTGTCACTCTGGAGTGGGAGGCAGGAGGGCCCCAGCTTGGTTCCAGCTCACATGGGCTCAACCTTCAGTCGTTCTTGGCAGGTTGTTGGCACTGTCAGGCGGTGCCAGACCCACATGAGTTGGACCCATCCTTAGGGAAGTAGGTGGCCCTAAATCCTGCTCTGTTGAACTCCCCACTGGTGCCACTCCAGCTTTCCTGCTCTCTGCAGCACTTCTTGGCTGTTTTTCATGCTCAGCACTTCCTTTTCTCTGTACCCACCTCTGCTTTCTATCTCCAAATGCTGCCTGGTCTCCCTTCGCCTCAGCCCCATCCCTTGCTTCCAGGCATTCCAGGCTTTGTGGGTACAGGATTTGCATCCCAGCCTCAGTGCCTTCTTGGGCAGAGCAGCCTCGCTCAGATACGAGGTTTGTGGGCAGTTTGTTGGATAATTTTCTGACCTCAGCAGCTCTCAGGGGTCCTTGTGCTTGCCTGTTGAGGATACTGGTCCATGCTGGGGAATCCCAGGTTAATGAGCTGTTACTGGCAGGGTTTAAGAGCCCTGAGGTTATCCAAGTCTAACTTCCCTGAGACTTAACAAGGATGCAGAGTGGGGTTCCTTCTTGTTTCCCTCTTAAAATTATTTACTCTTACTAAATTACTCATCTATTGAAATACAGAGTGCCAAAGGAGATCTGAACCAGTAAAATGAAATAAGGTGGAATTCTAAGTTTAGATCAGCTGCAGATCTTCCCCTTCCCTTTGGCATCAGCCAGCAGCCACAGGCCCTGTTTTAGACTCCAGGGGTCATTATTCCAGCCCCAGCCTGGGTCCTTCCAGGAACGAGAAGGGAGGTCAGGTAACCTTGTCTGCCACTTGCAGGTGTGAAGGGTTTGCAAAGCCAAAGCCACTTTCCTCTTTGTTCTCCACTGCTGCTGAGTTCAGCAGTGGGGGACTGATTCCCTGGACAGCACTTTGGCCCACATATCCTGCATGCTGAAGGTTGGAAGTTCTTTTCTTATGTTTCATGACACTTTTTTTAAACATAAATGCCTTTCAAGTGTGTTTAAAACAACCCATACAAAATAGACGTGTTTCAGGCTTGCTTGCCCTTCAAACCTTTCCATTTGTCTCTAATCCTCTGTGCCAGAGACCCAGGAGAGCTTCCCCTTGCACTGGCTCTGACTTTGGGTGTGCAGAGCAGGAACCTGTTGGATTTGGTATTTTTGGTACTGTCCTGATCCATGAACTGCTGCTCACTGCAATCTGGGGACTTGGAAAATTCAGCTGATGATGATTAAACCAGTTTTATTTCAGTGGGAATCAACTTGAACTCTTTAGGCATGACTGTGCTTTGGGTGTTTCTGCCTTGTGCCAGCCTGGCTCCTGTCCTGCTACCTCCCTGCTTCCCCTGGATACCTGTCCCAGGGGTTCTGGTTTAGCACTCCTGGAACTCCTCCTGCTTGTGCTTTGCAATCCAGATCTATCTGAACAGCTTCCAAACATGAAGGGCACGTTTGCCCCCTCTTAAAAGGGATATATTTACCCTACTCAGAACCAAACTGGGATTAATGAACTGCATTTAAGTGTGTTTAGTGATTCCTGAGGAGACAGAACCCGACCCCATGGAGATTTTGGCTGTCACAGCAATCACAGCATCCCAGCTTGTGGGCAGAAAAGCTTGTGGAGAAGGCAGAAGGAAGAAATACCTCCTGTAAAATAGACATGTTCCATATCCATCCCTGAGGCTGAATAAACTCTCCCAGTGATACAGCCATGCTTGGGGCTTTTCAAGCTCCAGTGGCACTTTCACCCCACAGAGTTAAGGAAAACTTGCTTGTTCAATTTGCTGTTGCTGCACAGAGCAGGCTCCCAGCAAGTTCCCAGTCCCAGCTTGAGCCCTGGCACCTCAGGGGTTATGTGTGTGCACCATGGCAGCTTTGGACTTGGTTAAAGCTTGCTCCCGTTGCAACAAGAGCTTCTCCATGAGTGATTTTTAAATCACTTGTAACTTCTTGGATTTGATATTTTCACCTTGTCTGTTTTTCACACTTCCCTTCTCCCTGCTGCCCTACCAAAGGCCTGAGAATAAGGACAATTTATTTCCAAATTGAACTGGGGAAGGTGGATCATTTTGAATTATTTCTGAGTAAATCTTAAAATGCTGGCAACTGAAAAGGTGAAGCAATTGAACTTACAAACTGACAACATTTGCGGATTAGAATAAACAAACAAACAAATAAACAAACAAAAAATGGCACAAAGAGGAGGATCCAAGAAGTTCTGGTCACAACCAGGGCTCAAAACATTTGTGCTCACCAGCTCAGAGCAGCTGCTTTAACGCTGTTCCTGTTGAAGGAATATTTTTCCATCAGTAACATGCAGTTTCTGTCAAAGACTGATTGTAAAGCACCTTCAGAAAGTGTTTGACTCTAATTGATTTAATGTATTTATTTCTGCCTGTGTTATGCACCCGGGATGGTTCTTTTCTTCAGAGAATGAGGAAGAGAAGAGTCCAGTGATAGATATGAATGATACATAGAGAGCAACCATGTAAGTGTGTGAGACCTTCAACCTTCCACCCACTCCAGCACCTCAAAGGCTCCTGCACCTGGAGCTGGCTCCTTTTCTTGCTTGTAGTTTGACAGGCTGATTTGGGGCTGTGCTAGCAAATCCACCTGCAGATCTTTTGATGTCAGACTTTTCCCTGCCACGTGGGTACTGTGTTAAAGACAAACCATTATCTGTTCAGCACATGAAGTGCAGTTGGTTGGAACAATTATCTGGTGGCTTTGGGGACCAGGATGGGACTGTGCTGGATATTCAGGTTTGGGAAGGACCTGCTTTGTAATTCAGCTTGGCCCTTCTGTTCACATCAACAGCCAAAGGTTCATTTGGCCTGCTCAGGCTGAGCATGCTTCATGTTCAGCCTGGGTTTTTTTCCTTCTGGGTTTTACTCCTTCCTGAGAATAATCCCGAAAAAACCCTGCCCATAATCAATTTAATAAAACAATATTTAGTCCCTAAAACCAACCTTCTGTGGATAATTGTTCTGGGGCTGGGTGGATGAGACCCCTGGTTTTGGGGGCAGTGGGAGCAGATCTGTATTTTCCTTAGTTTCAAATGTTTTGCAGAAATGGTGTAAATCAGTAACACCTGTGAGAGCACTGAGACCGCCCCCTGGAAACTGGCATCAGTCTTCTGTTTGTCCCTTCTACTAACTCACATGAGGATCCTGACAGAGCAGTTTTTCCTTTGTTTCTCTTTGAGAAGAACCACCAATTTCAGTATGATTTTTCTCTTACCAGATGAATCTGTGAACTGGTTCTGTTGCTTTTCTGCCACATAGAATACGTCCACGTGCTTGTGTGTTTGAGGGTGCCTCTGTGTGTGGAACTCTGCTTGGGCATCCTATTCCACAGCTGGGAATCCACAGCAGGACTTCCAGCCACAGACAGGAAACTGTCACTTCCTTTTAGCTGTTTGATATGTGACAAGGACATTGGTGCTGCAGTGTCCTTACTCAAGTAAATAATTGTGACTTTGTGAGTTTGTTTGGGTACCTGCCTCTGTTTGCACAGAGCTTTTCATGCACAACTCTGCAGGAGAAATTGTTTGTGGGGCCACTTCAGGTCTGCCCTGAAACTCTTCCACCTGTACCCAAAAAGTGGTTTCCAGCAGTGCATGGGCAGAGCCTCCACTGCTCTGGCTGCACAGGAGCTTCTGCATCCCTCCCACCTCACTCCCTGAGTGTTGGTGAGGCCTTTCTGATGTTAGTCCAGTGCTTCAGGGCATTTTGCCCAATGATTCTTCATTGCATAAATCATAAATAGTTTCTGGAGCAGAACATAGAGACTGTTACTTCTTCTCCCAGCTAAACTAGTGGGCTCCAAGTTAGCCCTCAACTGGCTTTCTTTTACTCTTTGCCTCCGTAAATCTGGCTGCAGGTGGTTCATCTAGATCGTTCAGCTTTATTCCCAGACTCCTCAGACCTGACTAACACTGGGACCATCAGCACCAAGTGCTGTTCCTTGCACAAGGCAGCTGCCAGAGGTTGCAGTTGCTGCTGCAGCATTGGAGTGGACCTTGCAGGCAGAGTGCAGCTTTCCCAAGAGCCACGCTGGGCCATCCCTCAGCATATCCTGGGCATCCTGCAGCATGTCCTGGGCAGCAGCTGGACTTTGGGCACAGTGCTGCAGACCTGGAGAGTTGCAGGAGTGCCTTGGACAGCAACATTTCCAGGTGAACAGGGAACGTGAGCTCAGGAAAAGTCAGCCATAGGGTTGGTTGCTGTCATGGAGAGAGCTGGAGAGGAAATCCAGCTCTGTCCTGTAGTTCAGGTAAGGGAGAGGCCAATGGCACTGGCATAGTTCAGTGATTGCTGTGAGACAGAAGTAGACTCTCAGCTTTGTGGAGTTGTGAGTAGTCACAAATTCACTCCAAGATGGAGCTCCCTGTGCTCCTGCCTGCTCAGGACCGACTCCATGGGTGCTGTGGGTGCTGAGTGACCCAAAACAGAGGTTTCTGCTCATCCTGGGCCAGAAGTACTTCACTTCTGCAGCAGCCTGGAATAGCACAGCTTCCACCCGTGAGGGGAGGAGAGGTCACAGCCACTCTCGGTGCTCCAGATCCTGCAGGAGGTGAGTGCTGAACCACCAGTGGGATGACAGAGCAGGGCTGCTTTGGCTTTCCACCCTAGGAGACTTAAAATAAAGTCCCCACAGCACATGAGCATGGCTGTGCCAGAGTGAGGCAGCAAGACCGGCTGTGCCTGTGCCTCATTCAGCTGCTTTCCCGGGATGCAGAGCAGGACCAGGCCAGGCACATCCAGTCCTGCCCAGGGACAGCTGATGGGATCCTCACACAGTTCCTGTCTGGTGTCTGATCTTCAGGAGTGCTTCCACCTCAGTCAGAAGCTCCTGCTGCCACTGTCACCAGCTCATGTTCCCCCTGGGAGTATGGCTGCTGAAGGGACTGTGTAGGGACTCAGTGGGGCCCGGGTAGAGAGATGCTGAGGGTGTGATGTTCCAGTGTCCAGAGGGCTCTTCCCTGGCACAGCTCCAGCCACTCTCATCTTGTGTTCTGGGTAATGCCCAGACAGGAGCTGAAGCTTCAAAGCTGCTGGTTTGTGTGGAAGAAAAGGCAGTGGGACTAAGGCTCTGCAAGGCCTCAGAAACCCAGAACCTCTTCAGTGGGGAACTTTGCAGCCTTTTGGGAAAGCTTGACCTGACAGATTGGGAATTGTCACTGTCTGGACACCTAAACCCAGTGAGAGGAGATCATGGAAGGAAGCTCCTGCTGACCTGTCAGTACTTTGTGAAGAGGAAACTGAGCCCAGGACTAGGGCACATTCTGATTTCCAAAAGCCCTTTCCAAAGGGGACAGCACCGTGGGTCCCAATTAACCTTCTCAAACACCCAGCACATTGCTGGAACATTGCTGTGTGCCACTTGATCCAAGACTTCTCCATGCCCTGCTCTGTCATGAGCTTCTTCACTGATGCCGCTGCAGAGCACCAGACTTGGCTTTCTGCCCCTCCTGCCTCTGGATCTGCTGGATGCTGAGCAGCCTTGCAGAACTCCCAATTCCTATTCCTACCATGGCAGTTATGGCCACTGTTGAGAAGCCTTAGGGCTTAGCTAATCTCCTTGAGCTTCTGGAGGTCTTGCAGAGCCCTTTTCTTACTAAATTAGGGTTGTTAATGTCCTAGCTTCTGTCCCAGAGTGTGCTGGGAATCCACCAGGCTCTGTGGCTGAGGCATCCATGGATTCATCAATACCTGTCTCCATCCATGCTCTGCGGAGCTGCTTTGCTTATTCAGCTGTGGAGCAGCATCTTTCACCAAGTCCTTAGTGGGTCTTTTGTGCTGTCCTGTTCTTAGCCTAAAGTCCAGGAATTTCAGGAAGTCTGAGCACAGGCAGGCTCTGGGTCATAGGTACAAAATTTAAATCCACTGGAAACTTCCTACGTGGATCTGCACCTGCGTAGAGGGGAGAAGGCCACGTTCTCTGGCTGAGGTCTATGTTGGTGTGACCTCCTTCAGCAGCTCTAACTTCTGCTTTTGTCTTTTGTTTCCTCTCTTTCCCACACAGCTAAATCCAGATGGATCTGTCGATCAGAGCAACTCCTCTCCATCACCTCCTTCTCCAGCACCTTCCTGCCTTGTCCTGGGTGAGCAGTGTCCAGAGCAGGTCCTTCTCACCTGCAGTGATGCACCTGGGCAGAGTAAAAAGAAGAGAGGCTTCTTCTTCAAAGGGAAAATCCTCTTCAAAAAGCTTGGGTCCAGTAAAAAAAACTAATAAGGGGTTTATTTCATCCAAGCTGCCTGTGCAGCCGCAGAGACTGAGAGTTCAGGAGAAGCCCTCTGCAATAAGCTGATTATTTTCATAGGGAAGAAGTGTGTGTTGAGTAGAGAAAACTGGAGGGTGTGGGAGCTGAGACCCCCTGTGGGGACAGTGGTTTTGGGGTGTGAGGGCTCAGCTCCAGGATCCAGCGTGTTCTGCTCCATGCAGCCATTGGTGCACCGGTTCCCTGTAAATATTTTAATTTAAGAATTATATTCTGGCTGTAAGTTAGCTAACTGGCTTTTCCCAGCAAAGACCCCACCCCTTAGGAGAGATCCCTTGTACTCCACACCCTGGTATTTCTCTGCTCCAAAGGAGGTTGTGTCAACTCCTTCACTTCCTGCAAAGAAAATTTGCACTTTTCTGTTCCCGTGATTCCCCTTCGCTGTCTCTGGGCTGACGAGTGAGTTCTTTTTTGTACTGTAACCTGTAAATAAGCAGCTGTGCCTCGGAGCATCCCACACTGCCTCAGTCACCTTCCAGCTCAAGGATTCCTGGGGAGGAAGGAGCGATGCCCTGGCGGGGTTTGGTTCTTCAGCCTGGCTGGAGGAGTGCTGCTGTCAGCTGCTCTTGCCTGGTTCATCTTGACCATGCACTGGCTGGGGACTCCGCCTTATTATTGATTTATTTATCTATTTATTGATTGATTTATTTATTTCTCTACCTATTTATTTATTTATTTGTCTGTCTCTTTCCGTGGTTCCATTTGGCTGTTTTGGTGAGCTGCTCCCGACCTGGAGTGTTGGGAGAGCAGGGCTAGGCAGAGGGAGTTTGCAGCTGTTGTCGTGGGAGATGGTGTGTTCCTGGAGTTGAGACACATCCCTGTCCAAGCCACAGCCATGGTTTCTGTCCTTCCCCATGTTTCTTTCTCTGCATGTTCCAGTGGGTCCTTGTTCTGAGCAGGGCAGTTCCGTGAGTGGTGCCAGCATAGTGGCCACGAGTAGTGGTGGTGGTATGGTATGTTTTTATTTAATATCAAATTTTATTACAATAAAGTCTATTTTCACAAAAATACATTTTCCTTAAAAAAGCCAAAGATTCTGTGATGCTTCTTCAGGAGGGTGGGGAAATGATACCAATCACCCGCACCTTGAGGATGTTGTGCACCTTCTGTGTCCCCTTCTCAGAGGGACAGACGTGGCTGTGGGTGCCACTGGGTGTGAGGTGAGGACAGGGCTGAGGTGGCTGCCCTGAAGGTGCAGGACACAGGGAGGGCTGTGGGCACGAGGCTGCCCAGAGCACCTGGGCTGGACACCTGCACTCCCAGCTCCAGTGGTGTGTCAGCATTGGGTCAGGGCTGTGGTCCTGCACCTTAAACCTCTGGGAATCCAACCATAGTGGCACAAATCACTCTGGGATTTTCTGGGGATTCTGCAGGATTCCCCTGACAGGAAGGACATGTTGGGAAGCTGCTGCTCCTTAGAGAGAAATACTCCACAAGGATCTTGATACCATAGTGAGGCACCGTGTCCTGTAGTGGAAGGGAGCTAGGGTGAAGACAGAGCAAATGCTTTGAAATGATGAAGTGCTGGAACTCTGATGAAGTTTCCATGGCTTCTGGGGCAGTCTCAGTGATGAAACTCATCAGGGACCCAGAACTTTATCTGAAGCCTGTCCTCCCACAGAGGAAGTCGTTGCTGCTCTAACTGAATTTACCAACTGGGGTTTCCTAAGTGAATTGTTGAAAGTCTTTTGAAAGAAACTGTCATTGCTTTTATCAGTTCCTCAGGGGATGAATTGAAGAACAGAACCTTTAGGAGGAAAAGGAGCTGCTGGAACGTTCTGGAGTCTGCCCAGAGTCAGAGGCCCTGTGAAGCCAGTGCCTGCCTGGCTCCCTTGCTCCTGGTGCTTCCATCCTCCCTGCCCAGCTGAGCCCCTGGGACCACGAGGTGTGTGTTGTGTCTCAGCCTCCTGTAAAAGTTGCTGTGATAGACCCAGACCCATCACTCAGCAAAGTCTCCCTAATTCAGTTTGTTGCCCAACCTCAGGCAGGCTGTACAGCAAAGCTCAGAGAAGTCTCCATGAGAAAGATTTAAGACCTTCAAGTTGTTGTAGCTAAACACAGAAGGCTATGAGAAACCAAAAAAAAAGGTGAAATACAGATACAATCTAGGTGTTCTGCTTTGCATCCTCTGCTTTTAATGCTGTGGTGCAGTGCAGGTGTGGATGGCACCTCTCTGCTGTTGGTGGCATCAACATGTTCCCGTTTCCATTCTCCACAGGAGCAGCATGTGGTCTCTCCATTGAGCCCAAGGGTTTGGTGCTTGTGTTGGTGCTTACCAGAAGGCTCAGCCAGGCCCATGGCCTTTCCCATGATCTGGGAGCAGGGTCATGGTCCCCAGGGAAAGTGAATGTTCAAGAGACAAAGCATCTCACAACCCCCCCTTTCATGGTTTCTGAGGCAGTTGGAGAGCAATTTATTTTTTTATTTTGAAAGCAGTTTGGAGCGGTCTTTCTCAGGGGTTGTTGTTGGGGCTGGTGTGTTTAACATTTTTGTCAGTGACAAAGTGGCTCAAGGGCACCCTGGGCAGTGTCCTGGTGATACTGAGCTGTGTGTTGGGCTCACACACTGGAGGGAAGAGGTGGGGCATCCAGAGGGACCTGGACAGACTGGAGAGTTGGATGGGGCTGTGCAACACTCATGACCTGTAACAAGGCCAAGTACAAGGTCCTGCGTTGGAGTCAAGGTAATCCCAAGCACAAGTGTAGGCTGGGAAGAGGATGGATGGATGGATGGATGGATGGATGGATGGATGAAGAGCAGCCCTGAGGGGAAGGACTTGGAGGCGCTGGTGGATGAGAAGGTCAACATAGAATCACAGAATGACCTGGGTTGGGAGGGACTTAAAGATCATCTGGTTCCAAACCCCTGCGATGGACATGCCCCAGCCACGTGTGTCAGCAGCCCAAACCTCCTCGTGCCCTGGGCTGATTCCCCAGAGTGAGCAGAGGTGAGGGAGGGCTTCTGCTCCAGTCAGGTGAGACCCCACCTGCAGACCTGCCTCCAGCCCTGGGGGCCCAGCACAGGAAGGATGTGGAGCTGCTGGAGAAAGTCCAGAGGAGGCGCCAGGATACTCTGAGGGCTGGAGCCCCTCTGCTCTGTAGCCAGTCTGGGAGAGCTGAGGGTGTTCACATGGAGAAGGCTGCAGGGGGACCTTAGAGCCCCTTCTAGGGCCTGAAGGGGCTCCAGGAGAGCTGGCGAGGGACTTGGGACAAGGGCTGGAGGGACAGGACACAGGGAATGGCTTCCTGCTGCCAGAGGGCAGGGTCAGATGGGATATTTGAAGGAATTGTTCCCTGGGAGGGTGGGGAGGCCCTGGCACAGGGTGCCCAGAGAAGCTGTGGCTGCCCCATCCCTGGCAGTGTCCAAGGCCAGGCTGGACAGGGCTTGGAGCAACTTGGGACAGTGCAAGGTGTCCCTGCCCATGGCAGGGGTGGAATGAGATGAACTTTAAGTCACTTCCAATCCAAACCATTCTATGATTCTCTGAAGTTCCTAATTGTGAAACACAGTTATCAGCACTGACACTCCCTAACTGTCTGTAGCCTTTGAAAAATCCTTATCCTCCTCCTCTATCTGATGCTGACACAGCAGGGGAAGGACTCAGTGGCTTTGCAAACCCTCCAGCTCTGCCCCTTTGCACAAGAGCGGTGTTGTGGGCACTGTTGTGCAAACAGCAGGAGCTGGTGCTGGTGCTGGTGCTGGTGCTGGTGCTGGTGGGGGTACCTCAGGCAGACACTCTGCTTCTGTCAGACACAGAAAGGGGTGGGTTGGGGCCACCTCCTGAGTCTCTTGGGTCAGGGTCACCTGGAAGGCCAGGGGAGGTTGCTCAGGATCTCATTCAAGTGATTGGATGCAGATCCCACCTCTGTTCCGGACCCTGTCCCAGCACTGCACCACTCTTATGGTGTTTTCTTATATCTGTTGGAAATTTTCTTGGCAGCACCACTACCATTGCCTGGGCACTCTGAACAGCCCCTGGCTCTGTCTGCCCTGCAGCCCTTGCATGAGACAGTCAAAGCCAAGAGTGAGGCTTCCAGAGCCTTCTCCTCTCCAGGCTGACCAAACCCAGCTCTCTCCTGGGCTCCAGGTGGATTCTCTCCAGATTGTCAAAACCAGTCTTAGATTTGGGGTCTGCAAACAGGACCAGCCTCACCTGGAACTCACCTCAAGGTTTGTAATTTGCTTTGCTGATTTTCGTTAAAGCGTTGAAGGACCAGGACCAGTGTCCTTGCATAGCTCCACCTGCAAGGAGCCAACCTGGTGGACAGGAATGGTGGATCCCAGCTTTGGGGACAGACACACCTGCAGAGTCACTGCCAGAGGCACTGTACCACCTGTACCACTCCACAACCACTGTGTCCTGGGGTGTCCATGCAGGGCACAGTCTAAGTAAATACCTTCAGCCAGCCAGCCCTGGGGAGCCTCGGCAGGAACTCTGATGCTCCCAGCCTCTGCTGCTGATCCAAGGAGGTTTAATTCCGTGAGGGAAAACACAATTGCAATGTGCAATGAATCAGGAGGAGCTGAGGAGCAGCTCCCTCTGTCTCCCTGTACACAACCGTGCTCAAACACATCCCTTACTGATCCAGCAGTATCCCCCTGCCCCAGCAGCATGGCAAGGATTTGTCCATCAGGTAGATTGGCTCTGGGACGGGGAGAGGGGTTTTGGCCAGAGGGAGAGGAGATGCTTTGCCAGTTGAGCCCTCGGTGTAGCAGCACTTTTGGTAGGGGCCAGACCTGCCAGGGCTGCCATGTGTTCCAGACTGGCAGCTGGAGAGTGATGCCTGTTCCAGCCATCATCCCAGTGCTTGCCTCCTCCTGCACAGGGAAGTGCACAAGGAGCAGGTCTCGTGGACCCACAGGGGACAGCGGGCAGAGCACGTCAGGAGGTGGGATGAGGAGTGCTGGGCACTGCAGGTGTCTCCGAGGGTGGACATGAAGATGTTTTTCGACCTTTAAAAGCAGCAAAGGATGAAGGGCACCACGGAGAAAGGAACCTTGTCCCCAGAAAACACCCCCAGGAGGGCTCAAGACTCTCAAACCACCACAAAGAGGTTACATCTCCACTCTAAAAAATCGCGGGAAAGCTCCGCTGGAGCAACAGGCTGCGTATCCAGCTGGGTGCAAAGGAGCCGCCCCGGCGGGCACTGGGGTGGGAGGTGAATGCTGTGCTGGCCTGGCCGCCCAGCCGGGGGAGTTCCCGAGCCCCCGGGGCAGCCCCTGCTGATAAGGCCGGGCAGATAAGGCCGGGCAGATAAAAGCGGGCGCGGAGGGGCTGCGGGGAACGCGGAGGTGGCGGGTCGCTGGTGGGAGCCTGGTCCGGGGCACAGCTGCTTTTCTCTCGGGTAGGCTTTGTTTCTGTGCCGCGGTGGGACTGGGGCTGACTTTGAGTTTGGGGCTGAGCTCTGCTGTTCCCGCTGCTCCCACCCTCGCCCGGTCCCGGGCGCGGCTGGAGCGCAGCAAGGAAGTGCCTGGAGCGCTTTGCTGCTGCCGCCGGGGCTCCTCCGCAAGAGGCGGGGTTCGCTGGGCGTTTTAGGATGCGCTCTGGGACGCCTTTGAGTCAGCTCCATGGTGGGTGGTCAGCCCGCAGCTCTGGGCTCATTTTGGGAGCTGATTGCTTCGGAGCAGCCTTGGGAGCTGAGTGTGTCAGCTTTGGGCAAAAACTTGCCAAACGCCTATTAAACGACTGTTAAATACTTCCCACTCCTTCTGCAACACATATTAAAGGAGCAGCTAGGTAATAAATGAAGAAATTCCCATTAAAACACAAATATAAATGCCATATTTTATAATGATGGGGATGGACTGTTACCCAGCTCATGGTTGGCTTCACTCTGGATCTATTGAGGAATACAAACAGTTCACTCAAAGTGATTTTCATAGAAAAATTCTAGATAATGAAATATTATTTCCTCCAAACTTTTGGTATAACTTTAAATTTGAAAATCCTCAATCCCAAGCATGTCGACAGTAAAGCGACTACAGTCCTTATATGTTTTTATGTAACGTAAGTACACAACTACTTGCGAGGAGGATTATTTGAATTTAAAGGCAGACTAGAACTCAGAGGTGTAGAAGATCTGCTGTGCTGTCCTGGCTCTTCTCTGTTCCCCCCCAGCTCTTCCAGCCCCATGCACCAGCTCTCCCTTGCACTCTCCATGTGCTGTCCTGGCAGCAGGTTCTGCTCCCTTTTTGTTCTTCCCAAAGTCCCAACCAGTATATTCCCACCAGTGCTGGAATCCTTGGAACAGGAGGCAGCTTCCTTTCCATGTGGCACTGAAAGGACCTTCCAGGCAGTGCACTCCCTCCTGGAAGGGTTGCACTGGGAAGGGGATGAGCTCCCCTGACACGTGCCATCCTTAGCAAGGGCACAGACCTTCCTGATGCATGGATGTTTCCACAGGTTCTTGGTGTTCTTCACTTTGCAGGGATGAAGCCAGAAATCCTCCTGGGGTCACTGGTGATCTTCAACCTGTTCCAGCCATCTGTATCCTCTTCCTATGGTATTGTTCTATCCTCAGATTTATTTTTTTTTAAAACTACTTTACTGGGGATTTACTGTGATTTTCTGAGTGGGAAAGATAGAGTTAAGTGTGGAAGAGCCTGGACCATGCTACTGTAAGGAGCACAGCCCTGAGGAGGTGTCAGAAGGAGCACAGTTTGTACCTCCTGTGGCACCAATCTTGGCTGTTTCGGGTTTTTACCAGTTCATGTCCTACCTGGCTCCTTAAAATCAGGTTAAAGGAAGTCAGTTCCCAGTTATGGTTCATCCCTATGGAATGAGAGTCTCCCTCCCTGTGCCAGTGCCTGGGAGAGCTACCAGGGCCTGTGGAGTGTGGGGATGGGCCAGTCACTCCCCCTCTTCCAGCCCTGAATCACAGCTCCAAAACATATAGACACCTCCACCTGATAATTTACATTGTCAAATCCTTAAGGAAAGCACATGCCTGGCTTTCCATTTTCCTCAAATGGTGGTCCAGGAAATAATTTTTCTCATCAGGGTTGTCCAAAAAGTGAACTCTGAGCTGGTCAGGGAAGATATTTAAAAGAATCTGGGGAGAGTTGTGAGATAGCTACCCCTTTTGTGCTACTTTCTGAAGTTTTCTTCTTCCCTAGAAGTTGTAAGAAAGTGATGTCACTCCGAGAAGCCCACCAGGCCCTGTCCCCTCCCATTCTTTAACCCACAACCAGCAGATGATGGGGATGAAATTAATTTTTGTGAGCTCCCCCAGGCAGGAAGGGGAGCAGTGAGGGTGACAGGAGGTTGCAGGAGGGATTGGGGAAAGCCATGGGGAAATCAAGCTGCTTATAGAATCAGAGAATCCCAGAACGGTTTGGGTTGGAAGGGACTTTAAAGCCCATCCAGTGCCACCCCTGCCACAGGCAGGGACACCTTCCACTGTCCCAAGTTGCTCCAAGCCCTGTCCAGCCTGGCCTTGGCCACTTCCAGGGTTGGGACAGCCACAGCTTTCTGGGCAACCTGTTCAAGTGCTTTGCTGTGAAAGGGCAGGAGGGATAGTGCCTGCACCTCTCACAAGGGCGATTTGAAGCCTCCACTGATGGAGGGACTCTCTTCATGCCCAGGAGAGACTCTCAGACTCCCCTGAAGAACGCATTTATATGCAGATCTCTGGAGAGAAAGCAGCACTTGCCTCCATCATAGCTGTGCCCAATCCCCAGATGCCGGATGCTCTGACAGCACCCTCACCTCTGCTCTTTCCTTTCCCTGCCCAGAGGTGCCGCTGGAGCTGTCGGACAGGTCCGTGTGGAGCAGCGCGGCCGAGGCCCGGCGCTTGGTGGATGCCGCCTACAAGCACACGCGGGAGCGGTGAGACCGGGTGGCCGCACATCCCCGTCCCCTCCTGCACCTGCCTCTCCTCCTACCCGCGGCACAGGGACTGGGGTGGGGAGCGCTGGCAGCACAGTGGGCTGTCATCCAGCATTTTGCCTGCTCACCCTGATTTTACACCAATCTGTTGGGTCTCCAAGAGCTGCGACCTCCTCCCTGCTCTTCCTCCCAGCTTGGTGTTTGTAGAACCACAGAATCATGGAATTGTTTGGGTTGGAAGGAATCTTAAAGGTTAAGCTTAAATCATTCCAGCCCCTGCCATGGGCAGGGACACCTTCCACTATCCCAGGTTGCTCCAAGCCCTGTCCAACTTGGCCTTGGACACTTCCAGCGATGGGGCAGCCACAGCTTCTCTGAGCACCCTGTGCCTCACCTCACACACCCTCTCAGCAACACTTGATGCTGTTGCTGGGCTCCGTTCCACCCCTCAGAGTGCTCTGACAGGAGCTCTGAGGTGGGGCCATCACAGGCTCCTGCTGATTTCCAGTGGTTCCCTCCCATGGATGCACCAAACCACTGGAGGCTGCAGTGAGGACATTTTGTGGGACTCCCAGCCATGCCTGGGGTGTGTCCAGCTTCCTACCAGTCCATACCTGTGCTCCACCAGCAGCCACACTTTGAAATTTCTCCTTGGCTTGGGGACCCCTCCAGCTGAGAGGAGGCTCCAGCAGCTTTAGGAGAGGGTGGCCTGGAGACATTTGAGGCCTCTGAATGCTGACAGATATTGATGATCTGGATAACAGCTGAGTGAGGTTTGGTGCCTCAAGGATGTGAAGACCTAAGATTTGTCTTCTGGCAGGTGGAGCTGGGCAGTTTCAGAGGTTGTCTTCCTGCAACTCCCTCTGCTGCTCTGTGGAGGGTGCTGGGAGCAGTCCTGGCTTCTCCCAGTGACTCTGTCCAGCAGCTCAGACCCAGGACACTCCATGCCTGATGCTCAGGTGTGCATCTGCAGCATTCCTGGCCCTGCCCCATTTCAGATTTTGGGTTGTTGTCTCTTGCAGCATAAAGAAGAATCTGCAGAACCATGCCTTGACCCCAGCAGAACTGCTGAGATATTTCAAGCAGCCGGTGGAGGGGACGCGAGTGGCCGTCCGGGCCGCGGATTATCTGCAGACCACCCTGAGCCTGCTCAAGGAGAGGCTGCGATGGGCTGTGAGGGGGGACTTCAACGTCACAGGTGGGGATCCCCTTTGCTGGGAGGAAGGCAGAGAAGGAAGACACAGTTTAGTTACTGGGGCTCTGTGGGGCTTCACAGGAGGGAAGGACAGGGGCTTATGATGGGCTGTCACAAATTCCTCACATGTGGCTGTAGTGAGGCAAAGCTGAGTTATTTTTCTGTGCTCTCTTTCCATCTTAAATATTATTTGGGGGTTTTTCAGTTAGTGGAAGTGTTTTGTGCACTTCCCTGGTTCTTTTCTGCTGGATAGAGGTTCATGTACCAATGGGTCAAAGCTTGGAAGACTTTGGTAGATATTCCCCTGCTTGCGTAGGGAAGGAGAAAGCCCAGGAATGACTCATGGTAGCTCAACCAAAGGAAGGCAGTTCTTCTGCCAGACCTCAGCCAGTCCCAAATCATTGTAAGGGGCAGGACACTGTGAGAAAAGTCCAAATAGAGAGTGAGGAGACCTGCAAGGACATTTCAGTGAGTGTCTGGAGGAGTGACACCCTCTCTGAGGTGCAGTTAGGCCAGGCCACACTGCTGAGAGAAGGAGGCAAATCAGGGCCTGTGAGAGAAATAGCTCAGGGAGGCACAGGAAGGGCTCCTGCCATACAAAGATGAACTCATGGGGATCATGGAATGGTTTGAGTAGAAACAGACCTTAAAGCCCATCTTGTTCCACTCCCTGCCATGAGCAGGGACACCTTCCACTATCCCAGGTTGTTTCAAGCCCCATCCAACCTGGCCCCAACCTTTCCCAGCATTACTGTAAAGCACTGGCCGGACAATACCCATCATGGGGTGCTCTGGCTTCGCTCCAGGGTGAGATGAGCTGGAAAGAGATGGCAGAACTGACAGTGCTCAGCTCCAGCCTTTCCGTCCAGGACTGATGCTCCAGCACCACTCCAGAGCCCTGCCAGGGCCACCTGGCTGCCACCTCCCACCCGCCTGCCCGGTGGCTTTTGAAACCATGCTGTGACCCAAACTCTTGGTGGCAGCAGTGACCAGGAAACCTCCAAGGGACAGGAGGTGGAGTGAGAGCAGCAAGAGCCAAGAGGGAGGGAGCATCCTCCCTATGGAGACAGACTGGGACAACTGGGTCTGATCAACCTGAAGAGGAGAAAGCTCTAGGGAGAGCTTAGAGCCCCTTCCAGTGCCTAAAGGGTCTTATAAAAGAGAGGGAGAGACCTTTTACATGGGTAGATAGTGACAGGAAAAGAGGGAATGGTTTTAAACTAAGAGGAGAGATTTAGATTAGATGTTAGAAAGAAATCCTTCCCTGTGAGGGTGGGGAGGCCCTGGCACAGGGTGCCCAGAGAAGCTGTGGCTGACCCATCCCTGGAATTGCCCAAGGCCAGGCTGGACGGGGCTTGGAGCAACCTGGGACAGTGCAAGGTGTCCCTGCCCATGGCAGGGGTGGGATGAGATGATCTTTAAGGTCTCTCCAACCCAAACCATTCCAAGATTCTGTGATTCTATAAGACTCTTCCTGTTGAACTCAGCCATTTATCTCCCTTGCAAGGGGAAATGTGCACTGTAAGACACAAAGGCCCTGGTAAGCCCAGCTACAGGATAGTTCTCCTCCAGGCAGCTCTTGTCAGTGGTGACACACTGGGAGCTGCTTCCAAGGGCAAAAACTTGTAACACCTCCCTGGGATTACTGTAGCTGTTTGCATTTTATGGTGGAGATAAAAAGGGAGAGGAGAAGAAGGAAAAAGGATTGCTAATGCTAGAAAACCATTGTGTTGCTGCACGAGCCTTATGTGTAATTATAAAGAAGATCTGACCACAGCTTTGCTGAGTTTGTTGCTTTCCAAACCAGAAAAGGCATCTGCTGTTCAAAGAGCATCCTCAGCCTATCTTCAAGCAGGAAGATCTTAAATGACAACACGTTGTGGTTGTACAGGTGATCCTGTGACGAGAAACCCTTTCACGGGTACAGGAAGGAAAACCTTTTCCTGAGCAAACACAGCAGGGCCAGTGTGTTCTTGTGTGTTCATTCTCTTTTGTTCCCTGGCAGACTTGCTGACTCCAGCTCAGCTGGGGATGATTTTCAAGGCCAGTGGATGTGACCAGCAGCACAAGAAAATAAATTGTGCTTCTTCTGCCTACAGAACCATCACTGGACAGTGCAACAACAGGTGAGGGGCTTTGTCAGCAGATGGATGGATGGATGGATGGATGGGTGGTGGCAACAGGACAAGAGGAAATTACCTCCAGTTGCATCAGGGGAGGTTCAGATTGGACATCAGTAAGAATTTTTTCCTGGAAAGGGTGGTCAGGTGTTGGAACTGCCCAGGGAGGTGGTGGAGTCCCCATCCCTGGAGGTATCCGAGAAAGGACTGGAAGTGGCACTCAGTGCTCTGGGCTAGTGACAAGGTGGGGATCTTCCAACGTAAATTATTTTATGGATGGATGGATCCTTCATCAGTAGAACTAGACCATTTCCCCGGGGATGATCTAGATAAGCACCTTGTTTTGGGGTTTCACACCCTGCAGTGTTTCCTAGAAATGTGTGGATCTGTTAATTCCAGTCCTGTTTGAAGGGTTCCTTGTGTTATACCTGAAGCAGCTTTGTGCCAAAACAGGAGGAGCTCTGTGTTGGGGATGGACTGTTTGCCTGCCCCTGCCCCTTGGCATAGTCTCCAAGGGTTTCCTGACCCAAGTCCATACTGGGCATGATCCGGACGTGCCCCTGCCCTGCACTTTGTGTAGGAGGAAATCTGGGCATATGGGCTGGGAGAGCATCTTCTGCACCTCCCACCACTGGAATGGAGAACGTGGGAGACACGGGAAGCTGTGCTGAACATAGAGTGTTTTAAATGGACAGTGCAGAAACTTCCCTGTAACAAAGGAGGTGGAAAGCTCCGGGGAGCAGCTCAGGCAGAGGAAGGAGTTCAGCCAGCTCTGCCTGCCCCAAGGTGCTTTAGCCTTCGGGGGTTGTATAAGAAATAAGGAGAGACCTTCCTGCCTCCTTCCATTTCAGGAGGGAGATGTGGGCACTGGGATAAGGACAGGTCCATTATACCTGACCCAGACTTGAGGCCCTTGAGCCCACCTGGCCAGGTGGCCTCAGCTGTGCTCTGTGTCCCTCCATGGCCCTGGGCAGTGCTACACCCACCGTGGGTGAGAGGTCACCACAGAACACACCTTGGACATGCACTCCAAAGTAAATATGTTAGTGCTCTAGTTAAGGTTTTTAACAGTGTAATCAAACTACAATCATAGAGTCACAGAATGGTTTGAGTTGGAAGCGATTTTGGAAAGGTTTAAAACTCATCTGCCAACCCCCTGCCATGTGCAGGGACATCTTCAGTAATGACCTTCAAAATAGACACACAGCACATTAACCTCACAGTCCAAATCCTCCAGTTCACGCTCACAGGTAATTCCATTCCAAGGCTCTGCCTCTTTTCCCTGGTGTTCAGCTTCCAGCTTTGTTTTCCACCCACAGTCTGAGGTCGAGGGCCCTCTTCAGGCTGGATGATACCAGGGATCACCTGAATTCTTGCCTGGGAGAAGCTGAAGGTTGGAGTTAGTTATTAAAGGTCTTTTCCATCCTAAGCAATGCTATGATTATTGTTGTTATCATTATTAATCCTGAGGTTTATTGATAGCACCAAACCCGTAGAGCTGCAGCAGCTCCTGGACCATGGTGTGCTCCCATTCCAAGGTCCATGTCTCTCAATCCATGAGCTCTTGGCTCTGTTTGTTGTTCTTCCATTCACTCTGACAGGAGAAACCCATCCCTAGGAGCCTCCAACAGAGCCCTGGCCAGGTGGCTGCCTGCAGAATATGAGGATGGTGTATCCGTGCCCCACGGGTGGACAGAAGGAAAGCTTTTGTCTGGATTCCCCCTTCCACTGGTAAGGTTTGTAAGAGTCTCAAAATACAGTGTCAGGGCCTAGGGATTGTCAGTTCTTGGGCAGGTCACAGGCATCAAAGGACTCATCCACCAGCTGGAGTTGTGATCAGGATGGAGGAGCTTAAATTCATCAGCTCCAGGGTGATCCCATAGATATACAGGGGGATCTATCAGGAATGCTTTCTAACTCCCATGCCTTCAGGAAAAGTAAAGAAAAATTAATCTAATTGCTGCAGAAGTGCAGGATGAAGAAAGAATTACACAACATGTTCTTTTAAATTGAGTACATTTAAGCCAAAGTATTTTACTTACCTTTCTTGATTTGGTTTGAGGCAGTCATTGTCTTCTGAAAAGCAATTATGCCAGAGGATAAAGTGAGCAAGGGAATCCTCAGAACAAAAACTGTATGGCCAGAAATACTGGGTGAGGGACATCTGGGGTGGTTGTGGCTCTTGTGGCACCTGGATGGGGTAAGGGACATTGCGATGTGGCTTCTGTTCACTTGGGCTTGGTGCAACCACAGCTTTGATGAGGAGTTGGACATTTCCTGGGTTGTGCTCATGCATTTGTTGTCATTCCTAACCCCCCTCCGCAGCATAGTGTCCACTTTTTCTGTGGTAATACATGAAGGTGAAGGAATTGTGATGGATGGATGGGGAAGGGATGAGAAGGGAAGAGGGCTTCGAGATAATTTTCAGAAATTCCCAAGGGCTATTTTTTCCACACTTCTGTTTCAAAAAGGTCTTTTAAAATTAGTTTTGTCTCCCTTTCCCAGTCTTGCTTAGCTGTTTCCTTAAGTCCATCAGGGGATATTCTTTGTCTAGAGGTTTAGAATACCATCTAGACCCAGAACAGTGCAGTGCTCAGCAAAGGGCACTCAGTGACACCTTCCAGCCCAGACAGATTTGGCTTTTTTTTTGTCCACAAAAGACAAGAAATGCCTTGGGAAATTTTGCTGATGACCCCACAGCTGGGTGCACCCATCTGTACATGTTTCCCACCAACATGTTCTGCCTCCCTCCCTGCAGGTCCGACAAGTGTCCAATGAGATTGTCCGCTTCTCCCCGGAACAGTTGCAGATGGACCAGCACAGATCCCTCATGTTCATGCAGTGGGGGCAGTTTATTGACCACGACCTGGATTTTAGCCCAGAAACCCCAGCCAGAGTCGCCTTTGGTGGCAAGACAGACTGTGACACCAGCTGTGCCAAGGACCCACCCTGCTTTCCTATTCAGGTACAGGCAGCCTCCTTCTTCCACGGGAGGGAGGGAGAGGGCATTTGCCTTCGAACCAGGAGATGCTGATGTTTCTCCCAGTCCTTGGCCATGGAGGAACATCCTCTCACAGCAGGCCAAGGGGGTCAGAGCACTCTGAGTGGTAGCAGTGCTGTGTCCAGGAGCTGTCCCTGTGTTCCAGGCACAGGCACAGCCTTTCCCAGGTTTCCAGGCATTTACCCGTTTCCCTCAGTAGTGCAGTTTTTCTTTGGAGCTATGGTGCAAAGGCAGCATGGGTGACAGCGGGATAATGGAAAATGTATCACAGACAGGTACTGGGGAGTGTCAATACCCCAGAAAATCCACGGGACTTAAATGCTCTTTGCAAGGAGCAAGGGAGTGCCAAGGTCTCCCAGCAAAGAATGTGGCATTAGTAGGAGTCACATCATGGTCTCTGCTCCAGTAGATCATGGAATCACAGAATCATTAAGGCTGGAAAATCCCTCCAGGATCATTGAGTCCAAGCTGTGCCCAATCCCCACCTTGTCACCAGCCCAGAGCACTGAGTGCCACATCCAGTCCTTCCTTGGACACCTCCAGGGATGGGGACTCCAAACCTCCCTGGGCAGCCCCTTCCTGTGCCTGACCACCCTTTCCATGGAGAAATTCCTCCTGATGTCCAACCTGAGCCTCCCCTGGCCCAGCCTGAGGCCGTTCCCTCTCCTCCTGTCCCTGTTCCCTGGGAGCAGAGCCCGACCCCCCTGGCTGCCCCTCCTGGCAGGAGTTGTGCAGAGCCAGAAGGGCCCCCCGAGCCTCCTTTAGTCCAAATCCTATCCATGTCCATCTTGCAGCCCTGCTTTCCTGCTTTTGAAGTTTCACTGCAGCTCTGGCTCTGATGTGTGCTGTTAATTCCTCTTGAGGGAAACTATGATGGAATGGAGCATCACTGAGTATTTGCCTGAGATGTATTTGAGAATTCAGGCAGAGTCACAAGTTCTGTTTGACAGCTGTCTACAATGTAGATATGGACTCCAACAGGAGATAAGAAAACTGAGCCTTAAAGATTCAATCCAATTTATTTTCAGGGGGGAAAACTATGAATCCATAGGACTTTAGAGAAATCTAGGTGTTTCCAGGCTGTTTGGGCATTGGACTCCTAAAGCAGTGTCTCTGCTATCAATCTGACCCTTCACCTCAGAATTTTTTCTGGCTCTCCACACTGAGAGAGGGCTCCTGTCTGGCTTTGTCTCCCAGTACAGCTTCTGCACCCCCAAGCCACTGATGAATTTTCCTGTTCTCTGTCTGTAGATCCCACCCAATGACCCCCGAATCAACAACAGGAGGGATTGCCTCCCTTTCTTCCGCTCGGCTCCCACCTGCACGCGGGGCAGCGCAGTTCGGGAGCAGATCAATGCGCTCACCTCATTCCTGGATGGCAGCGTCGTGTACGGCAGCGAGGAGCCCCTGGCCAGGCAGCTGCGGGCACGAGGCAGCCGGCAAGGCCTCCTGGCTGTCAATCAGAACTTCACGGACAGGGGCAGGGCGTACATGCCTTTTGGCCCCATGAGGAAGGAGCCCTGCCTCAAGGCCAGTGGGGAGGCTCGAATCCCTTGTTTTCTTGCAGGTAAGTTGGCTGCTGGCACCCCAACCCTGGAATGTGGAGCAGACAATTCCACCAGCTCTAGTTCGCTTCTTTAGTTGTTTGGTTTTCTTACTTAAGTAGAAAATGGAACAGAGCAAATCATGAAGGACTGAAACAGGCTGTGCTAGGTAGGAGGAAGGTCTTCACTATCTCCAAGTCTTCTTTGTGAGGATAAGCCTGGAGTGAAGGTGTCCCATCCGTGCCCAGCAGCTCTGGTGTAGGGCCCCGAGTGACCTGGGAACCAGTGCCATGACGGAGCCGAGCAAGCACAGCAGTGGCAGCCTGGCCTGGAGGCAATGGTTTGTCCATATTTGTCATTCCATGGCTGCCTCTATCGCAGAGAGATGGATACAGGTGTGTAACTGCTGTGCTGAGTCATAACAGTGTAATTGATAGATTCATGAACAGAAACTTCATTAGTATAATATTAAGCCTTTATTAGTGGGACAAAGGGAAAACCGCAGATCTGCAGACTCTTAGCAAAAGAATTTATTTTGCTAGAGCGTGCTAAATTTACTTTACTGTGCACTTAAGTACTTTTTCAAACTTGTTACTTATTTACTAAGCTTAGAAGGTAATTTACACTTCACTCAACTCCTCCCCTTTTCTGTCCCTGCCCCCTTTGCCAGCCAGGCGCCTCATCGGGCCTGGGTCTTTTCAGAAGTGACGGCAGTGAAATCCTTCTCTGGTGGTTTTTTTTTTTAACCTTGTCTCTGTCTCGATGTAATTTTTTGGGGAGTGTGAGTTTTGATGAGATAACTGCTTTCTTTGAAGACAGGCAATGATTTTATTTCTTCGAGGTATTCTGATTCTCAGCTCCACATTTTGTCAACTTGAGAACATTTATTACTATTTATCTCTTAGAAGCTTTCTAACATGTTACAACTATTTCCAGTTATAATTCACCTCAATTTAGTTTATATTTAATTGTATTTTACTTTAACACTGGTTTTGTATAGTACATTGTTGCTTACTATTTCTACATAATACATTATTATTTATCTTAACACTAGTTCTACATAATACATAATACATTATCACTTGCAAATGCTCTATTAATACATGCCAAAGCCAACATTATCATCTATTCATTTATCACAGCAGGAAACATTGGCATGTTCCTGCTGCACTGTGAGAGGAGCTTAGATCCCAGCTGGAATAAGAATGAGGCCAACCTCACACCAAGGTGGCCTTTTAAGGTGTTTCCCCACCACTGCAAAGATTGGGACTGCACTGAGAACACTCCAGCCAGTCCAGTCCATCAGGACACCCTCCTGCTACATTTACCCCTTGTCATGTTTTTGGTATCCACTTGACTATTCTTCAACCCAAAATACCTCCTTTGGTGCTGGGCTCAGTCTCCCAAAGCCAAATAGGCTCCCAAAGCTAAATAGGCTCCCAAAGCCAAGACTACCCTCTGGCCAAATCCCTGCACAGCCACCACCTCCCTCCCCCCTTTGCCATGTTCTGTCCTCAGCTCACAGAACGGACCTCCCAGATCCTCAGCACTGCTCCCTTCTCCTGGCCCTGCACCTGAGGACTAGGATGTTGACACAAGCCTGTGGGACCCCAGAGAGGGATGTTTCTGATACACCTTATGAGTTAGTGTCTCACTCCCTGGCCTTTTTCTCTCAGACAGCAGGACCTCCTGGCTGGCTCTGCTAGCTCTGGCCACACCAGGCTGCTCATGGCACTGCTGGAGGAAGCTTGAGGGCACAACAAATCTCATCAGCTGTGGAGCTGCTTTCTACTCCTTTGGCCCCCTGCATATCTGGCCCAAGCTCCTCTGGACATGTCCATGGTTCTTGGAATCCATCAGTTCCGTCCTTTGAAGCTCATGGTGTTTCATGCTCCCTCCAGGCTCCCACACCTCCCACACCTCCCCCATCTGCCCCATCGGTGTTCACCTGCTCCCCCAGTTCCCTGCAGGTCTCTGCTTGGTGAGGACCACACTGGAGCTGTGGCCAAAGGCAGGTGCCCAGTGAGGAACAGAGTGGGCAGAAACATCAGGTACTTCCCAGGATAGGTTTCCAGCCCCCTGGACTCTCAGCAAGGAGCAGTTCCTGTTCCATGGCTGGAACAGACCCATCAATGCTTTTGTAGTCATCATTTCAGGCTGTTTCAGAAGCGCCTTTCAGTGTCTTATTTGTGACTGCTCTGATCCCTGAGAACTGGGGGAATTTTACATGTGCAGTTGCCTCACAGGGTTCAGTGTTTCCTCCCAGAGCTCTGTTGGAAGCCCTGGCTGGATGCATTCTGCTCATGAAAGCCTTACAGTGCTACTTTTGTTCCTCCTTCCGCAGTCCCTCACAGGCAGCCTTTGAGAGCAGATGAAAAGGGCTCTGTGCCAAGTGCAGGAGCAAATCCCTCTATTTACTGTGGGACAAGGGGACTAAATGCTACATGTTTACTTTTCTCTGAATCCTTGTCTATACTCATCACCTGCTTGCTCTGGGTTTCCTGCCCCAGATATTTGAAGAGAGATTTGATATTTCATTGTGATGCTGTTTGTAATTTATTCCTTCAAGTTGTGATTCATTTTGCTTTTTCTTTTACTTCCCAGAGAGCCTGTTTGTGACTGTCCCCTTGCTCTGGCTGCAGTTTCAGCTGGTTTGAAGGAGACCTGACTTTCAGAGCTTCCTTGGCCATCTTGACTTTCCTCTGCCTGTTTCCATTTCTCTCTTGATCTGTGAGACCAAATGTCTCTCTCAAATGGGAGCCTGGAGGACACCTACTTGTATTTAACTTGTTAAGTTAACGCTCCCAGCCCTTACTTGAAACCTTCCCCACCTCTCTGTGATGCTCAGCACAGCCAGGGTGGCACCTGCCTTTTGTTGCCTCAGCAGAAATCTGGCTTTTCCCTGGTCTGATCCTTGGGGCCCAGACCTTGGTTTCCTTCTCCTCCTCTGTGTTTCTTACCCATTTTCCTCATGACACAGATATCAAGACATGTAAAAACTTCTCTTTGAGTGCTTCCCACTGTGACATTCCCACTCCAGCCTCATTGTGCCCCTCCCAGGTGACACCCGGGCGAGCGAGATGCTGGAGCTGGCGTGCATGCACACGCTCTTCCTGCGGGAGCACAACCGCCTGGCTGGAAAGCTGAAGAGCCTTAATCCCCACTGGAATGATGAGAGGCTCTACCAAGAGGCACGAAAGATCCTGGGAGCCATGATCCAGGTATGAGCCACTATCCCAGCTGTCCTGGCTCTGCCTGTAGTCTCACAGGATTCATGTGTTAGGCTGTGGTGGTGTGGGGTGGCCAAAGGGTGTAGGATTTTGGGGTGAAATGACCAAATTCTTTCCACCAGCCCCTTTCAACCAAAGCAAAATTACAGAAATACCTGAAATGACAAGCACAGAGGGGTCCCCCTGAATCTTTGATGTCCTTCAACTGTTAAATTTACAAAATGCTTGATAGCGATTTTAATGGCACATTTTTTTTGAGAAACAGACAGAAGAGTCAGAGGAAAGATTTTTCCAACCAGTGTTTTGTACCTGATAAAAATGGTACTGGAAATTTGGATTAAAATTCCTCTGGGGTGTGAGTCTCCTCCTTTCAATGGTTCCCTGCCCAAGGCAAGGGGTTTCAGTGAGATGACCTTGAAGGTCCCTTCCAACCCAAACCATCCTGGGATTCTAACAAGAAGCTCCATGTGCCGGTGGGTGCAGCCAGTCATAATGTCCCCTTGGGACTGGGCTGCACCTCAGACTTCATCCTGAGTGGGATCCTGGAATCACACAACTTCTTCTGTGCTTGGGAGGGACCTCCCAAGGTCTCTTGTCCAGGCTCCAGCTTGGAGCAAGAGCAGCCTCAAAGCCAGATGAGGTTTTACAGCTGTCAGGAAAGGCCAGCTCCTGTGAGAGAAGGAGACATGGGATTTCCAAAGGCACTGCACCTCCTTTGAAACCTGTATTCTGAGCTGGTTTAATAAAAAGTAAAAAGCAGAAATATCAAAATGTTTGGGGTTATGCTGTCAATTTAAATATTATAGTGTTGTTGAATAAACATGTTGGTCAAGGCATACACTCAAAGGATTGTCCTACAAGCATCATCTCCATCAATGGTTTCATCTTCATGCAGTTTTCAGACAATTAATCCATTTTCTCCTACTGACACAGAATTTCATCCTTTTTTTTTTTTATTATTATATTGTGTTGCCTCCTCAATATCCCAGACAGACATGAGAGCAGGGCTGGAAATCTCTGCTGTGGGAGGCCTCATGGAGCTGCCTGTGGGTGGTGTTACCCTGTTATCTGCCAGGATTATCTTTGCCATCTGAGGCACACAGGGTGCAGTTCCACCTGGCTGATGGGAATAGTGACAAGGAGGCAATATTTGGGAGGATTTGGCAGGCTTTTTTCTCACAGAACCACAGAACCAATTAGGTTGGAAAAGACCTCTGAGATCATTGAGTCCAACCTACTATGTTGGTCTGACCAACCAGAGTGCTGAGGCACAGAGAACATGAACGACTTTGCTTCCACAGGAACTGAGGGCCAAGACATTAATGCTTCACCCTTCCCTTATTTCCCCCTAGATCATAACCTACAGGGACTACCTGCCTCTCCTGTTGGGATACAGGTTCCGGAGGCTCATTCCTTGCTACCAGGGCTACAATGAGTCTGTGGATCCTCGGATATCCAATGTCTTCACCTTGGCTTTTCGCTTTGCTCATGCCTCAGTCCCTCCAGTTGTTGGACGCTTAGATGAAAGTTACAGGCCCATAACTCCTGAAATTCAACTCAGAACCTCCTTCTTTGCTGTCTGGAGGATCATTCAAGAAGGTAAAGCCTTTCTTGCAGCTTTGCAATGTGAGTTTATTTCATTCAGCCTTTTCTGCCCTCTCTGGATGAGCTCCTGCTTCAGTCAAATTTAAAATAATATTGTATTAAATGTCTTAAATGGCCTTTACTACCTGCCAGAGTTTTCCCAGCAGAGCTGTTCCCTGCAGTCAAGGGTAGCCCATCATGTTACAAAATGGTCTGATCACTTAATTGCTGTGGCCTCCAAGAATATTATTCAAAGTATTTTCTTCTTAATTCTTTAAGTGCAGAAAAAGTGATTCTCATGTAGTAGAAGCTTACAACTAAATTGAATCTATGCTCAGCTCTCTGGAGCCTCTTACACACACTCTGGCCTCCCTGCACAGCTCACGTGTCCCTCCTTCAAGTGGGATTGATCCTTGTCTCCCTGTGTCACCTCTGCAGGTGGGATTGATCCCTATCTCCGGAGCCTCATGGCCAACCAGGCCAAGCTGATGACACAGCAGCAGATGGTGGTGGGCGAGCTCCGGGATCGGCTGTTTGAGCAGGTTGAAAGGATTGGGTTTGATTTAGCTGCACTCAACATGCAACGCAGCCGGGATCATGGCCTTCCAGGTAAGTCAGCTGTGGGAGCAGAGCTTCCTGAGAAAATCAAGTGGAAATCAGGCACTTTTGTGATTGAGCATTGAGAAACTTCTCCAGCCCATGCTTGGCTGAAATTACTTAGGAGTTGGCCTCAATTATCCTTGTGGGTCTCTTCCACCTCAGGATATTCCATGACGTTCTTTCCCAAACCTTTTCCTTGTTTCTGGACAACTCTAAGTGTGAGGAGACTGGACAATGAAGACAAAACCTGGCTGAAGCTGCAGGAAGCACGTGAAGGCAGAAGAACATGGGGCATTGCACAGACCAGAGTTTGGTGTTCAGTGACTGACTCGTTTCTATTGTTCAAATGCAAAAACTGGTAAAGTAGGTTAGCAATAAGTTTTCAGGAGAAGAATTAGGGCCAGAAGTCCCCTGTGGCTTCACTCCAACTATCTGTAGTGGTCCAGCCCAGCCACACATGACTGGAAGAGCAGATTCCTATGTGTAAGGAAAATTTCATCATAATTTCTCTATTAAGACTGTGTCGCAGGAAAAAAAACAAACAAACATGTCAGAACCACGCTTGGCTCTGCAAGGTGCAAAACCAGTGTAATGGCGTTGCAAGACGGTCTTGAGAAATAGATTGTTGATGGGACTTCAGAGCTGGCTCCTGGGTGGGTCCTTGCCCAGCAGTGTCATTAGGCTGATGTAAGTGCCTGGAGCTGCTGTGTCAGCAACATCCCGGGAAAAGCAACAGGGCTCATGTTGAAACTGGGATGAAAACTGAGCTGGATCCACAGGTTTGAAGCCCAGTTAGAGGCTTTGCAGTACACCCAGGCACATGATCAGCTCACAGGATTGCTCTGCCTTGGCCTCAACAGAAGGTTGTGTTTTTTCTGTGCTTTATCTAGGAACACTATAATGCAGAACCTGATCTGAACCACAAATCCTGAGTTTCCAGCTGTGACTCCAGACCTCACATGGTGGAACTTCCATGTATTTCTAGTGAATCTGGGTTTAGCTTGTGGTCCCAGCCCACCCCTGTATGCTGCTGTACTCTTTGATATTAGACAACCACAAAAGTGGTGATGGCATAGCAAGGTCAAAAAAACCTTCCTAATTCATTTTCTGATGAAGCATATTCTCAGTCTCCTGGAATTGTCTGTGTCATCCAGGCACCATATGCCGTGTCTTTTGCTACAAATTCTCCCTGGTTTTTAGACATAAGACAGTAGGTTTAGAGAAGATATTGGGAAGAAAGAGAGAGAACAACCTTTCTGGGAGGGGGTAACACATTGCTGCTCTGTCTGCTCTGATACCCAACTACTTGCAGGTTATAATTCCTGGAGACAATTCTGTGGGCTCTCACAGCCCTCTGGAGTGAAGTCACTTGGTCGAGTGTTGAGGAATCAGAAGCTGGCAAGGAAGTTCCTACAGCTCTACGGGACACCAAAGAACATTGACATCTGGATTGGGGGCCTTGCAGAGCCCTTTGTGAGGGGAGGCAGAGTTGGGCCTCTCATGGCTTGTCTTATTGGCACGCAGTTCAGGAACATCCGTGATGGGGACAGGTAAGAGGAGTGCTGGGTATTCAACCCCAAAGGACAGGGAGGCTGGACTTTTTTGCAGTTTTCTTCATGAAGATCTGGAAACTGCTCCAATTGTTTGTTGCCCTTTTTAAAGTAGTCCTCCAAAAGTTTCATTTTCTTTGCAGCAATGTTCTTATTCCCTGTCTGATGGTTGAGATCCTGGGCTAAGTTCCCAGCCAAGTGATGTCTCCCTGTTTTTTCTTCCCATCCCGGTTCTAAACAGGAACCCTCTGCTTTGACACATGTCAGGGTTTGGTCTTTGCTTGTGGTGGATTGGGGTTTTTTTGTCAGCCAAAATCACTTCAGCAGCACTGAGGTTTCAACACATCCAAATTCCTCCTCCTCCTTGAGTTGCTCAGAGGCTTCAGGTGCAGCAGTGAGTTATGTTGCCCATTTTAAGCTGGATTTCTGAAGCAGGATCCCTGCACCTGCCAGTAATATTGCCTGAAAAAGGGATCACGACCTGTGTTTCTCAGAAAAAATTCTGCCAAGAAAGATTTAGTATGAGCTCAAACCTCAGGATGGGGAGCTTAGAGACAGTCTGTTGCACATCTAGAAATCCTGTTCTTACGGCAGGAAATGAACCCTTTTCTAAAAAATTGGGTAATTACAAGGCTGGTTCCAGCATGGCAATCATGTGGCTGTAACCACAGCCTGTGCACAGTCTGTGCAGCCTTTCCTATCTGAAAGAGGGTGCCCATGCCTCATCTGAGGACAATTAATTCAGCTGCAGCTTTGTTACGTGTCCATGGCCTAAAGAAAACGAGATAATTATCCAGCTGGTGACTCAGAGCTCTTGATTTAAATAACAGAAATTCAAATTTGTTCTTGGCAAAAGAAATTGGTATTAATGGGAAATAATATTGTGGGAGTAATGATTGTGAAGAAGGCAGAAGGCAAAAATCTGTTGTGTCTTCTTTCTCTGGCAGGTTTTGGTGGCAGAACCCTGGGGTTTTCACTCCTCGCCAGCGCTGTTCATTGGCCAAAATCTCCTTGTCACGGATAATATGTGACAACACCCACATCACTAAAGTATCAAGAAATATCTTCAAGGCTAACAGATATCCCCATGGCTTTGTGAGCTGCAGTCAGATCCCAAAGCTGGACCTCAGACCCTGGAAGTCGACGAGCACTGAGGAGCAAGGTATGAGCTGCAAACAGCAGCAGGTCGTGCCTGCAGACCCCTGAGAGAGTCAGACCCTGTGGCTTAAAACTGAGCTGCCTAACACGGGGTTGGACCTTTGTGCCAGGTGCAGCTTTAGGTGTTCCAGTCCATCAGGTGCACTGGGAGTGGCTACTCCAAAGTGCAGGGTTTTTGGCAGACGAAGCCAAATGATCTGCCACTTACAAGGAAAGGTCTTACAAGGAAAGGCTGAGGGAGCTGGGGCTGCTCAGCTCCAGAGGAGCCCCAGCTGAGAGGGGCCCTCAGCCCTGGCTGTCCCTGTGTGCAGGGAGGGCTCAGAGCAGGGCCCGGGCTCTGCTCCGGGGGGCCCAGCAATGGCCCCAGAGGAACGGGCAGGAACCGATGCCCAGGGAGCTCCCCCTGCACAGGAGGCAGAACTTCTGCCCTGGGCAGTGCCCCAGCCCTGAACGGGCTGCTCAGGGAGGGCTGGAGTCTCCCTCCCTGGGATATTGCAGAGCCCTCTGGACACCGCCCTGGGCCCTGTGCTCTGGGATGGCCCTGCCTGAGCAGGGAGGTGGCACCAGGGACCTCTGTGCTCCCTTCCAGCCTGAGCTACCCTGAGGTTCTGGGATTTTTTTCTGATTAATAGACTTTCTATTTAGGTCTTTGCTGTTGATGCCGAGGCTTTCTTGAATGGGAAGCAATACTCAGATTGGGAAGGCTGCTCTGTCTGTCTGTTGAGGTGCTGTTTGTCAGCACATCCTGGTCAGGCCAAAAGCAGCTCAGCATTTCAAGAGGAATTCCCAGTCTATGGAAGGTTTTCTGGGTTTGATCTCTGTTTTTGCCTATATTTAGACTATTTCTCTCAGCTGCCTTCAGGATTTGTAAAATTCTTGAGGTCTAATTCCTTCCAAAATGCCCTCTGAAATTCCTGGGAAGTAGATATAGGGAAGAGTGGCTCTCCCCAGGGAAAGGCACGCTGCTCCAGTGCCTTTTCCTAACAGAACATCCAGAACAGAACATCCTCTGACAGCCAGGTCCTGTCACACTCTCATAATAACAGTTTTTGATCCCTCTTTTCCAGCTTAATCTGTGGAAACAAATCACACAAAGTATCAGGGAGCTATGGCAGGTTCTTTTCTATTAACACAATGCTTTTAATCTCCTCTAGAAGAAGATTCTTGTGACTTTAAATGCTGAACATTGAGGATTCCCCAGAAGTCTGGACTTGGGAAGTTGCTGAGGTGGATTAATTTTTACTGTGTTTATACTTTTACTGCCTGCAATGTTTGGGCACGGTTCTGTCATTTGCTCAGCTTGATTTGCATGAAGCCTTTTCAGTGGGATGGAGCCCAGGAATAAAAGAATTGCATGAAGAGATGTCCCAGATCTGTGAAATCACTCAACATCACAAAGCCAAGTAAAATGAGTTAACCAGAGGCTGATCCCAAATCACACCAGCTGCTGGCTTAGGCCCTAGAACCACACCCTTTCTCACCAAGATTTACTGTTAAACACAGGTTTTGGACCTTCCTTTCAAAAATTTCAACCCCCACAGAACAGCCCAGGGCACTGGAATGACAGCTGATTTTTGTTCTCCATTTTTTTTGTTGGAAAGAAATAAACCTTTGATTTCCAGAGAAAATGTACTAATGGCAGGATGCCTCTGAGTGAAGCAGAAATAGTTGTCCTGTCCCCCAAACAGACTGTCTTAAAATGCTCTGTGTCAGGTTTTGCTCCAATATGGAAGGAAGAGAGTGGAAGAGAGTTGCCATGTGGAAGAGAGTTTTCTCACCATTATTTGCCTGTAGTCCAGAATGCCCAAAAAATCCTCTGTTGTGACAAAAACCTGTGACAAGTTATTGCTGAAGCCTGGCATGAGCCAGAATGAGTCAGCCCTGGGCTGTGGAGCTGGTGGGATGTGGCCTAACACAGATAAGAACAATCTGAACATACAAGAAAATTACAAACTATTCTGGTTTCAATGCAGCTTTTCCCCTTTTCCTGAAAGGAATCAAACCCACTTTCTCCTCCCTCTGTAGCCTGCTATATTTCTGGTTTTGCTCAATAAATTGCAATTTTGGACTGAGGCCAAAATGTTCTTTGCCCCTTGTAAAAGGTGCAACAACCACAGGTGAGTGGAGGATGGTGGTAGGTTTTCTATGATAATATTGGGAAAAGGCAGTTCCAGAAGCTGTATGTTGTTAATGAAAGAAGGTATTGCTGAAACCTCTGATGCCAGCTCCTGTGTGATGTAGAACTATGAAAGGGCTGGAGCAGGATCTAGAGCCAACAAATACTTGACAATAATTCCTCCTTATGACCCCCAAAATGGGAAGAGTCTCTGTGAGAGCCTCAGAGAGGGAGATGGACACTGACTACTGCTGGGGTGGAGGGGCTGAGGGTGTGCAATACCCTGGTGGTGATGGCTGGGAAACACCAGCCTGGGCATGTTTGGAAGGCAGAAAGCACCAGCCATGCCCCAGAGTGGGCAGAAGTTCACTTTGTGTCCTGGGTAATTCCTGGTGTTGGAGCTACAAGGGAGTCAGCACCAATAAGGTGGAAGGTGCTCAACTGGAGTGTTCAGTATCTCCAGCTCTGGGTTTCCACTCCTGGTTGTCTAATGGTGACACACACCTGTGTTTGCTCAGCCTCTTGGGGACAGAGTGTCATTCATTACCTGTTGACTTCAGCACTTCCCCTCTGGGGCAGGACATGAGGGGCTCAAAATCACCTGCAACCCTCCATGTGCACTAAGCACAGACAGATAATTTTTCCAATTTTAGCCAAGAACAAAGCTGAATTTTGAACAATTTTCTTTACTTTATCAACTTGATCAAACCAATGAAATGCTGCTACAGCAGCATGGGGACTGTCCATAGGGTGCCTGGCACGTGCCTGCCCTGGCCAGTGGAGCTCCTGACGTGGGGGATGCTTCCTGCAGGGGCTGACATGGGATGGTTTGCCCTGCTCAGCCTCTGCTGCTGGTTTCAGAAGGGCAGCTCTCCCTCCAGCTCTGTTGAGGTCTCTCATTCACTTTCTTTTCCACCTGCAGCCTCCCTTAGCTGTTTCAACTCAGAGATGGATGTCTATCCTGAGTCCATCCTGCTCAGGACCTCCCAGTGACAATTACATTTTCCCTCAGTGGATGCCCACCAAGGTGGTCAGTGGTCTGCAGCATATGATGTGCAAAGAAAGGCTGATGAAGCTGGATCTGCTCAGTCTGGAGAAGGAGAGGGGGAGTAGTTTCAGTCTCTCTAAGGAGTAGCTGTGAACACTTCCCAGATGCTCACAGTGAAAGGACAAGAGATAACAGACCTAGGTTACATCCAGGGAAATAACCTTTAAACACAGAAAAACATTATTCCATGTGATAGTGGTGTGACACAGACACAGGGATGGGAGACATCTTGGGATCTCCGTCCTTGGGTATTCTCCCAACCTGTCTAGGCCCTGAGCCTCACTCTGGATTTGGAGTTAACCCTGCTCTGAGTATCTGGTTGGCCTGCAGGCCTCCAGGTGTCCTTTCCCACTTCAATTTTCCTGTCATTTACAGTGATAAACTGTTTTACTTTCCAGCCAGGTTCACCTGGCTGTGCTGTGAGCTATCCCATGGATATAAGTCCTGGAGCCCAGGCTGTTCTGTCTTTCTTTTCCATCAGAACTGTCTGGATACCACAGAAATCTTCATGAGCCAGAACACCTTTTCTTGTAAAACCCCTTCCCTGTCATTGCAAACATTTCCAGCCATGTCTTTGCTCATAAATTGGTATCCAAAGCTAATCTGTGCCATGTAAAACTGAGAGTTAGATGGATTCATAATGGAGCTGCAGCCACAGCATCATACAAAGTTTCCTCAGTCTGGATGACCTTTCTCTAACACATTTACCCTGGAATCCCTCTGAATCTTTTAGTGTCAAGGTTAATGCCTCTAAGTAGGTGGTAACTGATAAATTCCCTTTTGTCTTGTTTACCCTTTGGAGGCTGGTGATTGATGTGGTCCTTTGCCAGACTCAACACTTTGCCCTTTGATAACTTATCATAGAAACATGGAGTTTGAAGTGACCCACAAGAGTCATCAGTCCAGCTCCTGGTCCTGCACAGATACCCCAACAATTCCCCCTGCCCCTGGGAGTGTTGTCCAAACACTCCTGGATCACTGGCAGCCTTGGGGACCATGCCCATTCCCTGGGGACCCTGGTCAGTGCCCAGCACCCTCTGGGGGAAGAACCTTTCCCTGATATCCAACCTGACCCTCCCCTGGCACAGGGTCAAGCTGTTCCCAGGGTCCTGCCTGTGCTCACAGAGAGCAGTGTCTGCCCCTCTGCTTGTTCTAATTTATGCCAGAGGAGGTATTTATGCAAGCAATTTTTGGTGTAATCACTCCCATGTCAAAATCCAGTCCTCATATTTTGTCCCAGAAGCATTGCTTTGCATTTGGAAGTTAATTGTGATCTTCAGCTTCACCAACTCCTCTCTCTCATACGTTGCTGTGCTGACAAAAATCCATCCTCTTCTGAGATTCCATATGGTGACTAAGACAATTTTCTTGGCCTTTTTCCACCACATTGGATCACTTTCCCTGCCTTCCCCTCTCTTTTCTGGCCAATTGTGACTGAGCAGAGCTGGGGAGCAGGAGAGTCATTAAAGCTGCGTGGTGAAAGCTCATGGTATGAGCAAGTCCTTCCTCTCCCTATCTCAGGTTCACTTAAATTCAGCCAGGTTCTGGAAAGTGTGCAAAGACCCAGGGGCAAAAGGGAGTCAGCTGGGCATGGATACACTTAGGCTGGAGGCTGGGATCTTCTTGAAAGCTGCAGTTTCTGAAAACACCTTGCAGCTTAGGCAAGAACAAACTGCCTTTGAAATGGGAGTGGGATGGATCCAGGCGCTGGGCATCCTTGCAACAGGAGAAAAGGATAGCTGAGGATTTTGGTATCTGTGGGTTTGGAGCCTGAAGGTTGTGTTAGATATGAGCTGACTCTCTGTCTGTGGTGAATTGGGAACATCCTTGGTTTTTCCCATACTCATCAGAGACACTTACCAGCTGTTGGAATCACAGATCTTTTCATTCTCTACAACTCCCTGACAGGAAGGTGTAGCCAGGGGGAATCTGGGCTCTGCTCCCGGGGAGCAAAGGACAGGATGAGAGGAAATGGCCTCCAGTTGCACCAGGGGATATTCAGATTGGACATCAGGAGGAATGGAAAGGGTGGACAGGCATTGGCAGGGGCTGCCCAGGGAGGATTGGAGTCCCCATCTTTGAAGGTGTCCAAGGAAGGCCTGGATGTGACACTCAGTGCTCTGGGCTGGGTGACTTGGTGAGGATCAGTCACAGGCTGGAATTGATGATCCTGGAGGTCTTTTCCAACCACAGTGTTTCTGTGAAGTCTTTGAAAATTTCTGATAGTGACTTAAAATAAACATTTTTGATGGTTTGTTAACTGCTGTGAACTTGCAGGCTAGCCTATCCCTGGCATTCTATGTGCAGATTTGTGTCAGAGGTTTCTCCTGCAGTAGAAGCCTGACAATGGCAGCTTGGTTTGGAAGCCACAGCCATCCTTGCAGGACAGCCATTCCACTGCTTTCACTGTCATGACATTTTAGGAACTTCACTCCTGGTAGGTCAGGATGAACTGGTTGTGCATCAAATCAGCCTTCCCTCAATTGTGAAATGGCATAATTTGTACAGATGAGATACGGGGAAGGCTGACAGGCATTAGAAAGGGAACTGTTTGCTTCACCACATCTTGGAGAAGCACAAAGTAGCTGTGGTTGGTCTCTAAGCTCCCACAGGGACCTGGTCTCTGCTAGCACCAGTTCAGAGGGTCCCAGTATGCACACACAGGGCTTTTGTCTCTTCCATGTGCTGGTGCAGGGACTGTTCAGAGGCTATGGGGAAGTTCTTTTCTTTGGCCGCCTCTCCTGTGGTTGCAGGGAAGCCTTGGGACAGCCAAGCAGTGAGACTTCAGTCACTTCTCTTCAGTTTTCCAATGAAAATCAGGAAAAAAAGGGTCCCTGGCTAAGCCAGAGAAGCAGGGAGCACAGGCAATGCCTTTTTATATTTCTATATATATAATGCCTTCTCTCATGAGAGTTTTTTCATGAAATATCACTGAGTCTTGCCCATTTTACCGTCCTCGAGGATTTGGCATTTTTCTTTAGGTTGCCAGTGATGGTCAACATGGTTTTATGGGTCCTTGGGCTATTCCCTTTTGAGAATCTGCAGCCTCTCAGTCCTGGCTGGAATTTAATATCATTGCTCCTCTGAAGTGCCAGCTGCAAGAGCAAGGCCTGATGTACAGATGATGAATCATGAAACATTTGTTTTTCAGTCCAGTCATTCTGGCTACTGCAAAGATCCTTTTCACACAGTTGTTTTAGGAGAAGAAATGCAGTTGGAGCAGTCCCAGTTTATACCTGCATTTTCCTGATTTACTTATGCAGATGCTGTCTGAACACGTGCCTGCCTCTGGCCAGGAAAACATCGGGAGTAGCTGCTCTTGCTTTGTTTATCTTTTTGTCTAGACTTTGGGCACTTTTCCCACTTTCCCCATTCTACATGTGGAATGTCCAGCTCTTCAGCTTGGTTCCAGTGCCTGGATGTGTGGGACAGGGGCTGACTGCTCAAATCACTGCTTATCTCTTTCTCCCCTCCAAAATACTGATTTATGATTTCCTGGACACCTTGCAGCCAGCTCACTTGGTGAAGATCAATGTTTGCACAGAGTGAGACAACCTGGGGTCATAGAATCGTGAAATCACAGAACGGTTTGGGTTGAAAGGGACTTGAACACCATCCAGTTTTCTCCCCCCCACCCCTGCCATGGGCAGGGACACCTTCCACAATCCCAGGTTGCTCCAAGCCCTGTCCAACCTGGCCTTGGACACTTCCAGGGATGGGGCAGCCACAGCTTCTCTGGACAGGTGTTGTGCTGTCCGATACATCCTGCTCCCTCCAATTAGGGATTTTCTTAAAATTCCTCAGTGTTCCTAATCCCAGAACACCCTAGAACTCCAAGCACTGCCAGCCCCACAGCCCCTGTGCACAGACAGCTTTGCTGCTGCATGTTTGCCCCTGTTGCCATCCAGCCCCTCCTGCAGCTCCCGCAGTGCCCTTGCGAAACCAGCTTCCCACAGTGAGTTCAGCTCCCAGCAGTGAGCACAGCCTGGCTGAAGCCTCACTTCCAAACCCTGTTCCAGCTTTGCACCACCCACACGTAGCTGATGGAGGGAGTCTCACCTCTGCTCCACATCGTCAGCTGCTCGTGACTTGTTCACTGCCCTTCTCAACAAGCTCTGAGCTGGAAGGATGGAGCTTTTCCTCCTTCGCTACCCATTTACCTGTCTGTTCATTGCCTTTGTAGTCCTCTACCAGGTGAAACCTGCATTCAGATTCTTCTGCAAGATGACCTTCTATAAGTTGTGGCTCTTCACCATAAGCATCGGGATTATCATCCTCAGTATTCCTCGTGGACGTAATGTGGAGAACATGATGTAAGTTGTCTGTGGCTCCTTTCTGCTCTGAGCATTGACAGAGTCCACTCTCTCCAGTGCTTCGATTTGGACGCTCCTGAGGGTGTGCTGTGGTGGGGAGGAATCAGTTGTGTATTGGTGTAGAGAGATGATAGACCATGTAATTCAGAGAAGGGATGTGGGTTTCAGTATTGGTTTGGGGTTGATAAAAAGAATAACGAATTATGGAAGAAAAGGATGTAAAAGGTGACATAGATTTGCCAAAGCAAGTAATGCCAAAAACCTGGATGTAATGCATATTGCTATTTGTATTAAAACTCTTTTATCTTTTAACTCCTCCCTGTAGCTGAGCATTCCCTTTCTAAACTGTGTTGAGAAAGCCACTCCAGGTGCTCTTCACATTCTCTACTCTGAGCCAGTGCCCACCTAAGACATCACCACAGTGTAGTGTTGGCCCCTGCACAGGCACTGCTGTCCCCATCACCTCAGTAAGAGCCTGGTGTCCCAGGTCTGCCAGTCCCCCAGCCCATCCCACTGCTGCCCATCCTGTCTCTCCAGACTCCACTCTGCCTTTCCAGGACTGTGGACTCGTCCAGAGGAGTGTCCAGGAGTGTCCAGGGTGATCAGTGGTGGTGGGAATCAGGAGTTTGGGCTGAGTGGGAATGAGGGGCTGAGATTGCTACATGGCACCACAGAGCTTGAACCTTCCTGGAGAGCTGTAGAGGCAGAATTTACTAGTCCATTGTACAGTGTCCAGTGGGAATTCATATCTCCTAACTGAGCATCAGCCTTTTGCTTTGAGAAATTTTCCTCACTTCTTGACTTTGGTGCCTGATTTTGCTATTTATTTATTTTATTTTACCAATATGTCTTAAAATATGGCTCTCAGCATCACAGCCTAATGTCACCTAGAAGCAAACTCCTCTCTTTCCACAGCCAGCTGAGTTAGGCACAGGTTTATTGCAGCCTGTATTCCCAACTTAGCAAGGTGGGCAGGAAAGCAGAGTACAAATGTGCTGTGAATTTGGATATTATCTGATATTCTAACACTTGGTTGATCCGTGGAATTTCTGGAACTGTAGTTTCTGGGTCATGGATCATGTATGGCTTGAGGGAAACCTGCAAGGTGAATTTGTTTTCTGTAATGAGATAATTGGCTGCAGAGGAACCCTTGTTCTTCTCCAAGTCATAGTCAAATCTGGGACTGTGGGAAACAGGCAGGAGTAGCGTGTGAGGTGGGCTGGTTTGGATGAACATTGTTTGGTCCCAAATTTCAGCATCTCTGGCTAATTTCTACTCCTCTTTTCCAGGTTTTTACGCACATTGACCCTGCCACTCAAATATATCTTTGGTATTCAGATAGTGGTGAAGGGCAAGGAGAACCTCAGGACTAGGAAACCTTTTGTCCTCGTGCTGAATCACCAGACCTCCCTTGACATCCTGGGTATGTGGTGATCCTGCCTCCTTCTCCTGGGCCCAGGTGTTTGTAGGGATGGGTCATATGGAATCTCAGGTGCCATGGGCAGAGGGACAGGAGTGGCTGCTACAGAGCCCTTCCCCAGCCAGACCCAAGCCAGGGCTGATCTCCAGGATATCAGAGGCATTTTCAAAATACATCAGCTTCACCCTCTCCAAGGCAATGAGGACAAGACTGTCAGTTGACCACAGCCATGTCATAAATGCTCTCCTCAGTGCTAGTCCTGGGTGGATGGTCTGGAGACCCCCAAAGTTCCCAGGGATTCTATGAAGCTTCAGGCATGGTATCTCTCAGAGCAGAGGGCTGTAGCCCAGAATCTAGAGGGAACCTGAATGCAGATGACAACTTGTTCTGTCCTCGTTGTCCCCTTGCAGTGATGATGGAGATATTGCCAAGGCGCTGTGTGCCCATTGCAAAGAAGGAGATCCTGTACATGGGCACGTTTGGCCTGGCCTGCTGGCTCTCAGGGCTCATCTTCATCGACCGCAAGAGGAGGGAAGAGTCCATCAGCACCCTGACAGAGGTGGCACACTCCCTGCACAAGGACAACGTGAGTGAGGAGCCGCTGGACAACATGAACCTGGATGTGGGTGGAAAGAGATCTTTGTCTCTGGGCTGGGCACTGAGCAGAACCGAGTGAGAGCATCAGTGTGTTGTATGTCTGTGAAGTGGAGGTCGGGAGCACAGAGATAAGCCATAAGGATGCACCATCCCTGTGCAGTGGCTTAGAATTGTACCTGGAGGTTCCCCCTGTAGCCAGGCTGCTGTGGACACGCTCTGCCGAGGGCTGGGGACAGACCTGAGGGCGCACGGCGTCCCGCACTGGCTTTCCCTGGTGGTACGGGGGCTGGCTGCCGAGCTGCAGCGCTTCTCCCCTGAGCAGGGTTCCAGCAGTGCCTGGCTGGACAGTGCCGGCTCCTCTGCTGAGCAGGATTGCCCGGAGCCCGGTGGTCTTCGGCGGGACGGCGAGAACAAAGACCAAGGAGGGGCCTTTGTCTGGTGATTTCAGCTCTTTATTAGGCTAGGGCAGCAGGAGAGGGTCCAGGGAAGGGTCTGGGAGCAGGAGCAGGAGTGAGGGTCCAGGTGAGCTGAAGGGTCCAGAACAAAGAACCCAGCTCAGGGCTTAAGTGGGGTTTATATAGGGAAAGGGAGAGGGAATACAGCTAAATAGGGGAACAGAAATTACAATACAACCAATGGGTAACCGAGGAGACAAGAACTTTCTGGAGCATAACCAAATACAGAACATTACATAACTGCGTAACCATAAACAGCAACCGAAAGGAATGATGGAATGGGTAACAGTGTCACCCTAAACAGAATAGCTGTCTCAGAGGGCAGTGTGCTGAGCTCTCTTCCACCACTGTTGAGGCTCACATGCTGTGGCTTTAGCCACGCACACTGCCACACCCCCCATCTCAATGGCTTCTCCCTCCTGCAGTTTCGTGTCTTGATCTTCCCTGAAGGAACTCGCAACCATGGCGGCTCCATGTTGCCCTTCAAACGTGGGGCCTTCCAGCTGGCCGTGAAAGCCCAGGTGAGACCCACTTTTCTCCTGCCCTTGGAGTGTGATTTTTCCTACCATGATCCACCAACAAATCAGGATCCTAGTCCCTTGTTTCCCTATGGATCAAGCACACGTTCAGGAGCCCTCAGGGGTTTGCAGGTGGCACAAGAGTGGGCTGTTTCTGGAACAAGTGGAAAACCTTTGTGTCAGCTTGGGAAAAAAGGAAGGGAACCTTGACAAGAACCCTGGACCTACACAGGGAAGTTTCTGCTGAGTTGGCCTCTGTAGATACTAATTTGACAAACCACAGATGTTGGCCTAAATACAGAGATGAAAATACAAAACCCAATATTGAGGACATGGGGCAATACAGTTATATGATCCCAATAACCCTCCAAGTGTCTGCTGTGACACTGATGGTGATAATTATCAACAAGGTGCAGGATTCACCTGAAAACAAAGGTTGAATTTTGGGGGAAGGATGAGGAGATGTGTATATTCACTGTAGACTGCCTCCCCTCCAGGTCCCCATTATTCCTGTAGTGTTGTCTTCCTACAACAGCTTCTACAACCAGAAGGAGAAGAGATTTACACCAGGTGAGGATGACCTGGGGCAAAGAATGGTCTGGGTGGTCGTGCAAGCTCAGTCCTTGGAGCCAAGAGGGGAGTGGGCAGAGGACCATGTGTGATGTGGAGATGGCAGCCAGAAAACAGCAGTTTCTGTCTTTTCGGGAGGAAATGGGACATTTCAGGCATCGCTTTTTCCTCTCCCCTTGGATTTCTCACTGCTTGTCCAATACCCGTCCAAGGGAACTTGGAGAAGCAGCAGAGTCCTGGAGCAGATCCTGCCCCTGGCCCCCCCATGCTGCCCTTGGATCTGCAGATGCATGGAGAACTGGGAAACATTTATGGTAACAAAAATTCCTACTGCCCACTGATAAAATTGCATGGGAAAAAATGTCACAGTGTTGTCCTGTCTTGGGCTTCAGAAGGAAAATGCAGAAAAAAATATTACAAGTTTCAACAGAACAAAGTAACCCATCCTGTGCCTTCACTCCCTTTGCTGCTGCCCACCCTAAAATGGGCTTCTGCCACTTTCCACTTTCCAGGCCAACCCTGGTGTTTCCTAAGGAGAGGATTTGCATCCAGGGAGCACAGAATCATGGAATCACATAAGGGTTTGGGCTGAAGGGACTTTGAGCTCATTTCATTCCACCGCTTAACATGTGTAGGGACCAGGTTGCTCCAAGCCCCATCCAACTTGACAAACCCTTTTCTTTTGTGAAGTTCTGTGCTTGTTTTGCCTCCTTCCTGTGGCTCTGCCACTGACACTGCTGGATCTCATTCCAGACACACGTGTGAAATCATGCCAGAATATTGCAACACATCACAGACACTCCCCAGATCTCCAGCTCTGGTGTCTGTGCAAGCCCTGTCTTGTCTCCACTGGCCAAAACAGGGGCCTCTGGGTGCCAGAGCAGAAGAGCATGATGACAGCATGATGACATCCAAAAGCATGTTTCCTGAAAGAGGGACTCTGCTGAATTTGGTATACATAGACAGGGCACAGCCAGCTTGGATATGTTGTATTAAACATCTCTTTGTCATGATCTAGACAGACACTGAGGTCTTTCCACCGTGAAAACTCATCCTATATGAAACATTGCATTGTGTTTGAGGATTCACCTCTTTCCATATTTATGATTCTTGTGGTCTCTGTGAATGGGAAAAGCTTGGATTGGGGTTTTGCTGTGTGCATTTGGGATGTGGCTGGGTTCCCACACCAGAGGTGTGAGAATGAGGACATTACCTTGGTTGGCATCAACCCTCCTGCTGTGCCTTCTCCTGCTCTTCTCCACCACTCATGTATTTTCTTCCCCTTCTCTCACCCTCTTCCAGGAAAAATGATCATCCAGGTACTGCCAGAAGTGGAGACACTTGGCCTGGGCCCCGATGATGTTCCCAAGCTGACGGAGCAGGTCCGTGACTCCATGCTCTCTGCCTACCAGGGGATATCGGGAATGACGAATGGGGCTTCCCATTAGCAATCCCATCTTCCAGCTCCAGCTGCATGTGCCACAGCTGAGGGGAGGTCATGGCAACCACAGGAAGGTCTGGTAGCAGAGACAACTGTGGATTGAAGCCCTGATATACTAGAGACAGGCAAAACCTCCACCAAGGAGAGAAGCTTCCAAGGGGAATGTTGCCATGTTCCTCTAAGAAAACTGTGCCACCCACGGCGACAGACACACAATGGGCAGCTGGACATTTCTCTGTAATCATAACCCTGAAAATGCCCCTCCAGCCGGACCCCAGGCAGATCTGGGTCCTTCCTGTGATCATCACTGCCTGCTTATAATCACCTTTTCCTGTCCAGAGCCAACAAAGCAGAGGCATTGATCCTAAGCCTGTGACCATCCTGCCTGGGAAGTGGCTGCCTTGGGGTTCCCCTGGCACACACTCAGAAGAAGGCGCTGTTTTCCTCCTCTTATGTGGGAAGGATTTGGAAGATACCTCTGCCACAAGAGGCAGAAACCAAGGCAGCTTCGGGAGAGGGAAATTAAAGACCTTACATGTGTCTACAGGGCTTGGTGGTTTGTTTGGGATTTTTAGCCCTCCTTTTAAGCTCGGGAAGATTTTGCTTTCAGTGGTTGGGCAAATCTTGAAAGTGCAAGAGGGACCTATCTCAGGGGGATCAGAAACCAGAGGAACAGCAGGAATATGCTGCCTAATATCCTCACCATGCCCAGATGGAATCACTGTCCTGAAAGTGTTCAAAAGACATGTAGATCTGGTGCTTAGGTATGTGGTTTAGTGGTGGACCTGGCAGTGCTGGGTTAATGGATTCAATGATCTTGGAGTGATTTTCCAACCTTACTGATTCTGCAGTTCTATGATGATTCTGTGATAACCTTGTGATTTTTAACACAACTTGTATATCTTTCAACTCAAACACGCTCTGGGAGCTGCAGCTCCTGGTTTCTGAGTCCAGCCTGGTTCTGCCCCACCTTTTCTGTCAGAGGATGTTCACCAGCCACAATATAATTTGCTCTTTTGTGCTGATATGTTTAGTTATGAACCAGAGCCAAGAAAGTTTTGGATGCAGGTTTGACTTAAACAGAATCACACACAGATTCACAGAATAATTGAGGCTGGAAAAGCCCTCCAGGATCATTGAGTCCAACCCGTGCCCCATCCCCACCTTCTCAACCAGCCCAGAGCACTGAGTGCCACATCCAGTTCTTCCTTGGACACCTCCACGGATGGGGACTCCACCACCTCCCTGGGCAGCCCCTTCCTGTGCCTGACCACCCTTTCCATAGAGAAATTCCTGCTGCTGTCCAACCTGAGCCTCCCTTGGCCCAGCCTGAGGCCGTTCCCTCTGCTCCTGTCCCTGTTCCCTGGGAGCAGAGCCCGACCCCCCTGGCTGCCCCTCCTGGCAGGAGCTGTGCAGAGCCAGCAGGGCCCCCTGAGCCTCCTTTGCTCCAGGCTGAGCCCCCCCAGCTCCCTCAGCCCCTCCTGGGGCTCCAGCCCCTTCCCAGCTCTGTTCCCTTCCCTGGACATGCTCCAGCACCTCAGTGTCCTTCTTGGAATGAGAGGACCAAAACTGAACACAGGATTTGAGGTGGGGCCTCAAAAGTGACAGCACAAGGGGACAATCACTGTCCTGGTCCTGGTGGTCACACTGTGATTGGCAAAGCCCAGGTGCCATTGATCTCTTGCCCACCTGGGCACAGCTGGGCTCATGTTCAGCCACTGTCAACCAGCATCCCCAGGCCCTTTTCTGATGGAACATTTTCCAACCCCCCTGCCCCCAGCCTGTCACTGATGCCAAATGTAGGTGCATGCACAGCATATGTTTTATTACTGCCCAGAACACCCAAACCACACAACTTCACTGTAGGATTTAAATAAAACTTGTCTCAAGGCTTCAAGACACAGCTGCCATGCTCCAGTGTCTTCAAAGGCTGTAATCTCATTACTGATTAGAAGCAGCCTAAACAGATTCTTCTCTTGTGCAAAACTAGGAGATTGGGAAAATTTTGATGAAGATTACATGAACATGCTAATTTCTGAGCAGGTACAAAGGATAAGGAATTTGATTTTGCAATGCAAGCATGCGAGCCTGCAGGTTTGACACCCATTCAGGATGGGAAGTAAAAAAATTTGTCATAATTACACTTTCAGAGAGTCATAAAGCCTCTGGTCAATTTTTTTAGGGCAACAGAAAATAAAATGTCACTGCCCTTCCATCTGAAGACTTACATTAATGGAAGTTTTTAGAAATAAATGATATAAAAAATAATCACATTACAGGAAATAAAACAGATTACATAGTCTGGAGCTCCCATCTGGGAAACCATGTGCTGATGATCAGTCAACAGCAGCCAGTGGAGCCTGATGCCCATGCAGGAGTTTCCCAGGAGCAGCTCAGTGTCATCATTAGGGGTTTCCAACGCTGGTCTGATGAGTAGGATTAGAAACTGTCAATGAAGCAGAAAAAGCTGCTGAGAAGAAGAAAGTCTTTCCTGGACATGCTCTTTTCCTCCACCTCTTTGTCATCCCTGTATTCTTGCACCACTGGGACACAGTAGTGCTTCCAGCCTTGTCAACAGGTACTTCTGGTGACATCACAGCACTTTGGATGAGAGGCTTGGGGGCAATTTCTTGTCATTTGAAAAGGTTAAACTTCTAGCAGCTGCCTTTCACCCTGGAATTTCATTCCCTCTGGGTTACAAAAACACTTTGACTTCCTCCAAGCCTGGTGAGAGACGAGCCACAGGAAGCAGCTCAGCACATTTTAGTGACCATAAGACTATGATAAAAGAAAAAATTAGAAAAACTCAGTTGTTTAGAGAGAAGGTGAGCTGGACTCAGTTCCTAAAGAATGGAGTGAAGCTACCATAATTTGGTCTTTGAGTGCAAATATCTGTCCTAAACAACAGTGTTTCCCTCACACTGTTGCTCAAACTCAATACAGGAACTGCGTGGAGATGCTCTGTGGTCTGTGCCTTGCAGAAGGACAGTGTAGGTGATCCCCAGGTATTGTGATCATCTGTGGGTTGTCAGAAAGAAAAAAATCTAATCCAGTCCATTCTGCAAGTGTGTGTTCTCCCACATCATTTCAGCTGGGAGAGCCCCTGTCAAAAGTGTTTCAGAAGACTACATGTCCACATCTCTCAGACAAAGTCACTGTTTTACTGTGGCACATCATAACCTTTGACCATGTGTTAAATTACTGGTGTGTGAGGCCATACAGCGTCAAAACTACTTCAGATATACCTTAAACTGATTTAAAGCTTTGGGGAAGATGAGGAGAGAGCAGGGACTTGGAGCAGAAGAGTAAGAACTTGGAGCATGTCGGCTAATTCTAGTTGATTTTTTCATGGACACCTTTCCTGTGAGGAAAGACTACGGTTGTCCTGGAATAAGGCCTTTAGACAACACATTCACAAGGTCCAGAACAGACTGGATTTTCAGGGATTTTCCATCTGCTTGAAAGGAAGAAGCAGGGAATAAGGGATGATGAAAGGGATGGATTGCCTGGAGACCCAGCTAAGAGGGACTCTGTTAGGGCCTCTGCCTCCAGTACTGTCTGAGTATGGCTGAATGGACAATCATTGTCTTTTGGGGGGCAGAGTAACTGTGGAAACCTTATTTTTTTCAATTTTTTAGGCATGTAAGAGACTTCATAGCACATTTATTATTTTTGACAGACCTCAGACTACTGGTACCTTTTGTGGTGCTCTCAGGCTCATCTTTCCAGGGTGAGAGGTCAAATGCATAGATCTCTTGGCAATCAACAAAGTCCTCAGGATAAGTGTTGATCTTGAACACATCCCTGGGTATCTTTTTGATATGAGTATTGTCACAGATCACCCTTGACAATGAGATTTTTCTCAGTGCTTGCAACTGTTGTGGAGTGAAAACTCCTGTGTTCTCCCACCAGAATCTGCAATAATTTCAGAAACAGTTTATAGTCTCTGGCTACTTGCCAGGATGGGAACCTGACTAAGGTGAGTCTGTGCTTAGATCCACCTTGATTCTCCAGACACACCCCTTTGGAAAGAAGTGCTTCAGTGTGGCCAGATCTGGATTCTGCCAGTGCAGAGAGCCTGCCGATTCCACGCAACATCTCCAGGCTGCTGGGATGCAGTGATTTATCCTCCCCTTTATGCCCTGAGAGCAAATGTCGCCTCAGGCAGAGACCACAGCAGATACCCCATGGTCTGGAGCTGGTACTCCTCAGCCACATGAGTCTGGAGGAATGGGCTGCAAAGAGGAGTCCTCTGGAACTGGGATAAAATCAAGGGGTGAGCCTTGCTGGGAGCACTCACTGGAGTGCTGGAGATGGGTTGGATTAGTGTCACATGAAATGTCAGCATTTTTCCCCCTAACAAATGCCACAGGGACTGTTTCTCTTACCTGTCCCCATCACGCAGGTTCCTGAACTGGGTGCCAATGATGCAGGACAGGAGGGGCCCAACTCTGCCCTGGGGAACCAGGGGCTCTGCGACTGCCCCAATCCAGAGGTCGATATTGGATGGTGTCCCATACAAATCCATGAACTTTTTGGCCAATTTGGGATTGCCAAGCACCTCAGATAATTCTTCTACTGTTTGGGGTTGGGAGAGTCCACAGAAGCTCCTCCAGGCATTGTAACCTGCAAGAGCAGGAGGATCAGATGACCAGGACCCACCACCACACCTCCACAACACTTTTCTTGGCCCTGAGAGCACTGCCTGCTCCTTCTCATGGCATTAAAGGGTCTGGAAAGTGCTATTGTCCAGGCAGTCCCAACAAATGTCACATGTGTCACAAATGTTCAAAGGTCTTTTTCATATCTACACATTAAACTAACAGTTTGGGTTGTCTTTGTGACTACAGGCTTTACCTGTTGGTTACAGATCTCTAGTGCTGAGGGTGAATGCATCAGTCCTTGCAGCTTTGGTAGGCAAAATTTCTAGGATCAAATTCTTAGAAAATAGCAAATTTGGTTGTGTTTAACCCAAGAGCACCCATTCTTCTCCAGCACCTGGGGCAGTCCAACCTGTGGGTGAAAGTCACTTCTGCTCAGAACTCTGGCTTCTCTGGGACACAAGGCAAGATTGATGGGCAAAGAGCAAAGCCCAGGGGGTCTGTCTAAGCCCATGTGAAAGCTGAATTTGGTCACTTGTGTCTGTATCTTCTGTACCACTCATGCTCTCTCTTTGCAGTGCACCACTGTCTCTCACCTTCTTTATTACATTATCCCAACTATCGTCTTTGATTTGCAAGCCTTTTGCCTTTGTTGTAAATGCCTCATAAAATGTTGTTTATAATACAGAGATCTTTTATTCCCTGAGCTTGGCTGTCTATCCATCCTTGACCCTCAAATCAAGGCACCATTTCTTCCCATTAGTATAGAAAAAGTATAGTTCATTCATGGAATAAGCAGCAGAAGAAAAAATATTGTTGTTCACAGGAGGTGTGGACTTGTGTCTCCTTACCTAGAAGGCCGTGGTCTCTTCCCCGTTGCATGTTCATGGCTCCTAGATCTAGACCCATCACCTCTGTCTGTTCAAAGAGGTGGTTCTGGAGCTCCTCGACGAGCAGCTGGTTCTGTTTCGTGAGTTTCGCATGATCCACCACCATGCCCCGGATCAGGGGGTCGATGCCTCCTGCAGCCATAGCAAATCAAGGAAAGATTTTTTTGTGCCAAGCTGCAGCTTTGCTGGTCCCTTTCAAGGAGCTGAAACAGCCTGCTCTGGGCTGGGTGGTGTTTTCCACCTCTATATTTTCATTTCAACATGCGTATATAGAATCATGGAATGGATTGGATTGGAGGGACATTAAAGCTCATCCTGTTCCACTCCCTGTCATGGCCATGGACAACTTCCACTATCCCAGTTTGCTCCAAGCTCTGTCCAGCCTGGCCCTGAACACTTCCAGGGATGGGGCAGCCACAGCTTCTCTGGGCAACCTGTGCCAGGGCCTCACCTCCCTCACAGTGGTACCTGTATGAATCTGTACATGTCTGTGCATGTGCCAGTAGCTGAGGCCTCGCAAAGTAACTAAATTCCTTAACCATCCCCATCCTTCAGCCTTCCGCAACCCTAAATCTACTTGCTGTCCACCAGTCCCTTTCAAAGTCTGTTCCTCAGCCTGCCAGTCTCCAGCATGTTATGGTGCCTGGGGCTATGTCCAAGGTTTTAGGTTTTGCCGTGGATTTTGTTTATAATTCACTATTAATTGATAGGTATTTATTAAAACATTAAATACAATGATAGAATTAATTCATGTCTGATTGTCCATGTCTTTTTCATAGCAATTAAGGAGACAGCATGAGCAAAACACAGGAAAATTTGCTGCATGTGTGTAATTATATTTTTCATAATTAGTTGAAGAACCCATTTTGGAAGAGACATTTGTCTTCCTTGGAAAGACTCATGTCTGGAGATCTCAGCTGTGTAATAGCAGGACCCCACAACTCCAGTTAGAGCCAGGAAGAGGGATGGGCACCTCTAGGAAGGAACAATGCTGCTTTACCTCAGTTAAACTGGATGTATCCCCCTCTGTCCATGTCTCCTGATTACAGGGGGATATAAGAGTTTTGATTGATGTACATTTTGGTGGACTTGGTTTGGTGGATTCCCTGGTTTGGCACAGGGAATCTTCTGACTCCTGGATCAGCAGGAGCAGCTGCATCATCTGAATGGATGTGGAACACTCCCACTGTTGGATTTTGCTGAGCTGGGAGGTGTCCAAGGAACAAGTGGACATGGCACTCAGTGCTTTGGGCTGGGTGACAAGGTAGGGATCAGTCACAAGTTGGACTTGATGGTCTTGAAGATCTTTTCCAACCTAAAGGATTCTGGGATTCTGTAATTCCATGTGCCTGACCAGCTGACCTCCACCTCAGGACCAGACCAGGACCACTGCCCCACATTCTTACCTTCCATTATAATTCTCCATGGGGCACAAAAGGTCAAATGAAGAGGGACATGGGAGAAGGAGCCCAAAGGCTGAAAGCTCTCGTTCAAACGGGACACCAAAGGCTGCACTGACGTATGGCCGAATCGGAAAGCCAGGGAAAAAATGTTTGAGGCTCTCGGATCCACCTTCTCATTATAACCACTGTACAAAGGGATCCACTTGCTGGTTTCTTCAGCCAGCAGGAGTGGGAGGTAATCTCTGTATGTTATAATCTGAAAATGCACAAGAGCACAGCAAGTTACCAGCAGCTGCAGCAGAAATGCCATCAAAGTGCAGAGCATGAACATGGATTCTCTGCAGCAGAATTCTTTAAGATCTTGAGCAAAAAGAGCTGTAGCAATGGAGTGAGTTTCACATAAAAGATTAAAATTATTTTTAAATGTGAAATTATTTTATATAATAAATAATTTCGACATTAAATGTAATAAATAATTAATAAACTGGTAAAATGATGCATAAAAATACTCTGCACATCCATGCTGTCTCAGATGGACCATCCTCATTCACAAATTCCAACTCCCACAAATAACTCCAATGATTCAGCAAAGCATGGTTTTCCTCCTTTTCCTGGAGGAGAAAAGAGTCCTAAGTGTGTGGATGATAAATACCAAGCAGTGATTGGTACCTGGTTTATGGCAATCACAATCTTTCGACTTTCCTGGTAAAGCTTTTCCCCATCCCAGTGGGGATTTAATTTCCTCAGTGCTGTAGCCAGGCGATTGTGCTCTCGGACAAAGAGAGTGTGAATTGCAGACAATCCCAGGTTTTCTGTCACCCGTTTGTCACCTAAAATGAAAATATTTCAGGAATTTTGTACATTGCTTTCAATTTCAGAAGTTTTTTGTGTTAGGACAGACAAGTAACAAGTGATTATGTTCCTGGTAATAATGCTGGCTGCCCCATCCCTGGAAGAGTCCAAGGCCAGGTTGAATGGGTCTTGGAGCAATGTGGGATACTGAAAGGTGTCCCCACCCATGGCAGGGGTGGAACAGGATGGTCTTTAAGGTCTTTTCCAACCCAAACCATTCTGGCATTCTCTGAAAATTGGAGGGGATGCAGTGAAGACCATATGCGAGCTGTTGGAAGAAGAACTGAGCATCTCCTCAGTCAGCAAGGAGCTCTTCTTGTACACAGAGAATGAAGAAATGGGAACGCTCTGTATTCTTGTGATTGATTTTGCAAGCTTCACATTTATAATTGGTTTTTTATGTTGTGCCTGTAATAGATCTTTATTAAGTTCTTTATAGAAGTTCTTGGTTTGTCCTCAATTTGTTTAAATTTCAGACAAACTTCTAGACTTTTCTTCTGATGTAGGCTGGGTTAGTTAATTAACCAATTAACTAAATTCATTAAGGATGTTTAACTGTTAGTATTGATTGGGTTGAAAACTGAATCACAGAATCATACAATGAAAAGGACCTTTAAGCCTAGCTCGTTTCAACCTTCCACTATCCCAGCTTGCTCCAAGCCCCATCCAACCTGGCCTTGGACGCTTCCAGGGATGGGGCAGCCACAGCTTCTCTGGGCAACCTGTGCCAGGGCCTCCCCACCCTCACAGGGAACAATGTCTTCTGTACATCTAATTTAATCTACTCTCTTTCAGTGTGAAGCCATTGCCCCCAGTCTTGCCACTCCAGGTCCTGATGCAGTCCCTCTCCAGCTTCCCTGCAGCCCCTTCCCTGCAGATCCTGGAAGGTGCTGTGAGGTCTCCACACAACCTCCTCTTCTCCAGGCTGAACAGCCCCTACTTTCTCAGCCTGTCAGTTCAGACAAGCTGACAACTGACATTCAATTAATGAGTGGTGAATTCTAGGTAGGAGAAATAAAGTCCCTGAGAAGTTTTAAGCACTGGTTGTTATTCTATTGAAAATCTCTCCTGCCTTTGAAAAGACTTTATAAATGGAGAATGATTTGCTATGCTTTTGCAATTCTTCTTGGAAATTAAAATTATTTTAATGTTTTTAAATCAATTATTACTTTACCATTTTTCTTTTCTAATTTGGGGGAAGATCCCGTGTCTTTCACCTTACATAACCATGTCTTGAAGTACCTCATTCAAATATCACAGAATCATGGAATATTCTGTGTTGCAAGGGACCCACAAGGATCCTATAAGAAGACACCTGACCCTTTTGGACTATATGGCCGCTGAAAATGAACCCCCAGCTGTACCTTACCTGCTTTAAAGCAGGAGATGTTGGCACTCTTGTTCGTGAGAACACAAACACTGTGTGTTGTGTTCTCAAAGGGCAGTAATTCCAGCCCCGCATCCATGAAATCCTGGTTCACGGCCATCAAGCCCAGCTGGTTGGTGAGATTTCTCAGGCTCCTTGCCAGGGAGTCATCGCTGCCATACACGGTGCTGGTGTCAATGAAGGATGTGACGGCATTGAGCTGCTCCCGGGTGAACGTCCTGGGATTGCACACCGAGGCTGACTGGACGAACGGCATGCAGGTGCTGGAGCTCAGCATCCGGGGGTCATCAGGGGGGAACTAAAGCAAATGAGTGAAGCGATACCTCAGAAAGTCCCATGGTTTTATTTTTGCTGCTGTAAGAGTATGGGATGGGTGAGAGACAGGATACCTTAATGGGGAAGCAGGGGGGGTTGAAAGCACAGCTGGTATGGCACTGGAGCTCCAGGCTCGCTCCTTCCCCACTGGCAGGGGCCAAGTCTACGTCATGGTTGACCCATTGGCCCCAGTGCATGAAGACCAGCGAGAGCTGCTGGTCTGCAGTGACATTATCATTGGCTGTGTGAGCAATTTCATTGGACACTTTTCGAACCTGCAGAAAACAGAAATGACAATGTGTGGGACTGTCTTTGTCACAGTGGATTCACCTCTCACTTGAACACCCACTGTGAGATCTCTGAGTCACAGAATTATGAAGGTCGGAAAAGACCTCCTAGATCATCAACCTTCAACCGAGTATCCCCATTCCCACTAAACCACATTGACAATTCCCATGTCCACCTGTTTTTTAACATCTCTGGGGAGTGATTCCTCCACTGCCCTGGAGATCCTGCTCCACTTAATAGTCTTAACCACTATTTTGGTGAAGACATTTTTCCTAATATCCTGAACCTCCCCTAGTACAATTTGAGGCCATTTCCTCTTGTCCTATCATTTGTTCCCTGGGAGAAGAGGCCAACTGCCACCTACTCCTTTCAGGTAGTTGTAGATCATGCACAAGATGATTTTAGATAAGATCCTAAGAGTTAATTATGGCATTAAACAGTTCCATGTCATTCCCCAGATCTATTCAATCAGGTGTAAAAATAAACTTCACCATCCTTCAGCCAAACCTGGCTTCAAGGAAAGCCTGTTCCAGCTGAAACTTGCTTGTGTACATCCAGGATGTCAAGAATGTGACTGAGGACCTCCCAAGACTTGCACTTCGTACAGACCTCCCGGTGTCCCTGAGCACACTGACTGCAGCAATCCTTAGGATGCGCACTCCAGAAACTGCTCAAGGAAGCATCCACAACCTTTTTGCTCATGTCTGTCTCTAACAAAAAATATTAACCCAAGAAATAACTTAGTTGTGGAAAAGCAGCCTCAAATCAGCTCCTGAGATCAAAGATCAAGAAATTTACACTCTAGATGTTACTACTGCTTCCTTCCTGATGGGTGCAGTGAGGGCAGTGTCCATACTGATGGCTGGATTAGGATAACAACTCTCACCAGTGGGAGTGGGAATCCATTGTAGCGCTTTCCTTCACTTGCTCCTCTGGGAACAGACACTCCATCCTCGTACACGGCCGGGAGCCAGCGTGCAAAGGCGCGGTTCGAGGACCCCAGGTGGGAGTGATTTCTGCAGCATCACCAGAAAAACAACCTCTGTTATTATTTCAGACATCAACAGCCTAGTACACACCAGCATTTCACAGCCCTTTAATCCGTTTCTGAGCACTCTGGTAACAGGGATGAGACTGGGAAAATAGAATCAAAGCAAATTATACCATGGCTATTACTGGTGAGAAAAAAGAACTTTTCTGGAAAAGATGCCTTGTGCCACTATATTAATTTTATCTGGAATTTAAATCTACATTAATCTTATTTGGCATTTAGATCTCTGTACCACTTCTGTCTTTACTGCCCCCACAAAATCAGCCTCACAGCAGGGCCATCATCACGTGGCCACGGTTTGTCCAGCTGGGGGCTGAAAACTTCCAAGGATGAAGATCCTTCACCCTTTCAGGGATCTGTGCTATGGCTGCCCCTTGTCGAAGTTTTTACACAGACCCTCACAGCCCTCTCAGCTGTGACCATTGTTGTGTTGCCTCACACTTCTCCGAAAAGTTTAAATTGCTTAACTCAGCATTTTGTGTTCAGAAGAACAATAATTCTGATTGAGTCAATGATCTGTGGCCTTACAGACACAAAACCACATTAAATCATGGAATGGTTTGGGTTGGAAGGGACCTTAAAGTCCATTTCATTCCACACCCTGCCATGAACAGGGACACCTTCCACTAGAGCAGTTTGCTCCAAGTTCTATCCAAGTTCTAACCTGGCCTTGAACAATTCCAGGGGGAAAACATTTGCGGAATATCACCTGGTACACAACAACTTTCTGTGTTTAAGCTCCTAAATCCACAAAACCTAGGCAATGATTGTCTATATGACTGGATGTGGCACTCAGGGTTCTTGTCTGGTTGACAAGGTGGGGATGAGTCGTGGGTTGGACTTGGTGGTCTTGGAGGTCTTTTCCAACCTAAATGATTCTGTGATTCTGCACTGGAAAAGGAGGGGAATACTCAGTGTTTGTAACAGTGTGCTGTGAAATAAGAGCATGTCATAGGCAAATGACCATGTCAGAGCTGAAGAAATTCCATCAAATATTAAGGACTCAGAACCACCAGGCTCTTGTTCTGATTGTTACTATTGTTCTTGCAGGCAAAATATTCTCATGGTGTGTGCCTCAAGCTGAGCAAGATCCTTGGGAAAGTGTTAGCACCACAATCCCAGTGCTTCATTATCTCTCTGACAGCCCAACAAGGCCAAGGATAGCCCTACTCTGAGCCTCAAGTCAGCATGGACACAGAATCCCAGAATGGGTCAGGCTGGAAGACACCACACTGGGATCACCTGGTTCCATGTCCTTGCTCAGGCATGGTCATCCCAGAGCACATGGCACAGGAATTGTCCAGATAATTCTGGAATATCCCCAGTGAGGGAGACTCCCCACCCTCCCTGGGCAGACAGACACTGCTGTCCTTGTGGGGCTGGAAGCCCTGGGGTCCATGGAAAGACTGACTGGAACACCCCAGTAAGTGTTAGCTCCCCTCACACTGATGCAGAACTGTGCTATATTTCCACATCTGGCATATCTGTTTCATGCCAGATGCACATTGGATGCAAATCCCACTCAGATTTGGTCACTGGAGCTGGCACAGCAGGACAGGGAGCCTTGACTGCCACTGTCAGGGTAGGAATTTGGTCATTTTCTAGTCAAAAAATAAAAAAGAGTGAAAAAGGAAAGAGATGTTTGATCCCAGCTTTGGACGTGAAGGAAAATTATGTGCAGGAAGCTGAAGAATTTTCACAGATGGAGGAATACACAAAGTTGGAAGAGCCAAGAATTAAAGTCTTATTTAATTCCTGTCCTTATTCATCACACAGATACATCAATAGCTGAATATTATCATCTGAATCAGCTGGGGAACTGAGTATTATCCCTATGCAAGAGTGAAGGGGTGGTTTCCTGCAGCCTCCAGTAAAATGAGAGGCTGAGTCATAGCCCCAAAATTTCTTCAACTTCTCACCTACCCCCACCCCAAGAAGTCCTTTCCTTCATCCAAAGCAGCACATAAAGGGCAATAGGCTCAAATCTGAGATTTTCAAGAAACTACATCTTTTTGCTGCCAGGTAAAGTAAGAAATGAACCCTCTGTTACAGGCTGAGCATTTCACTCTTCTTGCCCCATCAAAAGGCACTTCCACAAATGATCTAAAATCATCTATCCTGGTTCAGAATACAGATTTGAGGCTCTCCTTGTCCACACACAAATCCTACCTGTTGTTGCACTCCCCAGTAATGGTCCGGTAAAAGTCCCTCTCTGGGCATTTAATGGAACGAGTCTGGTAGTCACAGCCAGTGCCCTTGGAAATCGTCTCCTTCTGTCTCCTGCTTAGTAGGTCTGCAAGAGAAACCCTTAAAGTAACATCTGATCCTACCCTTCTTTTGTTGTTTCAGCTTCTCGGTATTCTGGGTCAACATTTGAGCCAGCTGAATTGGAGCTGTGTATATAGAACATCTGGATTGGAATTGTTAAATTGGTGCCTAAACCCTTTTGTGCATCACCTTTCCCCTCTGGAGTAGGGAAACTGAGCGGACATGGAACAATTTTCCAGGGGAGTGTGGGGAGCATCATTGCCAGGAAGGTTTTACCCCAGCTGGGAACAAAATGATGAGTTTGCAGAGTGGTACAACCCAGACCAGAAGTGGTAGATGGAGGGTTTCCAGTGGTCAGAGTCTCCAGTGGGTTTTGTCCCAGGTTTGTCACAACTATTGTCAGGCTGGTTTTATCGAGGATAGGAGAGATGCATTCTCAGAGATGATGAATAAAACACCCAGGGGTCTGGTCCGTCTCCAAGCTGTCCCCGAGCATCCATAAAGTCTATTTCCCTGTTGGGTAAGGGTTTTATCCCCAGTTTTTTGGGTTATGGTGTTGCCTAAAGCAGAAGCTGAAAACAGAAGCTGAGGCCAAGTTAAGAGGGCAGGGGGAAGCAAATACCTTTATTTCCGAGATCCTCCAAGAACAAACTGCAAAGGCAGGTTCTGCCCCCCGCAGACTGATACAAATGCCCCGAGCAAGCCAAAGGTGACAAAGATGTAAAAATTGGCTCTGCAATGGTCTGTCCCAGTACATATCATAGGTTTAGCAAATTAACATAGTTGACAAAAATCCCCCGGTTAGAAACAGAGTTAATGGGATGCCTTCATCGTGGTAAATCCCCATGGGATTCTACTATCCTATAATTTTTGTATTTCAATCGTCACAGGACAATGGAATGTTCTGTACTCAGGGATGCTCCGGGGTGATAAAGGGTTCTGTTATGTCTGGGGTATAGGATGTTACTGGCTACAACTTACTAAATAACTACAGTGGAAAATCCCAGGAGTTCTTATATAGAAAAGTAGAAGAAGTAAAAATCCCTCGGCATCAATAGCAGAGCTGCTGTCTGCCACCTGTTGGGGCACATTTCCTGCTCTTAGCGCTTTGTAAGATATTTTGGTCTAAACCACATTACCTGTGACATTGAAACTCTGTTCCCCAGAGAGATGCAGCTTCCTTTTGAGGAGTTTCAAAGTAGTTTCCAAATAATCAGCAGCCCGGACTGCAGATCTGGTTCTTCCTACAGGGTCCTTTAGGTGCTTCAGGAAATCCATTGGATTGACAATATTTTCCTCCAGTTTTCTCTTTAAGCTGAACATAAAAGAGTCCCATGAAGCACCTTCTCTGAACTCAGAGCTCCTGTCATGCTGAGCTGGGTGTAATTAGCTGTGACAACACTGCAGGGTCACAGGCAAGCCCTGCCCAGTAGGACCAGCTGTCTGCACATCAGCACATCAGCTCAGATGGTTTTGGCAAACAAATCACTCTAATCCCCTACTTTAAGTGTGCATTACTTCCTTGTCACAATAAATTTTGTTCTATCGTGGAAAACCAGATCAATGACCTGTGACTGGATAAAATTTTACATTTAGTATGTTGCAAGATGTATTCTGTGAAAAGAGGGACAATCTTGCTCCTGTTACACCTCTTCCTGGTCCCATGGTTCTGTCTTGATACTTGATTCCACTGCCTGGAACCAACCTTTTGGGACAATCACAGAGGATACCTGGATTTTGACTTCCACTGACACTTCTTTGACACCATCTCCACAATTCCAGTCCTTCCAGAGAGGGGGATAACTCTGGCTGCCAGGAAAGGACTTGCATGTGTCCAGCATGGCTGAACCACCATGGACCAGTGGCAGTGTAGGTGAGGAAGCAATACTTAGGAGCCATGGTTGGTGGCTCCAGAATCAGAATCCAGACAAACTGGCCAAAATTATCCCTCCAGCTACGACAAGGGGAGCCCTGACACTAAGGCTTCTCCATAATAAATATGTATTGGAAAACAGAAAAAACACACATCTTTTTTCTTACTTATTGGGGCCCCCAGGCAGAAAGAACTCACCTCTTTCGGGCCTGTAAATATGCTGTGTCTACCAGCTGCCTGGCCTCAGCAATGATGCTCAGGAGAGATGAATCTGACAGCACCTCTGAGATCTCTGCTCAAAAAAATAAAAGAAGAAAAAGCAGAAATTGAGGATACTCAATTATAACATACACCAGGAGCTTTGTTCTCCACTAAACCATGTTCCCAGCTTCCACATCTACAGGTTTTTTAACACTTCCAGGGATGGGGACTCCACCATTGCCCTGGGCAGCCTGTTCCAATGCTTCCCAACCCTTTCCATGAATAAATTTTCCCCAATATCCAATCTAAATCCATAGCACAACTTGAGGCCCTTTCCTCTCCTCCTTTCCCTGTTCCCTGGGAGCAGAGCCCGACCCCCCTGGCTGCCCCTCCTGGCAGGAGCTGTGCAGAGCCAGCAGGGCCCCCTGAGCCTCCTTTGCTCCAGGCTGAGCCCCCCCAGCTGCCTCAGCCCCTCCTGGGGCTCCAGCCCCTTCCCAGCTCTGTTCCTTATGAGAACAGAAGTGCACAGAAGAACACAAAGATGCAAACTCTGCCCCAGGTTCCCTGTCATAAAAGGATACCTCGTGCATGGAAGAGTTTTTGGTTAAATAGGGAGTTTCCTTAGGCAAATTACTCAGGTATTGACTTCATTGTTAGCAGATCAATCTACAGGACATTTCAATTCTTTATTGGAGCTGTGTCTAACTGGGAACTCAGACTGAATTTTGATTCACATGCTTTCCAGCACAGCAGCAGCCAAAGGACAGGCAGGATCCTACCATTTCCTGAAGAGCCTATTGCTCCGACTGTGTAGAGAGCCATGATGCATCCCAGGAGAGTCATCCTTGGGTTTGTGCCTAGGGAAAAATGCAACATAAATCCTCGATGGGCAGGGCTTCACTGAAGGGTCAGAACAGATTAATATGTTTGGTTTCAATGTCTCTTTCAGGGTCCAGGAATAAAATTGAGCTGCCCTCTGTCCAGATCTGTTGGTGGAACTGGGCTGGGGCTGTGGCTGTAGGTGTTGGCAGGACACAGGAACGTCCATGAGGCGTGGGGCCTTCGGCATACTGAACTGAGTAGCTGCCAAGGAATAGGCAGACAGGTACAGTCCAGCCTCAGTGATGGAGAATATTGGGAAGGCGAGCTGGAAGAGGGCAGTGTCCCGGTGTCCTGACTTTGGGAATGTCCACAAGCAGGTGGTGGAAAGGAGCCTAACCCCACACATCCCTCTCTGCCCTCTCTGTCTTGTTGCTGAACAAAACAAGTTACCACATCTATCATCAGTCCTTCAACCACCCCTGCCAGACCTCCTGCTGCCCCATGAAATTCGTCTCTATTCCTGTTTTGCTTTAGCAGCAGAAATATGTATGATCTGTTCCACCAGTGTTTCACACCATGGCACAGCACCTTTCCTCAAGGGAGTTTTTAGCCAAAAGTTTGCAACTAAATCTATTTTAAGTAATTTAGTCAACATTTTAACTGTTTAGAACAGGACAGAGAGACAACATTTGGAAGAGCTAACAGATTTCTCACAGAGGGAGAGGTTATCTTACATTTACAAGCCATGGAGATTCTTTGAGCATCTTCCTGGTCTGCTGCTTATTCCTTGCAATCTTATTGCAGGGTAATATTGCAGGGTATTTCTGTATGAGACAGAAATGCTGTCTTTGCTCACTTCTCACAATAAATTAAATACACATTGGGGGAGAAGGAGGAATGAAGGACCACCAGCTTCCAACACTCAACTCTGTCTCCCATTTTGTTGGGTTTATGCATGGAATGGACCAATATCTACTCCAGAAATATAAAACAGATATAAAATGAAAATGCACTGATCTTACCTGCCATCTCTGCAGCACTGGCAGGGCTGGGAAAGAAGCCAGTCCTTTATACACCTGCACCAGGGCAGAAATTAGCCTGGTCTAACCTGGGTGTGACCAAAAAACTGGGACTAGATTGAGCCAAGAGGAAATATCTGCTGGTTTGCTTTCCTGGAATAAGCTAAGAAGTGCACACTTCTCCATTCCTTCTGACCTCCTTCTTGAAAAATCAATAAAAAATAATAAAGATACACATTTCTTTCCTGCAAGTGAAAGAGATCAGCTTAACTTTATGATGGTAAAAGATGATGGTGGAATTCAGCTTCTTCTTCCTTGTCGTTTGACATCTCTGGTGGTTTGGAAAGCCAGAAATGGATCATTTTGTCAACATGCATTTGTGGAGCACCCCAAGGTCCACATACAGCATGTGTGAATGGTGGGCCTGCCACAATTTCTGTCCAAAAAAATCAAAGTTGTGTTCCATCAGGGATTTGGAAATTCCTATAAAATAACTGTTGATTACTGGGGATGATGCAGACTGGACAAGGAATGAGGCAGTTGTACAAAGCAGGATCGAGCTTTCTCCAGCAAAATCACATGCACTGAAATATGGACAATCCCAAAGTTATATCTATACCAATGCCTAGAAAGGAACAAAGTGTTGGGCCAGGTGATATAATTCAACGTGATTTATGACACACGGTTAGAAGGGAATTGTTCCTGTGAGGGTGGTGAGGCCCTGGCACAGGGTGCCCAGAGAAGCTGTGGCTGCCCCATCCCTGGAAGTGTCCAAGGCCAGGTTGGACAGGGCTTAGAGCACCCTGGGATAGTGGAAGGTGTCCCTGCCCATGGCAGGGAGTGTAACAGGATGAGCTTTAAGGTCCCTTCCAACCCAGACCGTTCTATGATTCCATGACATGCACGAGGAAGAAGAACTGTACTCAGTGGACTAATGGGAAGATAGAAATAATGTAATCCTCTGAACAATGCTGCAACTGATAACAAAAGACAATGCAGAATTTTCTTACCATCAATCAGCCTTGTAAACCTCCCAGGATTAGGGAGCCAATCCTTCCTACTGTTTAAATATTTTCACAGCTCTTGTTAAACCAAAATAAATAAAAGAAAAGCATATATGATAACAGAAACTCCTGCCAAAAAGGTATGATTTTAAATCTGTGGAAGAAAAAAAAAAAGAAAAAAAGAAAAGATGTGTGAAGGTCAGGTTTTCAGAAACTGAAAATGCAAAGTCAATATTTCTTCCCTAAGGAGAAGCTTGAAGCCAAAGCAGAAGTTGGCCCCTGGCACCAGAGGGACTCTGCTCACCCTGCCAGCTACTCTGCCTTATCTATCCAGCTTTCCCTGGAAAACATGTGTAGGCAGAAGTCTGGCAGGTACCTGCTGCATGATTTTGCTACTTTTTTTGTGTTTGTGGGAGGTATCTTTGCCATTAGTGACTGATAAGGAAACTCCCCTGTCTGACCATCCAGGAGCCACCCTGGCAGTTCCTGTGGTACCACCTGAGCTGGGACTGAGACCCCTTCCCAGCAGAGGGGAACAGGGAACCTGTCCACAGCTAGGTGAGGGACACTCAGAGATGAGGCAGGAGCCAATGACTCCAGACTTTCCCATGCTTGCACTCTGAGGGTATAAAAGCCCAGGGTTTCCTTTGTTTGGATCCCTGCTTAGAGGCACCAACTCGAGCTGTTATTCTGTTATTGCAGCAAGATTAAACTATTTTGAGCATCCAGACATCTGTGACTCTGCTGTAGGAAATCTGGGATCGAGCTGGTGAGGAAACCTGGTCTGGCTGGGGGAGCGTGGCAGTGTCGGGTGTTAAGTGGGGTCACTGGAGCCACTGCTGGGAAGAGACCTCAATCTGTGGTCAGGTGGTCCCACTGGGACTGCCAGGGTGGTTCCTCTATGGTCAGACAGGGATGTTTCCTTAACACCTCACTGACAGGCTGGTGACCCCCATTGCCCTTGGACAAGGACACTGTCCACCCTCAAGGATACATGTCCTTGTGGGCAGGTGGCCCCACACTGCTCCCATGGCTCCACTCCTCTGCCAGGCAAAATTTGCCTGTCCCCCACCAGGCAAAATTATGTGTCCTGTCCATTACTGGAGTAAAGTGCAGTACCCAAGGCTTTCACTTGTCAGACAATCTGTCCCATGTCATCTCCAACTGGGATTTGTGGTATTTCAGTGCAATCTTTGGAGCTTCCAGGGTAACCAAGGTATTCTGCTCACCAAGGCCAAGGTACATTCAGCAAAGTGTTCAAGACATCCAGGCAAACACGGCTATAATTATCCATTAGTTATCTGACCAAGCAGCAGATGTCCTCTATAGCTTGAGAAGATGCAGATTTCTTCTCTCTCGGGTGCTTGGTATTGCTAACATTACGTCTTGGTCTTGTTCAGACTGAAGATCTTCACCTGTAAATCCCAGTGTAAACCCAGAGCTGTGTGAACCCCTGATGGTGTTTGCTAAATGTGTGACTAAGCAGTAGCTGTAGGAACAAGGCCATTAAACTTCAACAACACAAATAACAGAAAGAGCTCATTATTGTAGTCCTATTTCCCATCCTAATGGCAAAAGGCAACATTGTCCCCTTCTTTGTTTGACACCTCTGATATTTCTGCAAGCTCTTTCAGCTTTGCTTTCATAGAAATAATAGAATCCCAGAACCCCAGAATCCCAGACTGGTTTGGGTAGGAAGAGACCTTAAAGGCCATCTTATTCCACCCCCTGCCATGGGCAGGGACACTTTCCACTGGACCAGATTGCTCCAAGCCCTGTCCAACCTGGCCTTGCACGACAAACACATTTAAATCCCAGGTGTGAACCACAGTGCCTCAAGTTTAATAGTGACTAAGGACTTAATTTAGGTACAACTGCAAACATACAAAGTTTCCTCTTCACCTGCCGATGGTGTATTTTTCCTATATTTCAAATGGTGCATTTATTTACAAACTGAGAGCCATCAGCCTGTACAAACCAAGCTGTCCTTGTCTAGGGCACAAATTTACAGAACTGTATGCAGTACATCTTCTGCTCCAATAGATGAAGGGCAGAACTTGTAAAGGGATGGAGTGAGGAGGATGAAACAGAAAAAAAAGTGAGGAGTGATAGGTTACAGCACAGAAATTGTAGGGCAAGTAGAGGAGGAAAACTTCCCAGCAGCTCAGAGGTGACATATAATAAAACCAGATTGTCCACCTTTAAAAATAGAAAGGCTGCAGCACTAAAAAGGAACTTTAACTCTTTATGCATAAGGGGAGTGACAGCAACAGCAAGGCATGCTCAGGAGGTGGCACCACAGCATCACTGAGGCATTCAGGAGTGCCTCCAGAGGTTGTGATGCTCAGGAGTGACATTATCACCTCTCTTGGAAGCTCTCCTTTAAAGACTCAACACCCAAAGCTGTGAAGTCTCCTTGGTGCATCTCCCCACCTGCCATGGATATACTTCATAGTCATGGGAGGTGCTCCAAGTGAGCCCAAGAGCCTGGGGAGGCACCAGTGAGGACAGGCTACTTGGTGGCTCCTTCCAGACCTCCCTCAAGCAGCAGGCACAGTGCACAGGGTTGGAAAGGCATGGAAAGGCACCTGTGACTTTCTGGCACAGTGGTAGGATCCCCTATGCACACCAGGACAAGTTACTGCATATCCATCCATGGAAAAAGCTCACCTTGCAAGGCCCAAAAGGGACTTCAGTCTGGAGAAGCAGCTAGAACACTTATTCCCTAAGAACAACAATCCTTCCCCAGGGGCTGGAGTCTTATTCACCTTCTCTGGCTTCTCTGGAGATGGGCTGGCAGGACTAGAAGAGATCACACAAGGGGATGGTTTCTCCATTATCCATGTATCTTCCTGCTCCGGAATCAGTTCCCATTTTACCTGGAAATATGAAACACAGCAGAAGCAGTTTTCAGTCTCCTGGAAAGCCACAGGGACAACACAAGGCTTCAAATGCTCCAGAGATTTATTTAAGTAAAGAGAGAGTAGAAGAAGCCTTAGATCCCAGTGCAGTTTTCATTGTAGCCCATAGCTGGGAGATATGGGAGTCACCCACTGCTGTGGACACTTTTTTCTGGACTGCAGCTTAAATTCTAGAGAGGCTGAATATGTGAATAGAAGTAAAAAATTTTCACAGATTTTGTGGCTTGATTCAATGCTTAACCCTGTGAAGGAATGTCTGTATGGACAGAGCTTGCAGGGGTTCCCTGGTATTCCAAGGCTCCTCTGGATCATCCTATGTCCTCACATTGCAAGCAGTTACATGCAGGTTTATGGTGAGAGCAGTGTCTTTAACATTGCATCAAGCGATGGGACGGAACAGTGAATCAAGGAATCACAGAATCATTTATGTTGGAAAAGCCCTTTAAGACCATTGAATCCAACCTTCCCCTTAGCACTGACAAGGCCACCACTAACCCATGTCCCCAAGTGCTACATATGCATGTTTTTTTAGCACCTCCAGGGATGGTGACTCCACCACTGCCCTGGGCAACTTGTTCTAGTGCCTGACCACCCTTTCAGTGAAGGATTTTTCCCTGATATCCAACCTAAACTTCGTCTGGAACAACCTGAGGCCATTCCCTCTCGTCACGAATGGTGTTGCTGTGTGCTGGATCCAGCAAAGCCAGGGCTCAGGCAAGGCTGTCATTGTTTTCTGATACTTGGAAGATCAAAGGGTGAAAATGAGAGTCTGAACATTTCTTTGATGAAGAAGCTCTGTCTCATGACACACCTTGCGGTTTTCTCTATTGCATAATACTCCAAAGTGCCATTTATTACCAGAGAAGAACTGTCAGTTCTCTGTTGGACTTAGACTTTTCTGTAAACACACCCCATTCTCTTTACCAGGCAAGGTTGTTTTGTCTGTAAATATCACAAGAATTGTAGATGCAAATAGGTATTCACTGCCAACAATGCAAGATTAGATAAGGAAAAAAGTCAATAAAATTAAAGATTCAGAGAAATATTGGGGCAATTCTTGTTGCTTTAGATTTTAACCCTTATCTTTTTCAAATTCTGCATTGTCTGGCCTGTATGCTTTATAGCTCGTTAGTTGCTGTTCTCTACAGACATAACAGTGCCACTCTGTACTTACCCTTCAAGGATATTCAGGCTGCCCAGACACAAGCTTCTAAAGCAGGCGGGGAGCAAGCTAGGGGGAAATTGTAAAGTTTTAATTGGTAAATCTATGCTGATGTGCAAACGGACCAAAGCTATAAAGGTGTGGAGAACTCGTGACTCGTCGTCCATTTTGGGTGATGTTTTTTGGGGGGTGGAGGGTTTGTCTGCCCTAAATGTACCTTTGAAGGCCTTTCGAATAAATATGCACCTTTTATTCCCTTACTCCTGACTGGCCTCAGTTTTTGGGCTAGCCTTTTTAAGCAACATTCTGACCAGTGCAATGAAAGTGTGAGTCTAGCCAGGCTGCAAAAACAGTTGGGGGATCTGGTGTCCTCCAGACTCCTCCAGACCCTTCTGTTGGAGCTCTCCAAACCACACCTTTCACCCTCCTTAACCCCCTCAGACCTCTCTCACCAGGTGTGGTCCCCTGCTAGGGTGCCACTGCTCTCCAGGTCCCTTTGCTCCCACTCTGGTTTTCTCCAGGTCTGGTCTTTCCATACCAAGGTGGAGCCCTCTGGAGCTCTTATTTTGGGGTATGGTAATGTGCAGGTCCCTGCTGATAAACCTCCATGGGAGGGGCATGGAGTGCCAGTGACAGAGGGAAGCACTTACACAGCTCTTGGACACAACTCCAGGAATCCAGGGAGGGCTTTGGGTGCCCCAGGATGAGTCCCCAGAGCCAGGTCCCACCCAAACCAAGGACAGTGTTTCTAGGACTTCCCTCCAAACAGGATTTATGCTCCCAAGGAGAGGCCAAGTCACTACCAGACCTTGATCAACAAGGATTTCCTCTCAACAGTCATCTCTTCCTCCTTTCTCCAAATCCCCTGTTCCAAAAGTCCAAATGCAGGCAGCAACCTGGTGAGAACCACACAAGTCTGGAACATTTCCTGCCAGTTGCAGGACAGAACCTGCCGGGTCCATAGCTCAGGCTGCCTCCGAAAGCCACATCTGGACACGCTGCCACAGAGGCAAAAGTTGGGATATTGTGGGAAGAGGGGATAGAGAAGGCTGGGATGTTCCCAGGCTAGAAAAAGAGATGCAGGATAGTTGTCCAGAGACAAGTTTCCTGTTGGATACAAAGAGGTGAGATGGGACACACACCTCCCACCATGTCCATCCCCCACATCATCACTGCTGATGTCGTAGGTGGTGCCCAGTTCCCACTCTCAGCACTGCTGGAATGCTCCATGCAGGGCAGGCAGCAGCAGGAACAGCAGTCCCCAAGCTGGGTGTTCAGCAGGGATGGCAGAACCTACATCCAAGGTGAGACCACGTTCTGCTGTGTTCCTGGGCAGGGTGACAGGCAAGGGCTCCTGCAGACACACACTGGACAAGCTGCTGTGATGGCTAAGTGGTGAAGGCATTGGAGTTGACATCCAGTGGGGTTTCCCTGCACAAGTTCAAGTCCTGCTCAAAGTGGAACTTTTACTGTCAGCCCCTGTCCTCCTGTCCCTAGGAGGGACAAATGGATGCAGGGCAGTCACCCCTGCTTAAGGCACCTTGTGTTCCTGCCATGGTCCTAGCCCTGGCCCTGATCTCCAGGGAATCTTTACCTTTAGGAGATGGTCAGGAGGGTGTTCAGGGGAGCAGCCCTGCACCTTTTCTCATCACAGGAAGAAATTCTGCAATAGCATGCCCCCCCCATATAGCCATGTCACCCTGTTCCCTAGAGCTGTGTCACACTGTTCCCTAAGATGCATGACACTGTTTCCTGTAGATGTGTCACTCTGCTTTCTACCTCCTGTCACCCTGCTCCCTACAGATGTGTCATGGCTCCCTAGAATTGTGTCACCATGCTTTCTAGAAATGTGTCACCTTGCCCCCTGCAGCCCTTCAGCAGCCCTTCACCTAGCTCCCTACAGCCGTGTCACCCTGATACCTGCACGTGTCACTCTTTTCCCTACAGCCCATACCTTGCTCCCTGCAGCTGTGTCCCTCTGCAGGGATAGACTAAACTTTGTTTAAACAAACTGGTTGAGCCCTGTGATTTATTGTGTCCCTGATAGCCAGAGATTAATGTCTTAAATATTTTAAATGTTTTAAAGAGATAAGGGCAAAGGCTGATAATAAGCAGATCCTACGGAGGCAGGGTAATGTTTTTTATCAAGCCAATTCCCTCCCTTCCGATGACGTCCAACTGGCACAACAAAGCTTTCAGGAAAAATGGGGCCAAACCATGGTCATGGCATTAGAAGGGGATATAAACCATCACAGTTCCCACTGTTTCATCAGACAGTGTAAAACCGGGGCATTCCCATGTAAGCTCCCTACATCCCTGTCACCCTGCTCCCACCACAGGGGTATTTTCCCACTGGGAGGTGCAGCCTCCAGTGGGCTGGCAGTGGGAGGAGAAGAGGCTGCTTCCACTGTTCCAAATTCATCCCACCATGACCCAGCCCCATGCACTGGAACCTCCTGAACCCCGAAATGAAATTCAGGAGCTGTTCCAGGGCAGTGCAGACACCTGGGAAAAGACTGGGACCTGCAGTAGCTGCAGGAGCCTCTTCCCTGGCTGGGAATAAAACCCAGGCCATGGCAGTGAGAGTGCCAAATCCTGACCATTAGATCACCAGAAAGGAGCAGTGACCACCACTGAGGAGTGGCCACCACCAGGATGACCTGCTGGTGACACCAATCAAGGCCTGACGGGACAGGAACACCTGCTCCCCACAGCCCAAGCTGAGGATCAGAGGGGGTGGATATCACAGCCTGTGGCATTGGGAAGCCCCTCTGTGCAAGGGGAACCCCATCTCTGCAGGCCTGAGAAACAAGACTTGGTTGTGCTGGGACTCTGGTCACCACTTAAGGCAGGTTTGGGGAAGGCTGTGATGGCAAATGGTTCAGGAAAAGGTGCAGCATCCTCTGGGGTTTCACCAGGGAGGTTCAGTCCCACTGATGCTGGATCATAGACCTTGGGACTGCTGTACATTGCCAGGTTCATGTGACACACACCACACTGGGCACAATGTCATGAACACAACAACACTGACCCCCAGTGCACAACCAGAACTTCCCCAAAGTCACCTGGGGAGAAGACCAAAAGTCACCTGGGCAGATAAATTGTGCAGGTACAGGCTGACTGTCAGCAGAGCCTTTACTGGGTGAGGGAAACAGATCTGAGCCCTGATGCCGAGCAGGGAGTGTATCTGGACTCCCCATTCCTGCTGGTTTTACAGTAATGTTGGCTTCTTGTTTTTCTTGGAGAAAAGAGCTGGTTGGGGCCATCTTTTGGAACTTAATCTGGAGTGGTGAAGAGCAGGTGACCAATAGGTAATCCTCATTTACAGAGAGTCCTTTGAACAAGTAGAGACTTCTGTCTTCCTTTGCCCCACAGAAGGAAAAATAAAAGAGGCTTCCTGATGAACAGGGAGATGGAGAGGGGCTGGAAATCGTCCCCCCACTCCCCAGGGATTTGCTACCAACATGGGCAGCAAGTCAGGGCACTGCAGAGCCCTGGACCCCTGCCCAGGAAAAAAGCCCAAGGGAGAGCCCAGGGCTCAAGGGGACAGTACAAGTGTCATTTATGCCTGCAGGTCCCAGCACAGCAGGGCTCAGATCCAACGGGAAGGAGCACTGGCACAGAGGATGGATCTCCTGATCTGTGTGCAGAGAGGAGACCCCCAGAGAGGAGTACGGGGGCAGGGGGGAGCCCAGGGCCCCTCAGCAGATGGATGAGCAGTGGCTGAGGTGCAGGTGAGTGGAAAGGCTCCAGGAACGCTTCCCGTGGAGGATGACAGAGGGCCCGGTGCTCCTTGGCAGTGTGGTTGGGAGGGGAAGTAAATGGACAGAGAGAAAATCTCACTGGTTTTCGGGGACCGATGCACACAGACTGAGGAAACCTCCTTGTGCCTTGCCTTTTCCTGTGTAGCTCCCAAAATATGGTCAGTGCAGCTCCCGTACCCATCTGAGGCCAAACTCCACCATGGTCCCCCCCCCTGCAGCTCTTCCATGACCTGGTCGGCAGTTCCCAGTGGAACCTCAGACATCCCTACCCCTGTCCCTGTGGTGCCACAATTTCTTGCCAGTGGATCCCACCGGCTGCCTTTGCCAACACCTCTCCCTGGAAAGCTGCCCTGCAGGGAGAAGGAGAAGGCAAAGGGAGGTAGCTTTGGGGAATGTGGGGTAGGATGAGGAGGAGGAGGAGAGTGGGGAGGAGGGTCACTTCCTGCAAGAGCTGGCCTGGAGCAAGGATAGAGCCACGACAAATGGCCTGTCATTTTTCCAGCCCTCTGGGATCTCTGCTGTGAGGGCCAGGGCTGCAGAATGCACCTCCAAAAAACCCCTGCACTGGGAAAAGCCCCTGAGTGAAGGGCAAAGCTGGGCTGTGCAATGATCCTATGGGATTGTGCCACTCCTTGGTCATGTCAGGAGCAGGAAAGGGGGAGCTGTGCTGGGCTGAGGGGCAGCCCCCCTGCACTGTCAGAGCGATAATCATATGTCATGGTTTCGGTTGCTGTTACCAGCCATGACAGAGTGTGAGCTCCATCTGCCCTGCGGTTGGGGGAGCATCAGTAGATCTTTGTGGTTTCTTAGATTTCCATCTGGCGCTGTCACGTATTATGTCACAGGCAGTAACAGTTCCTTCATCTGCCAGCAGCTCTGGGAACACCAAACAGGTTTATTTGAATGTTCCAAGGCAGGACAGTGTCTGTCTCTGATGGAAGGTGAGTGACTGTCACCCACTAAATGCAGCCAGGAGGTTACATGACCCACGAGCTGCTTTTGGGAGCCCTTTGTGGGGCCATGTGGCAAGGAAGGTGGGGGGCATGCAAAACTGACTCTCTACAGGCACTGCTCCTTGGAAAGAGAAATCCTAGTCCCAGGATCAGCCTTGGGGCACTGGGGACAAGGCTCAGCACAAAATGCAACTGTGCTGAGAAGATGAGAGTGAGACCCACTGCCTTGCTTTTCACCCTACATGGGTCTGGGGCCTGAGCAGTGCACACATCAATTAGCCAGACCAACAGGCTAATTGCAATTCTGGAATGCAATTTGGGAGTAGCCATAATCCATCTCTCCATCTCTGACAGTTTTTCCAGCTGAGGTTTTGTCCCTTGCAAAGCCCGAGTACCTGCAGCATGTTGCTGTGCTGCCCCAAAATGCCATCACTGTGCATCTGGGACAACCCTGTGGTGTCTGGCACTTGGGTCAGCTCCAGCTCCTGCTCATGAAGAGTCCTCAGGGTCCCCAGGACACCACCAGGATGGATCCTGGGAGGATGAGTTGGGAAAGTCATGGGCTCCTGCTCACCTAAGCGGGAGCCCTGGCACAGCCCTGGAGACCCTCCTGCAGCCCCAATCCCCACCCACGGGGACATCGTGGTGAAGGGGACACTGGGGAGGCTCTGAGTGCCACCAGAGACTCACGAGATGTATTGGGGAGAAAGAGAGTGTTGGGGAGCAGAGCAGCCCTTCCCTGCAGTCCTGCTGCAGCACTGGGGCCATGGGGCAGCAAGGAAATTCCAGGAAGATGAGCTCCTGGTGCCTCGTGAACAGCAGCTGGGCTGGAAAACACCTGGAGGAACCACAGGCTGTGAGCTGGCTAAATGGGGGCCTGTCACAGAGAAGAGAGAGATGGAAAAAGGGGAAACACTCCCTGGGACATTCTGGGGAACCTATCATGTCATGGCAAGGGCAGTGCCAGGGGCTTCTGGGCAGACCATGCCATGACCCCTGTGACTGTGGGTGTGCACCAGGGATTGGGGTCTCTTGGTCCCTCTCCCTGGGCAGGGGAAGCTCCTGCTCTGCCCTCTGCATCCCACGTTGTACCAAACCCACTGGCAGTTGGAGAAGATGCTCTTTGTAGAGTCAGCCCATGCAGGCAGGATTCCCAGGCAAGCCCTGCCCTTACTGAAGGGTGTTGGGAGGCATTCAGAGGGCACAAGTCCCACACTGGAAACACAGCACTCTGGATTTTGTGCTTTATGGTGACAAAGCTGCCAGCCTGGATCTACAGCCAGTCTCCAGGCTGAGGGTTCCTGCTGTCTGTGCTGCCCTCACTGACCCCCTGTATCCACCCTGGCCATGTCCCCGGCACACCACTGGAGCAGGGACCCCACCCTGCACCTTCCATTTGAGGGTCTGAGAACCCCTGACCCTCAAACCTGGTTCCTTGAAAAGGAGACTGAGCTGGGTCCTCTTGGTGCTTTGGGAAGGATGCTGAGGTGAGTTTGATAAACACAGATGTGTTGGTTGATCCAAATGTGAACCTGCTGCCCAAGGGTGGTTTCATATCCTGCCTTGGTCAGTGGGGGCTGATTTGTTCAGGCTTACACAAAGGCTATTTTGGTACTTCCTAGACCAGCTGTTTCCTTTTTTTTTTTTTTTCAGTATTTCTGAGGCAAAGGTGCCATGACATCAGCTCTATTAGGCTTTTGGAAATTCCATGTGTTTGCTTTCAAATCTGACTGATGGACCACTGTCCCAATAAAAAGTAAGGACTGAGCCAGCACCTCACAAAAGGCACAAGGAGGAATCTGCTCTGGTCCTGCCTCTGCCCTTGCAGCTCATCCCTGTCCAGGATGAATATCTGCACACTCTGCCTCTCCATCATCCTGGTTGCTGCCCTGTTTTCTCAGATGTCTCCTGCTCCATGTGAGTACAGCATCACTCTGTTCTCCTGGGGTGGACTTTCGCTCTGACTTCTTGTAATTTTGGAGCAGAACTGCCAAAAGTCAGTTGCAAAGATTGGGAACCTGTGCGAATAACTTTTCCTTCTTTATTTGGACTAGTCTTCCTTTCTAACATCCTTTTATCTTAGGGATGAATTTTCCTGGCATCAAAGTTTTCAGGTTTCCTTTCCCCTGATTTTGTTGCTGGGCTTTAGGACTGGACCTGGGATAACCCAAAGGGATTTTTACCATGGGAAGCGAGTGTAAAACATTTAACAATCAATCCTAGCAATGTTGTTTATCAAGCTTTTTATCAAGCTATTTCTTGCTGACTTTCAGGGAAAACAGGAGAAGGGGCTGTCCAGCAGGTTAAGGGGATGGTTGCCTGTGCTCTCAGCACAGAATATGCAGTTTATTGAGTGATGGTTTCAGGCTGGATTTTCTGATCTCTTCCCATGGGTTCTGACATGACTTCATGCTGTTTCAGCTATACCTCACAAAAGCTGCCTCAGAGTCATGTGCAGGAGTATTTCTACACCAGCAGCAAGTGCTCCCAGCCAGCAGTTGTGTAAGTACCAGCTCTGGCCCCTGAGGCAGGGCTCTGCCAGCCTTTGGGCTCCTGGCTTCACATCCAGTGGGGCCAGGAGCAGGGTGCCGTGAGGTACCATCCCTGGGAGAAGGAAAAGGGGTAGCCACCCAGGTCCCATGTGCAGCGTGTGAGCCCTCACCTTCCTCAGCTGAGATGTAAATGGTCCCTTGGTCTCCTTGGACCATCCTGGTGCTGGCAATAAGGTGTGGGAAGGAGGTCAGGAGCCAGCAGGACCTTCCAGGGCTTATAAGCCCAATCCACACAACATGCCATGCTGCATCTAGGCTCACCTCTGCATCAGACAAGGAGAGGACTATCTGAGCATGGAGGGGTTCTCCCAAGGGACCCTGATCTCCCTCTGGGTTTTAGCAGGCTCTACAGCTCCCGGATGCTTGAGGGTTTGTGGGAGGTGATCCAAAGAGGTGACACAAATCCCTCATTTCCCTTTTCCCCTCTGGGGCTGTAACCCTTGAACCCCTGCCTTGCCAGATTTGTCACAAGGAAGAAGCAGGAGGTCTGTGCTAACCCTGACGCCAGGTGAGTGAAGGAATATCTAAACAGTCTGGAGCTGCAGTGAGCCATGGGACCTGAGAATTCCTGCCAGACCACCTGGCAGAACTTGGCACAGACCTAGAAACTGCCAAGCACCAGGAACTGCTAAGCCATCTTGGGACGCCCGAAGTTCCTTTTGTCTTGCAAAGGTGTCATTCATCCGTGATAATTTGGCTGTGATGCTGGAGACCTCCTGGCCTTGCAGACCCATCTTCGGGTGCTCTGCTGTGTGATGTGGCTAAACTGAGCCCTCCTTGTGCCTCCACTGTTAAAATGGGAAGGGGATTTCATCCCAGAGCTATTTGTGGGTTGGAATTAGGTCTGAGTGCTGTCATGTAAGCCCAGGCTGAGTTTTGCCTGCTGAATTTTGGCACGGTGCAGTAGATGCTGTGAGTAAGATCTGTCCCTAGAGAGGGAAGTGGTACCCTGATTACTTACAGGATGTTTGTTGTGGAACCACATTGTTCAACCTTGTTCTCAAACCGCTGTTTTGTGCTGGTGCCAAAGAATAAAGCTGTTTTCTCTCTGTGTCATCTCTGGTCGTTCCCCTCCTGCTTGAAAAATGGGGGCTCCACTACAACTATTTTGGGAAAGGCAGAGAAAGAACGCCAACTTCCCAGTTGGAAGTGCCTCAGATTCCTTAGCCCTAAAAGCCTTCCCTTCTGCATGGCCTCCCTGCTCTGAGCATCACAGCAGCAGCACCAGCACCTCTCAGCACCTGCCAGTGCTGTCCCTCCCCAGCCCCTGCACTGATGTGGAGCCAGAACTTCCTCCCATCCCCTTTGCCCCATCACATCATAGCCAAGTTTGGGAGCTTGTGAGGCTTTGCCACTGCAGATTTGGCAAAGGGATGTCTGGGAATCTCAGGGTGGACATTCATGGGTGTCCCTGCAGTGAGCTGGAAGGGGGTGGCCTGGACATCATCCCCAGGACAGGCTCATCTGGGAATGCAGCATGTACCAGGCTCAGTTCTAGGGATGCTCCATTAGTGTTTATTGCAAGTTAGGCATCTATTCCCTGTTGTTCTGCAACGTTTTGGGGAAGGAAACATGAATTTGGTTTAAGAAAGCACAAGAGATATTTTGCAACAAGTAAAACTGACAAAAGCACTTTATCAGCCTGTGGTCGACACTTAAAACTGGCTGATAACTTTGTGGGTAGAGAACTAAACTGCTTTTCTCACCTCCCTGCACTGAAGCTCTGCAGGGGATGGGAACTATTCGGGCTATGTCCATCAGAGCTGCCTGAAGCAAAAGCTCAGAAGCTTTTGTATCAACCCTTGGACTAGAGTATCCCCACCTGGCATCTTGGCAGGTTAAGTCTTCACCTCCCAGGACATTTTCCAGCATTTTCCACTCCATCACCCCTGGGAGCAATTTCTTCAAGCCCCTCATGTCCAGCAACAAATGATCCCCAATAATTAGGGCCAAGAAAACCAGTGTGAGATAAAATGCCTGTAAAACACCCCCAAGCCCTCTTGGTGCCATGGTGGTCTGCAGATGTCCAGGTTGTTCTCCTCTTGCTCATCATCACCACTGCCCAGGGCAGTGGTGGAGTACCCATCCCTGGAGGGGATTAACAGATGTGTGGATGTGGCATCCGGGGACACAGGTTAGTGGTGGCCTTGTCAGTACTGGGAAAATGGCTGGACTTGACCATCACCCCAGAGGTCTTTTCCAACCTTAGTGATTCTATGGTTCTGGGTGGGTGGGTTCACCCAGAGCAGAGCAGTTTTGGGAAAGACAAACAGCAACAAGGAGAGAAACAAGGCTCAAGAAGAGACACCTACAAGTCCCTATCAGGAGCCTGACAGAAACGCAGATCATATTTGTGCTTAGCACTGATCCATCCAACCCCCACAGGACTGCACCAGTGATGGGATATATAAATGGGTGGGTTTAGGAGAAAGGATTCTTGAATGAAGTAGAGCTGACAGACCATAGCCAACACAGGCTGGAAAGGCAGAAATCACAGAGGCTGAGGCATGAGGCCAAGTTCAAACCATCAGTTCTTCAGGAGCGGCAGGGAGAGGCCATGCCAGGATGTTGATGATGGGGCTGGGAGCAGGGACCAGCAGGGAGACAATGTAGATGCTGGTTGTGAGGGTCACCATGGCTCCTCTGTATTCCCAGGGCTTCCCCAAATGAAGGTGGGAGAGAGGGAACAGCCACAAGGGTCACGGTCTCAGAAAGACTAGAGATAACCAGGATATCCAGGGCTTTGCCCATGGAACTGTGAGGTCCTTCTGATCTCCTGATGCCTTCCACTACAGGCAATGAAGAAAACATCCCCTAAGTCCAGCAATTGGAAACTGAAACCAGAAAGGCTGGAGAGGGAAGTTCCCACAAGTGCCTGGGCACATGGCCAGGGACTGTCTGGAGAGGACCCAGGTGCAGCACTGAGTGCCCCAGCACCTCCAGACTGTCCCTGCACCCTGGGCCTGGAATAAACCCCAGTCGTCCTCGCAACTTCCCTTTCTCCACAACATCTGTTCTCCATCCCGGCTCAGCACACAGGGTCCCAGACCAGGGACAACCTGGGGCTCCTGCAGCTCCTCTGCAGCACAAACTCGGAGTTAGGAGGCCTCAGGGGTAGAGGTGACCCCCAGCATCCCCTTCCCAGGATCATCACCTGCTCCTGTCCATCCTCTCCACCGCGCAGGGACCACTCTGCTTCCAGGTTTCAGAGTGCAGTAGGGAAGCCCCACTCAGGATACACCCCCTGCAGATTTTCATCTCTCCATGTAGTCCCCCAGCACCAGCACCATCTCCTGGGACACAGAATGGTGCTGGGCTGGGCTGCCCTTTGCTGGGATGCTGCTCCTTGGTTGTCCATGACCCTCCTGCCTGTAGCCAGCTTTCCTGCCAGGAAAACACAAGATTAGAGGGAAATCACAAGACAACACAGAGGTGCTTTCCCAGCCTCAGAGTTGCCAAATCTGATCTATTGCTGCAGAGGAAAAACATAAACACTCAGAGAAAGCTTGCTTTGTTTTAGGAGGAAGAATGGGATGTGGGCAAGGCCAGGCCACCTCTGGACTGTGCTGTGGGGGCACTTGAAGGGGGTTTCTAAGAAAGATGGGGACAAACCTTTTAGCAGGGCCTATTGCTATAGGACAAGGGGGAATGGTATTATACTGAAGGAGGTCGAGTTAGACTGGACATTGAAAAGAAATCCTTCCCTGTGAGGATGGTGAGGCCCTGGCACAGGTTGCCCAGAGAAGCTGTGGCTGCCCCATCCCTGGAAGTGTCCAAGGCCAGGTTAGATGGGGTTTTGAGAAACCTGGGGTAGTGGGAGATGTCCCTGCCCATGACAGGAGGTGGAACGGGATGAGCTTTAAGGTCCTTCCGACTCAAATCCTTCTGGGATTTCTTCCCAGAGTGCAGAAGCCAAAGAACCCTGAGCATGATCTCCATGGACAAGCTGTGCCCAGCACTGTGCTTTTACCCTTGGGACCCACTACTTCCCATTCCTGCTTCTACAGAAAGCTGCATCCTGAGAACAACTGCAGTAGGTTTTCTGCTGGCTGTTTTACCCCTGCAGCACAACTGGACCCTTGCCTTTGTTCTACAGGTGGGAAAGTGAGGAACAACTCCCATTCAGAAGGAAAGACGGGGTCCCTGCCCCACTCCAGGCATCATTGCTGGGCTCAGCACTACTTACTGCACACCCAGGGACCAGTCTGAGGTGGGCTGTGTGGGGCTGGGAGCAGCAAGTGTGTGGGATGTGCTGGGGAAGTGTGGAGAGCAGATTCATGTATGTAAACGTCCCACATGTGGGTACAAACATGTCTAATTCTGCATAGGATGTGGGGAGTGGGGGTGTGTGCAGTGGGGGAATGAGGTTTTGGAGGATGTTGCTGCATCTGCAATACGGAAACCTTATGTGTTTGCCTCAAACCATTTCCCATCTTCACGTGTCCTTTAGAGGGTGCAGATGGCTCAGAGGGATGATCTGTGTGTGCTGGTGAACATCACATAGGGGCACATAAAAGGGAATAATTCTTTATTCTCCAGAATCTAAGTCCAAATTCTTTATTCTCCAGAATCATGAGTTCATGTGTATAAACCAGGATCCCCTGTCATCCAACACTGGGTCACCCTCCTATAAAAATTCTCCCTGTCATCCCCCCATAAATAACAACATTATCCATAGAAAAAGTATTGACTGCCCCATATGATCAGTTCTTAAATAACTTCAGACACTATAACAGCAGATGTGCAGTCCCATGGATCTGGGATCTGGGCAGAGTCTGGATAAAAGCATCATTATCCACAGAAAAAAAAGACTGACTACCCCATATGATAAATTCTTCAATAACTTCAAATAATACAACAGCAGAGGTGCAGTCCCACATGCCTAGGGTCAGGGCAGAGGGGTGAGGCTGCAGCCTGGTCTGTGCAAGCAAACAATGAGCAGCAGCCTCCAACAAGCATTGTCCTTCCATCAGTCCCTGGGGGACACTTGCAGATATTCCTGCAACTCCTGTTGTCCCAGGGTCTTGCTCCATGGCCAGAGCTCAGGATAACGTGACTCATCCGTGACAGCAGCTACACTTGTCACCCTGCTTGCCTCAGTTCTGCTCCAAGCTTTGCAGGTACCTTTGGACCCAGGTGTCATTGGGATTGGCACAGACCTGGCGGCCTTTCTTTGTGATGAACCTGTGAAACAGGGATGGGACATGTTAGATCTCTGCTCAGACCTGCTTCCCAGGAGAGCCTGGATTCAGGCACTGCTACAGGTTTTCCCCTGTGCTGATGCTGAAACCAGCACCTGGCTGGGATTCTCCCCACTCCTATCTCTTTTTCCTCACTGCCTCATCGAATCCTGCAGGAGCATCCCTGGGAAACCCCACAAGACCATCCCCAGCAATCCCTGTGCAAGACCTTTCCCCTTGGGATTCTCCTCTCCCTGCTCTGTTCCTACAACCCTCCTTGCCATGAAGAGTTTGTCACCCACCCACACCCCCCACAGAGGCTGTCCCCTGTCCCAGGTTGTCCCATCCGCTGGTACTCACACGATGGCTGGCTGGGGACAACTGGTGCTGGTGATATAATGATGCTGGATGAACTTCCGTGGGAGCTCATGCTGTGCATGCCTGAAGCAGCAGATTGGGAGGGTGGGTCCAGCTGGAAGAGGCAAAGGAAGATAATGTGAGCACTGGGAGCTGTGCTGGCGAGGAAGGGAGTGAGGAATTAGAGAATAACTAAGGTTGAAATGGACATTGGGGATCATCTGGTCCAGTGCTAGGAGCAGTATCAAGGTACTGTGGGAGATTCGCACCCTGCCATTGCTCAGAGCTCCACTTCCCTAACTCCTCCAGCCTAAGGGCAGAGGCTGAAATCCCTCAGCTCTAACCAGGAATAAGTACTCTGAGCCCAGGTGGATGGGTGGATGGGTGGATGGATGGATGGATGATTTTCTAATTTCAGGGTTCCTACATGCAGCTGATCTCTGGGCAGAGTGGAGAGTGGCACAAATGCTGATAAATTCCCAGTTATCTGCCAGGGGAGCTTAATGGACAAATAACAATGAAGGCTCAGATCTGTTCTCCCTTCACAAATGAAAAAGCAGGACTCACCTGGGCCAGAGAAAGTTTGTGAGAAGGAGGCTGCAATGAGGAGAAGAGCCAATCCCACTGCAGAGACCTTCATCTTTCTGTTAGGCGAGGGCTGTCAGAGCAGGAGCAAAAGCTCTGGAAGGTGCAGCTCAGTGTGCAGCAGCTGGATTCAGCTCCCTTTTAAAAGGGAGTCCTGGAGGCTGCTGGGAGAAGCCAAAATGGAAATTCCAAGATGATGATACAGGATGACACGAAAGTGAAATGGCTGAAGGGAATTAGAGGGAACAAAAAAAGTGAAGAAGAATGAAATATGGTTCACAATGCCAAGTGACTCAGCACTCATTTTTGATTCATTCAAACCAAAAGGAAACTAAAATGTGCCTAGTAGCCTGGCTACGAAGAGGAGAACAGTCCCTCTGGACTCTGGTGGGGGTTTCCCTGTGAGGCTATGTAGGGAAAGACAATGTTTGCATAAGATTATGAGATTATGCAATTCTGGAAAACACCCCAACAGGAGCACAAAAGTGCTCTCGTGCCGTTGTGTGCCGGGTGTTTGCCAGAGGCTGCTGACCTGCTGCCCTGAAGCTCAGAGGTGGCTGCACTGTGGGCTCTGTGCCACCCAAAATGCTCGGCCTGCCCTCCCCACACCCACAGGGCTGGTGAGGAGCTGAGGCTGAAATTCATCCAGCTCAGTCCTGGGGAGGCTGCCCAGGTGGGTTGTGAGACTCCACAACCTCTGCCTCTCTTGACAGCCTGTTTCAGAGTGCCAAAAAATTTTATCTTGTGCTTAAATAGAATTTCTTGTTGCTTCTTGTCCTGTCAGTGGCCACCACTGATAAGAGTCGGACTCCATCTACTTTGCTCCACGCACATGTTGGTAAAAACCCTGAGCTTTCTCCAGACTGAACTGTCCCAGCATCTTTGGAGAGATGCTCCTGTCTCTTCATCATCTCCATGGCCCTTTGCTGGACTCTCTCTAGTATATCCATGTCTCTCATCCTGGGGAGCCCAGAACTGGAAGGATCTCACCAGTGCTGAGTAGAGGAGAAGGGTCACCTCCCTTGACCTGCTGGCAATGCTACTCCTCATGCAGCCCAGAAGCCTGTTGGAATTTTGGTGGCAAGGGCACATTGCTGCTCATGTCTTGTCTTGTGTCCACCAGGAGCCCCAGGTCCTTTCATGCCAAACTGCTTCCCAGCTGGTAGGCACTGCCATAAACTGGTGCCTGGGAATGTTCCTTCCCAGGGTCAGGACTTTGCACTTCTCGTTGAACTTCATGAGTTTTTTGTCCATTCAGTTCTCCAGTCTGACGAGGTCTCTATGGATTTCACATAGGCCAATAGTGATAGGACAAGAGGGGATAGCTTTAAACTAAAAAAAAAGGGAGATTTAGATTAAATATTAGCAAGAAATTCTTCCCTGTGAGGATGGTGAGGCCCTGGCACAGGTTGTCCAGAGCAGCTGTGTCTGTCCCATCCCTGGAAGTATCCAAGGCCAGGTTGGATGGGGTTTGGAGCAGCCTGGGATAGTGGAAGGTGTCCCTGCCCATGGCAGGGGACTGGAACTGGATGAGTTTTAAGGTCTCTTTCATCCCAAAACACTCCATGATTCTATGACAGCAGCACGTCCCTCTAGTGTGCCAGCCCCTCCTCCCAGCTTTGTGTCACCTGCCAGCTTGCTGAAGGTGCCCTTTGTCCCATCAGCCAGGACATAAAGACATTAAGGACTACCCAGTAATCGATCCCCAGGTTTCCCTGTTGCTGACTGGCCTCCAGCTGGACTTTGTGCCATAGATCACAACCCTCCAAGCTCAGTATCCAGCCGGTTCTCAGCCTTTCTCACAGCTGTTTGACTAATCCGCCCTTATTCAGTTTGCCCTTAGCAGTCACAGGCAGGATGAGCAGTCCCAAAGGGCAGGATCTCACCTGGGAGCAGGGAGCTCACTGAAAAAAGGGGTTTGCCACACCTGAGCCATTTTGCCAGCCTCAACCACTCATTCCACTAGAAGCCTGAGGTAGAAGATGGATTTTCTGGCTAAAGAGGTGAGAAGAACGTAGGGGAGAACCTGTCTGGCACGGGAGAGACTTTCAAGTCTCAGCAGGCCAATGACTCAGGGCAGCTCCTTGGGGAGCAGGGAGAGGAATGACCTGGGTTTCCTGATGTCCTATCATATTCTGGGCATGAAGTTGAAGACCCCTCCACTGCAGAGAGGATGCTCAGGCATCTCGTTGTGTTCCTGAGCCTGGATTTTCTCTCCCACAAGTCTAAACTCCTTGCTTGGCTACCCTGGTGCTGCACATGAGAGCAAAGGAGGAACTGTCCTTCACCAGCTGGCTCATCCCTGGCAGGCACTGAAAGAAGGCTGGAGGCACGTGATATTGGTGATGGTCTGTTCCTTCCCACACTTATCCCATGCAGAGGATCTGTTTTGCATTCCTCCTTTCCCTCATGGTCTTGTTCTGCGCTACAGCCCTGGTGCTGTCAGCTGTGGCTCATCCTCAGCTGGGCAGAGACCTCACCAGAGTGAGCTTTAAGATAAAGCCTGACAAAGGCTTTGTAAGTCCTGACATGAATATCAGGGAAGGCATTGGATTTTGCCAGAAGGAAGCTCTGGCAGGATCAGCTCTTAGTTCCCTTGGTAAGTCTGGTCAGCTCTGGGCAGAACGAGAAGTGGCTCCAGCTTTCAGCTGAATTGCTGCTGAGCAAAACCAAATGATGGCTTTTTGCCATGGAAATAAATCATTCAGAAACCAACAATGGGAGTTTTATGTTCCTCTGTTCTTGCAACTCACATGAGAGTATGTGCTCGGGGAAGTGACAAACACCAGCGCTGCATGGAGCGGTGGCTGAGGTTGTGGCTGCAGAAAGACACGCTGTGGCTGCCACCAGCCAGGGACAGCTTTGCTCTTGGGAACTTCACACCTTTGGCTCAAGAGCTGCTGCCTGCAAGGCACAAGCCATGAGGATGATGGTGTGCACAGAGTACCAGGGGATGTGGGGAGGTGTGATGGCTGTGATGGGATCTGCAGCTCTGTCCTCCACCTGGAAGCTTGGAGATTGTCAGTGTGAGGAAAGAAACCATCATTAAATGTGAGGAGCTGGAGGAGGAGGAGGAAGAGGTGGGGGAGAAGTTGCTGCAAAGAGTTGCTGCAACTGCAGCCCACCGGTTGTGTCACCAGTGGGTGCCCGCAGAGCTGCTTTGTCAGCTGGGCAGTTGTTTCCCCTGGAGTGCCGGGAAGCCTCCTGGAAAGGGGGGGCAGCTCCTTCCCATGACAGACACCCCCCCGCCCGCAGGGCTCCAGCTTTAAGTCACCAGCTGCCACCCCTGGAACTCCTGACAGGATGATCCCAAGCGAGTCGCCCTCGCTGACTTCCAGGGCCAGTTTCTGGTTTCGGTTTTCTGCTCCTGTCCACTGGTTTTTGCTTCTCTGGCAAATCCCAGAGCCCTCTGCTATTGCAGTTCCTGCAGTTTAAGTGTTTATGAGCTGACTTCTCTCAAGCTTCTTTTATTATTCCCAGAAACAAGCCACTCTTTACCACTTTAGCCTCACCTGACTGGGGTATGGGGTTTGTTTTGGTGCAGGCAGGGTAGAAATAGAAAGCTAAAATTATTCAAAGAGAAAGACTGTAGGGAAGGATGTTATGGGGGTGCTGAATTTTCACCCCATGGGATATAAACAGTGACAAGGATTAGCCCAGAGGCTTTCAAACTCCATCAAGGCCCCCTAAAATCCTGCCCTCCCCAAAAGCCACAGGTCACAAAGCCAAGAACCCAGGGCAGGGAATGGAAGGTACTTTGCCCATGGGTGATGGTGAGAGCTGTCCCCAGGCTGATGGGGGACTTTGTCAGCCTCTCCCTAGGGCACAACTCACCCGTGGTGGCTGCACCATCCCAGCCCTGCCACTGAAGGACCTTGGAGCACAGAAAGGAATATTATTCTATCCCTGTCACTTCCTGTAGCCTTTTGCTCCTCTTTCTGTAAGTCCACAAGTGGATGCAAGCTGTGGGGAGTGGGATGCTCTGTTTGGGAGATGCTGGTGGCTTCACCAGGTGCAGATGTGAGGTGCTCTGAGGGTAACAGCATTGTCCTTCAGATGATCCCTGACCAAGCCCAGGTCCCTCTACTCTCACTCACAAACTCACCCGAGCAAGTCCCAAGGTGTGGCTGCACATCCCTGCGTAAGCCCCGAGGGATGCAGGAATCCCTGAGCTGTGGAGGGATGGGGATGCTGTGGCTGTGGAGGCTGTGAAAGGATGCAGGAACCCACATGGGGAGGTTGTGGGGCCATGGAGGATGTAGAAGAGGCTGTGGGCCTGTGGAAAGATGCAGGAGTCCACATGGGGAGGCTGCAGGGCCATGAAGAGAGGCAGGAGAGGCTGTGGGGCTGTGGCACATCAGTGAGAAATGCCAGAACTCCCCGAGCCCTCCCCTCTCTTCCAGGGCATGTGGGTGCCAGGCACAGCCTGTGCTGACTGGGGCAGCCGGACAATGTCCCCTTTGAAGGGCACAAACCCATCTGGGGTGGCAAAACCCCCCACATCATGGGGGACAGGACATGCACTTAAGAGAAATGCTGCAGAGCACCCCAACCTCCAAACAGCCCCACACACAGGAAATGGTTTTACAGCTCTGAATAAATCATAAGGCCAGTAAACCCCAGTGTGTGACCGCAGATGCTCACAGGCAGCTGTAGAACTCATACCTCGCTGTGGGAGTGGGGCTCACACCTCCTGTGGGACTCCAGCTCCTCCGCAGTGACAGAGCCCTGCCAGGACCCTGCAGAGAGGGGCCAGCACTGTGCAAGGGAGTCTGGGGGCTGTTGGTCCCCGTCCCTGGACAGGTGTAACAGATGTGTGGATGTGTTGGGGACTTGGGTCAGTGGTGGCCCTGGCAGTGCTTGGGGATGGCTGGACTCGATGACCTCAGAGGGCTTTTCCAACCTAAATAATTCCATGATTCCATGATTAGGGAAGTCCTCCAGCTGTGGCAATGGTGCTGACCAAAGTTTAAATATTATCCCTGCTCTCAGGGATGGTTGTGGGGATCAGGCAATATCCTGTGCTCCCTGCACCACCTCCACCCATCCCACCCAAATCCCTGGAGAGCTGCACTCCAGGAGCACCAATGAAAATTAAAACAATGAATTTGTATATTGTCTATTTTTCTTTTTCCTCAATTATAATGACAGTCCCAGTCGGTTCATTAAAAGTGGGTTTGGTTTTCATAGAATCATAGAATCAAAGAGTGGTTTGGGTTGGAAGGAACCTTAAAGACTACCTTGTTCCATCCTCCTGCCATGGGCAGGGACACCTTCCACTATCCCAGGCTGCTCCAAGCCCTGTCCAACCTGTCCTTGGACACTTCCAGGGATGGGGCAGCCACAGCTTCTCTGGGCAACCTGTGCCAGGGCCTCACCACCCTCATAGGGAAGGTTTTATTCCTAACATCTATTCTAACTCTACCCTCTTTTAGTTTCCATCCCAGCAGAGCCCTGAATTTTCAGTCTGGTCTTTCTGGGGACTCACCAATGATCTGAGTGAGGTGGGCAGAGGATACAGCCCCAGCAGAGACACTTTTCCTGGTCCTCCCAGACATTTGGGGTTTGAGGGATGCTTAAGGGGGAGCGTCAGGTATGTTCCAGCCCCTGGAGCCAGCAGTCAGGGTGAACCAGGGGTACAGCTCCATAGTCACCTCCCTAATCTCAAAAATTGTAAAAACTCAGGTTTTCCCTGTTTCTTTCTTTTCATGCCAAGAATGGAGATGGGTGTGGAGTAAAGAGGCTTTTTTGTTTCACTTTAATTTGCTTTGAAATACTGTACACATCATCCTCTTTGGTTTGCTCTGTTTCAAAGGAAAAGCCAGGAAAAATCTGAGGCAGCAGCCGTTAGAAAGAAAAGCATTCCCTGGGATATTTTCTTTTGTAAAATGCCTTTGCTGGACGAGGATGGGACCTTTAGCAAGATACACATTTCTTTTCAGCTGACCAACTTCCTGTCCTGACATGACTTCAGGGAAACACAAAGTGTTTCCCGTGGAATGAGCCAGCAGTGACTGGCCAAGGTGGCCCTGCTCTCCTCTGGACCCACCACACTGGAGACAGATGGTCCCCAGTCATTCCCACAGCCACAGGTTCTTACAGGAGTCAGTTCCAGGATGTGACATCATCTAAAAAATTCCAACATTTCTCCAAAAATGTCAGGAATGGTGGGGGTGAAATTTCTGGACACTGACGGAATCTCACCAGCGCTGGAGCAGGACAGGAGATGGATCTGCTGCAGGGGGTGGTGGACCCTGGCTTAGGGTCGGTTTCTGAACTCAGGACATGGTCAATTACTTCCTTTTCTGAGCAAATCCCAATTCCTCAGCATTAAACCCTGCTGTAAATAGCAACTTACATCAGCCAGCCTCACCAGTTTTTTCCAGGTTCCCCTTTCATTTGAGATGGATAATTTCCTTATATCTGCTGTCACTGATTATATTTTGGGCATTTGCTTTACTTAACACTTTCTCCTGGGATTTTTTGGGGGACTTGTAGAAAATCTTGACCATATCCCTCTATGTAAAACAGAGCAACATCAGCCAGACTCCTTCAGATGGCCAACCCCACTGACTCCAAGCACTGCCTGCTGGGTCAGGAATTCTGAAACCACCTGGAGTCACGATGGGAAAACTTCCTTCTTACACCACCACTTTGCTGTGTAATGAAATTAATCCCCCCAGAGATGCTCCAGCCCACTCTGCCCACTCTGCCATGGCCATCTTCATATCTCAAGGCATCTCACAGAAAAGGTGGTTCCTCATCTGAGACACACTCAACCTCCCTTCCTAAAAGGGGGGAAGAACTGGAAGAGATGATTTTTCATCTTTGCTGGAATGTGGGGAAGCATTTTTTTAGGAGCATGTTGCAACATCCAGGGCATCCCTGGCATGACTGTAACCTCCCACCTCCATCCAGCTGTCCACGAGCTGGCAGAGCAGGAGCTTTTGTCAGATTTCTAAGGAAGAAGTAAATTCCTAGAAACCAAACAACTTGGCTTTTGGGTAATGTTTGGCTCCCAGCAGTAGAAAAGTTTCAGCCCTTACCAGTCCCCTGTAACACACATTACCTAAACTAAACTGATCCTAAACTGACTCAGCTAAACTAAGGAAATTTTTGCTTTCATTAATTACAAAACAGTCCCTGAGAGACCTGAGAGACCAAGCGTGTGCTTGCTGACAAAGAGATTAAGGCATGGAGGTGTCCAAATGCCTGAAAGGGAAAATCTCTCATTGAAAACATTTGAATAATCAGTGTAGACACCAAAACTAGTTATTCTGTTTTAACAACTTGTCTTTTAGCAGAACATTTCCACACATTTTGGCACCGTGTGCCTCAGGAGCAGGACGGGAGCACTGGGCTGTAGGTGCCGGATCTCCAGGCATGACCCACGGATGTTTGAAGGCACAGAGGGAACAGCTCAGAAGCAAACCATGCTCTTATGTCCACATACAAATTCTATCCCCTGAGCAACCAGACAGGATCCAAGTGAGCTGACACTCGCTTGCTCTCGGCCCAGCGGGTGTCCGTCGGAATGCCGGGTTCCCACCTCCTGCCTGGCTGAGCGCCCTTCCTGCAGAGGCAGGCTCTCTCCTCACCTTCCCAGGATATTTGGGGACAAGCAAGATGACAAACAGTAAGGGAATGGGATCTGGACTGATGAGTGGGCCTGCAAGGTGCCTCTCTGCAACGGGAAGGATGGAAAGGGGCTAAAAGAGCCATGGACAATGATGCTCAGCTTGCCAAGAGCAACATTTAGTCCATGGAGTAGATCTGCCCTCCCCAACCTGGGTGAGAGACACCACCACAGCTCCCAGCAGGAGCCTCCCTGAGGGTAGGACAAGTCTGGGGCTTCTCCTGTGCCTTGTCCTCTGCTCTCCTCACTGCCCACCTGGAGCAGGGCAGTTCACCTGTGCAGAGCTAACCCAGCACAGCTGGTGCAGGGCTGGAGGATACTGGGGAAACACCAGGTTATTTACAGAAGGTTCCTGGGGCAGCAGCTTGTGCCTTTAATAGAAACAGGATGCGTCAGTGCCCAGCACTGCCTGGGGGTGCAGAGGTGCCTGGGTAAGGTTGGGTTGCTCCACTTTACGTTATAAACCTTCCACTGGCTTTCAGGAAGTGTCTGCCAATACACCACCACTCCAGGATGTCTTGAAAATAACAAAATGGAGACATTCCCTAGGAATGTCTTCTTCCCTCTAGAGAATAGATATCCTTCTAGGAACGTCTCACTGCAGCTGCACAGCCCTCAGTTCTCCCCAGAGCACCCATCATCCCCCTGCAGGCCCTCTCTCTCCTCAGGGACAGAGAGGAGTTTGTTAGACTTCCATGGCTCTCTGTGTGCAGACTGATGGCTTCTACTCAGGAACCATCCCTGTCTCAGCCCTTGCCCAGCCCTCAGAGAGCTCTTCCATACATTGTGCTACTTCTCATCAGCTGAGACAGGATACTCTTTTCTTCCCAACATCCCAGTTTCTGCCCATGCTCTCACCCTGCAGTTAATCTGCTCCTCATCTTCAAAAGAGGTGTCTCCTTCCTCACCCTGCTCCTGGAATTCCCTCTGCCTCATCTGCAGGTTCACAAGCCTCCACACTTCTTTCGTCTCTCTGCATCCCCATGCCCAGACCACCAGTAGCCCTTGAAATTTAACTGTCTAATCTAAATTGTCATTTAATATCTCCTTATAGAACCTGGAGTGCACTTCCAGGAAATAACAAACAGCCCATCTCAGCTCTCCCTTCCCTTAAACTGAGGAGGAAACTTGGGTGTTTCAGCTTCTGGGACTCCTCTTTCATGCCCACCGCTACTTCTGCCAATGCCTGCAGTGCTGTCACAGCTGCAGGACATGTCCTGAGCCATGTCCAACCATGGGGAACACATGCAGGACACTGGTGACAGCTCCCACCTCCTGTTCCTGTGGCAGCAAGGGCTGTGCAGATGTGGGAGGGGAGAAGTCCATGGTAAAGGAGATTTCAGCCTCTTTTTCCCTAACCAACCTCATCCCACTGGTGCTCCTGGGCTGTCCTGCACAGCTCTTTCATAGATGCTGTCTCCCCACCAAGCTGCCTGGGAAAGTTGAGTAACAGGGGACTTGGCAAATGCAGGAGCCTGCACAGAGGAACTTCTTACTAAGGGACAGGCATGAGAGAGCAGAAATAGCCACAGTGACTGTTTCATATCCTGTGTCACTGGGGAGGCACTGAATCAAAGGGGGAGCTTCACTCTTCCGGCGCTGGGGCTGCTCTGTTCCATCACGAGACTTCACCACGAGTGGACTCTGGTGGAAATTCCACCATGCCTACGCAAGCCACTGCACGAACCTCTCAAACCATAAATTGAGGGGCTCCTGATGGTCTCAGCATCAGACAGCAAAGAGGCTTCCAAGCTTCCCTCGCCTGTTCCAGCTCCAGCCACCACCTCTCTGCCGACATGAAGCTGTCTGTGGTTGCCCTCACCATCCTCATCGCTGCCTTCTGCTACCAGACCTCTGCTGCTCCACGTAAGTCCAGGCTTTCCCCATCCTTCCTAAATGGGGACAGGAGAGATGTTGCTGCTGGGACAGTCCTTTCTGCCAGCACTTCCACCCCTGGTCCCTCCCCAGGTCCAACCATCCTCTGGCAGGTGCTCCAGGGCTGTGGGAAAGGCACAGCTCAAAGACCATTAGCTTAAAACCTAAAAGATTTTTTACCCTTTTTAGGGTAAAACCACAACTATGCCCCCCAACCCTGCTAGACAGGTCAACGTGGGCACCCTGAGGAAGGATAGGGGTGGCCAGGTTTGGGCTGGGAGATGTTGCCTGGTGGCATGGACTGTGTCAGTGCCCATGGGTGAACCCAACAGGGAAACAATTGAAGGAAGAATTAAAAATACCTCATCTTTTCTCTTCCTCCTCCACATCATCCCTGCTCCCTAGACCCAGGGATGGGTGAGGAACAACCACATCCCTGGACACTGTTTATGACTGTCTTTGCCCTTCACAGTTGGCCCTGACCCACCGACTTCCTGCTGCTTCTCCTATGTCTCCCGGCAGCTGCCCCGCAGCTTTGTGAGGGATTACTATGAAACCAACAGCCAGTGCTCCCAGCCTGCTGTCGTGTAAGTCCCTCCTCTGGGGCAGGGGTGGCCTTGGGATGAGGAGCCAGGAAGGGAAAGGCCTCATTTCCAAAGACAGGAAATGAAGGCTGGGGGAGACAAGAAATACAAGGTGATGATTGGACCACAGAAGCCTCGTGCTGGTCCTGCTCTACGCCTTTGCAGACAAAACTGGTGGCTGCTGGATGGGACAGGCATGGCATGGGGCTGCTCAGCCTTGGGAGAGGCTGGGCTTGGGCAGGGCTCTTGTCCTAGCCCTGGAAGTGCTCCAGGCCAGGTGGCATGGGGCTTGGAACAACCTGGTCTAGTGGAAGGTGTCCTTGCCCATTTCAGGGCGTGGAACTGGATGAGCTTTAAGGTGCCTTCCAACCCAAACCATTCCATAATTCCATGGTTCTGTGATTCTCCATTCAGTGCTCTCCCACTCTCTGCACCCCACAGGTTTACAACCAGGAGGGGCCGGGAAGTCTGTGCAAACCCCGAGGAGGACTGGGTCCAGCAGTATGTGAACGAGCTGGAGCTGGACTGAGGCCCTGGACAGATCCAGCTGCTCCGTATCCCCAGCTGCCAGGACAGGCGAGCGGCACCAGCTAGGGTCCATCTGAAATGCTTCAGTCTAATTTAGAGCTAGCTGAGAAACTGAAAACATTCCAGAATCCAACTTAATGTCATGCAATTTAATTTTTTATAGAGGAGGGATTAGGTGCAATAACTCCAGGATAAAAAAGAATTTTATTTTATAGATATATTTTTTTAATGTAGACTCAGGTTATATTTTCCATATTTAATTAATTGTATTTTTGACATAATAATTTAATTCAGATGCCAGTAAATAAATATTTTTCTAAGAACTTTCTGTCTTTGCCTCTGTTACAATCCTTTGGGATGACAATAGCTGAAATTCTAATAGCGACAACAAGTTCTTTATTTTCTTTTCCACACTGTGAAAACTCCCACAAGCTTTCTGTGTCTGAACACCCTGTTTTGCAAAATAAGAAAGAGAAAAGCCATGAAAGAGAAAGTGTGAGAAGGGCAGTGATTACATTCAGGTAACTTGGCTCAAGCTTTTTATAAGGTATTTAATCACCACTCATTATGACAGCTGGAAGCTCATTAAAATCTGTTGCTGGGCCCATCATATTCAATCAAAATATCACCTTTAGGGGCTGAAATTCAACACACTGACTGTTCTAAGGAAAGCTGTCTGAGAGCTGCAGCTAAAATGGATCAGCTATTCCCAGAGCTGAGGGTGGAAAAATATATTTCACTGCAAGAATTTTAGAATTATTTCATTAAGTTCTCATTTAGCTGGGACATGAGGCCTAGCAGATATTCCCTCTCAGGAATACCTTGTTTCCAAAATCTGCTCATCTCTGGAGATGCCTGTCCAGAGATGACCACACTGGACCCCAGCCCAAGGCAGGACCTGCCCCTGCAAGGAAACATCTCCACTGGTCCCCCCGGAGCTGAAGGAGAGGGAGCCTACCTTAGAGCAGGTATTTCCCACATCCCTGATGGTATTTCCCACACCACTGATGGTATTTGGGATGCTCTCATCAGCTGTGGACAGGCTCTGTTGGATCAGCAAGGAGGATTTGGGTTCCTCCTGCCTGAATCTCTGGTGTAGTCCAAGGAAAAAGGCTCACCCCACAGCATTTCTATACTGGATTTGGGATTTCAAACACCAACGTCAGCGGGACACAGGGGAGTAGAGCACGAGGGGGCCCTAGAGAGGGGTGAGCTTGAGCAGACACAAGAGGGTGGGTGGAAGGACACGCAGGGAGAGGAGGCTCAGGTGGGGCTGGGAGGGATCAGGGAGACGTGGGTGGGTCTGAGGGAAGAAGGAAAAAATCGCTCCTCACTTGGGAAACTGCAGCCCCCAGCTCCTCAGCCCACAGGGCCATGTGGATCCCATCAGTCATCCCACCCCAGTGCTGACTGCATCCAGCTTAAAATAGCACCCAGGGAGAAGGGGAGTGACGTGGAGAGCAGGACCAGAGCCTCCTACCCCAAGATGCTGCTGGGAGAGGAGGAAGCCCATGGCTGGGAGGTTTGGGTGGATACCACCACCTGCAAGTGAAGGTGGTGGCTTTGGTGAAAGCCCTGACCCGCCAGACCCTGCAAGCCCCAGGACCAGCTCTGGAAGCAGGGCTCATCAGGGCCATGCTGAAGGTAAAAACAGCTTGGCCACTGGATATGAGTGACCTGGGATGGTGGGGCCCAGTAGATTCACCTTAAGGACTGAGACTGGCACAAAGCTGAGTGCCCAGAGCTGCCCTCACTCCAGGGAACAGCAGGAGCAGGAGATAGGAGGGGGAAGACTGTGATGGCATCATTCCAAAATCACTTGAGCCTCCACAGTCCCTCTTGGGTACAAGCCCCACCTGCCCCTGTGGCACTGGGAGCAGTCCCACAGCCTTGGGTTTTCTTGTGGAACAGCACAGGGTCATCCAGGGAGAGCCATCCAGCCCAGGTATTGCTGGAGCCTGCAGAGAACAACCCCTTGTGCAGTGTCCTTAACCACCACATTCCAGCTTCCCACAGCAGCCCCCCTGCTCCAGGACACCTCAGCTAACTCCTCATTGCTATTCCAGGAGCCTGCAGGAGCCCTGAATTGCTCATGTCTTTCTTGATCTTGCACCCACCTACATGTGACAGCTCAGAGAACCCGCCGAGGAGCAGGTAAGGAGCTGTAACTCCACACCCCCAGCACAGAGGTGAGAACTGAGCACATTCATCAGAGGATGAGAAGTGGCCTGGGGCGGGGCTGCAGTACCCACGGCACCATCAGCTCAAATCTGCGCCCAGGGATTACCCTGACCAGAGTATGGGATGTATTTGCTGTTGGTGCAGCTGTTTGAGGCTGACTTTGCTGCTAGAGCTGAGGGAGGCAAGGAAACCCCCACGCCATGCAGCCCTTGGGTCATAGAATCATGGAATCATAAAATCACAGAATGGTTTGGATTGGAAGGGACCTTAAAGCTCACGCAGTCCCACCCCCTGCCACGGGCAGGGACACCTTCCACTATCCCAAGCTGCTCCAAGCCCCGTCCAACCTGGCCTTGGACACTTCTAGGGATGGGGCAGCCACAGCTCCTCTGGGCACCCTGTGCCAGGGCCTCCCCACCATCATAGTAAAGAATTTTTTCCCTAGGAAGCTCATGCCCAGGGTTAAGGGCTAATAGTGGTGCTCGTCCCTCCCAGAAACAGCCTCATGGAGTACTCAGGCAGGTGAACACCAGAACCACAGAATCACAGAAAATGTTGAGCTAGAAGGGATCCTTAAGCCTGAAGTAAGAGGAAGAGAAAAGTGGGGCTGGGACCAAGAAGAGGGTGGTTTTCCAGGGAGTTTCCTCTGGATTCAGATCAAAGCAAGAACAATGCTGTCAAGGGTTTCAGAATTTGTGAACTACTCATCCTGAAGCCAGAGTGTGGTATTTACTGAATGTTTTGCACAATAGATATAAAAATAATTCTTTTTTGTTAAAGTCCTGGGCAAGCCTAGCTGAAATGAAAATTCCATCATTACTACAATAAGATTATCATTATTATAATATATGTACACATGTCTCTGTATTTGTTGTTTACATCACTCTGATATGTCCACAGACATTCTGAGACACAGCAGAAGTCAGAGGAATTGGAGGTTAGAGACCAGCATCCCACAGAAGGAGGAGCTGGGCTGTGCTGATCAGGATGCGGATTCAAGCCAGTCAAGGTTCATGGTCTGAGCTTTTACATCTCCACTTTTCAGAGAAGAATTAGACACATTGAAGGCAAAATCCTCTGCACCCAGAAGTGCCAGTTCCTCCCCACCAGGGTCTTGGTTTGCCGCAGGGAGGTGAGGCTCAGTCCTGCATTCAGAATGGCTCTTCGCAGAGACACCACCAGCATGGGGTGTAGCACTTCTGAGGGACCAGAAACCAAAAATGTGATGTAAAAGGGGATGGGTTTGTACGCTGCATACAAAAGTAGTGTTTTCCTAAAGTGGTGAGATATCCTAGACTTCCAGGACTAAGCAAGACAGAGAAGTAGTACAGCAGAAATTGTGCCTGGCTGTCACCTTCCCTTTGTGATGGCCAAAAAAAGGCAGAAGTGGCCATAAGGACCCAAAAGAATATTTCTGCTTAGTTCTTAGAAAGACACAGATGATGACTCAAATTCCCCTGAGATGACAAAGCATTTTCTACTAGAAGAGAAAGATGCAACATTTATGAGAAAGTGTATTTCTAAAGCTGCAGGGCTGTTAACTTTATTGAATCTTAACAGGGGACACTGTCAGTGCCTTGGGGTAAGCAAACTGCCCCAGGAATCAGTGCCTAAAAATGTGACTTTAATCTATTGATTGTTCAGAAAAACAGCAACACCCAACCCATGGTCCCTCTGCCAGATGTAGTATCCCAAGGGATTTCTGCCTTCAGCCAAACCACACCCCTTGAGCAGAGCAGTCCTTGGCTGGGGTAACCGTTGGACTCAATGACCTTAGAGGTGTTTTCCAGCCTGAACAATTCCATGATTCTGTGATTCTCTGTTGTGCAGCCATTCCCTCTGGATGAGGCTGAGCAGGATCTGGTCCTTGCAGGGCAGAGGCTGTGTGGAGTCAGGCATTTCCACTGAGGAGAGGGACAAACTCCATTTGCCATGACTTAGACAGAAATCCTGCTTGCAAATCACCTCAGGAGCAGTTTCTAGGCAGCAAGGAGTTCCCAAAGCCAGGTCCCAGTGCTCCCAGTTGCCCTCTAGCTGCTCATGCCCAACCAGTCTGGGCATCACAGGGCAGACTGGTATCTGCCCTTAGCAGTTCCTTAGCAGCAGGTGATGCAGAGTCCATCAGATGAAAAATCTGTGATCCTATTCAGAGCTATCTCATATCTTTGACCTCCACTGTCCTCCCCAGGCTAACAGATTCATGATTTCTAGAAATACTGTGGATACTGCATCAGGGTGAGTTCACATCCTTTCTGCTCATTCATTTTTTCCCCTATTTGCAAGATCTCTGAATTGTTGCACTTCCTTCTGCCTCTTGTGGAAACAGTTTCCTCCCCCTGGCATTGCAGCAAGTGCCACTTGTCTGTCACCTGCTGGGGTCAGGTTGCTCTTTCTTTCTGCACAGTTTTTATTCCATCGCCTCCTCCCACCTGTGGTTCAGTGACATTTACTCAGGTTCCTTCCCCACACAAGTTTCCTTGGCTGTCCTCACCACTCATGTCCACCATGTGCCTCTGCTTTCAGCCCTCTGTCAAGTCCTCAAAGTTCATGTCCTATCTTATCTCCTCAGGCTCCATAAACTCCCTCTCCATGGAGCTGATGTAAGATCACAATCTCCATGTAAGATCTCCAGGGTGTTGATGCACCAAGGACCCACCAAGACCCATCACCCTTCTCCTTCCTGGGACATGGCAAAGCTAGGACTGGGCTCATCCCACTGGTGTGCTCTCTCTGTTGTGTAGCCTCCAAAAAAAAGCTCCTTCAGGAGGGTGGGACTCCCCAAAACACAACAAAACTCAGCCAAGAGGAACTGCTCTCCCAGTCCAGCATCATTTTTCACCAGAAGACTCCTAAAGCACCATCTAGGACATCCTCAGAGAATTGGAAAGAGACAATTTACAAAGGCCTGGAGTGACAGCACACAGGGGATGGCTTCTCACTGCCAGAGGGCACGGTTAGATGGGATATTGGGAAGGAATTCATGGCTGTGAGGGTGGGGAGGCACTGGCACAGGGTGCCCAGAGAAGCTGTGGCTGCCCCATCCCTAGAAGTGTCCAAGGCCAGGCTGGACAGGGAGCAGCCTGGGATAGTGGAAGGTGTCCCTGCCCATGGCAAAGGTGGGATGGGACAAGCTTTAAAGTCCCTTCCAACCCAAATCATTTCAGGATTCGATGACAAATTGTGCTGAGCATTTCAGACTGTTTTACCAAATCTCATTTTATTCAAATTGAATCAGACTTTAAATTGAGCAGCTTCTTGATTTCTGTCTGAAGGACACAGTGCACAGCCACTCCAGCTGTCAGTTCAGAGCTGGTGGCACTGCCTGCACCCCATGTGCCCCAGGGCAGTGTCTCATGCCCCCAGAGCAGTGTCTCCTGCTTCCTGGCCCTGTGCAAAGGGACCACAGCCCCGCTCAGGTTTAGATGAGTTTTTCCTCCACTGACATCCTGGCAGCCTGCTCAAGACAAGAGCCTTGGGGCAGCAAGGCATTCTGGAGGAGAAGGGATGTCCCAGGGAATGGAAAGACCAAAGGTGACCTTTGGAGACAGAGTTTGGGTTATTTTTCTTTCCCTGGATCTTGCAGCCCTGAAGTTGGAGCCCCCATCCTAGGGTGGGCAGCTCCCCACACTTGGAAGTTTCCCCACCCATAGGGCTTTGACGGGGGGATGGAGGGGCTGGAGCTGCCAGTCCTAAAGGGAATCTCCTGATCAGGGGAAGAGAGACCAGCCAGACCCACAGAGACATCCTCTCTCTTCACCCCAGGCCCCAACACCACGAGGCTGGGGTGAAGGCACCACACAGGCAGCTGCCACTCCCAAAACCCTGCCTGGAGGGTGCTGCTGTGTCCCACCGATGGCACCGTGGGATCTCTCAAGGACCCTCTCTGTGCTGGAGAGGACCAGGTCCAAAAGCACCCTTTACCTTCTGAGATATTTTGGAGTAGCAGCATCACAAATCCACACCAGTAACCACATAAGGCTCCCCAAATCAAGCCTTTATTGCCTTATTCCAGTACAGTTCACATTGAAGTAAGCACTACATGGCAGGCTAGGCACATACCCTTCTCCTGCAGCCTGTGAGGGCATCAGCGATCAGGGGACTCCCCTGTACCCAAAAGTGGGACAGAGAGTTATGGCACATCCCTCCTGCAAAGTGCCCTTCCAGCACATGGCCCGCAGTGGGTGTCACACATGGCAGGTCATCCCAGCAGCCAGGACCACGGGATGATTTTGCCAGGACACTCACCAAGGCACTGAGGTGCTTCCCTGGTGCTGCCCTGCTCACAGGAGGAGCTGGCTGGGCTCCCAGGTCTCTGCCCATCGGTGACAAACCAGGGCAGACCCGGTCACAGGATGATGCATCCAGTCCCCTGCGGGTCCCTGACCCAGGAGATCACCAAGGGCTCTGCATTTCTACCCCCCAAAAAGGCACCCAGGAAGAAGAAAGGCCGGAGATTCCCTGAAAACCTGTCAGTGAAGGTGTAAATGTGGCAGCGGTCGCTCACATTGTAGAAGGAGATTTCTCCCGCCTCATAGTCCAGGAAGATCCCAACACGCCGGGGTCTCACACTCAGGGTCAGGGGGGAGATGGGCACGGTCAGGGCTTCGTAGCTGCCCCCGTTTTGCAGCCGGAGCACCCAGTAGCCGTTGTTGGGGGAGAAGAGGACAGTGCCTTTCCGGCCAGCAGACTCCCGACACAGCCCCAGGCCCCACTCAGGCTTGTCTCCCACCTGCACCTCCCAATAGTGGCGGCCTGAGAAGAAGCTCGGACTGCCCAGGACCACTGGGGCGGTGCCAAACCTCTTGGGGTTGTCAAAGAGGGACAGAAGCAGCTTCTTGCTCCCACGCCGGACGCTCTTGCGGTCCTCAGACACAGTGAGATCTGGGTGCGCTGTCTCTGGGTCCAGAATCACATCCACTGGAGAGAGAAGGATGAAAGGATGGACAAGGCTTCAGGGGTCTGCAGGCACGGACATGAGCAGGTGCCTGTCACCTGGAGGCTCGGCTATCCCAGACCTTCCCACCTCCCATGATTATTTGCTTATGGTTTTGTACAGCTCCCAGCATTGCCTTGCAGTGGAGAAGTGCAATATAGAAAATCAACCATATCAAAATATTTGGTGTCAGGCTGCAGAGCCAGGACAGAATGAAAGCAGTTCCACAGTTTCAGAAAAAGCCAACACTGAAAGCAAGAGGTCATGAGCAACACAGTGCCTGAAACCCCTGAGGGACCTCCTGGGCTTCAGGGTCCCCTCACAACCCATCCAAGACCACAAGAAAGGTCTTCCCACCATGAACCCAGCCTGAACTCATCAGTGCACAAACTGGGAGTAGCTGGACAAAGCCTTCCTGTGCCACAGCATATTGGGGGTAACCAGAGACCAAATGTGCCAGAAGCTGGCACAAAGGCAGCCCCCTTACCTCTGAACTTCTTCAGCATGTCCCTCATGCCCAGACAGCACTCAGGAATGCTGTAGTTTTCCTTCAGGGTCACAGACACAGCCTTGGGGGATTGGACTTTTACCCCCTCACACCTGAGAAGAGAGATATGCCCATGGGCTGTATCCAGAGCCTTCTCCACAGCCCTCTCCTGCTGGAAGGGGGCTTACTGCCCTTTTCTTGGCTCCACAGATCCATCTTCTCCCTGGAGTTCTGTGGCTGGGAAGAGCACTAGAGATAATCACTTGCATATGGGCAATCGAAATAGGATCAGAGTTAAACAATACAGTGAGCAGCAGTGCCAGGCCGGGGGAAGGCGGGAGCAAAGCCACCAGGCAGCATGTCCCTTAGGAGGGGACACATCTCACATGTCACAAGCCAGGTAAGACCTTGGCTCTGAGCCCCTGGAAAAAAAGGATGGAACCGCTAAGGGATTGTCTCAGTCCCTCCTGTGTCTACCCCAGGAGGACCAAAGCAGATGCTGGGCAGGGAGGACAGGGTGGCTGGTGTGCAACAGACACAAACATCTCCCTCAGAGCCTGGAAGCAGCCAAGACAGCAGGAGGAACAACCATGGTGCCTGCCAGGAATAACTATGGGTACCTTCCAGGAATAATCATGGTACCTACCAGGAATAAATCATGGTACAAACCAGGAATAAATAATGGCACCTACCAGGAACAATCACAGGTACCCACCTGTTCAGGATGCTTTTCATGTCCTAGAACAAGAAGACAAAAACCATTCTGGGTGTGTGGCTCACCAGCCAGTCTGGACCCAGCCACCCACCCAGGTGACAAAGGCTGTCAGCAGGGTTGATGGCAAGACCTGACCTTGAGCAGCCCATCGGCTGGCTGCTGGCTCTTCTCCTTTATCTCCAAGATCAGCTCCTCCAGCAAGCACTTCTCCTCCACCAGCCTGGCCAGGTTTTCATTGATCAGCAGCAGAATCTGCTTCTCCTCCTCCTCCAGTTTCTGAAGCAACAGCTTCTCCTCATCAGCCAGCAGCCGATGCAGCTTCCCAAACTCACTTACAATCCTCTCCCTCTTTTTCTTCACCATCTCCTTGGGATAAAAAGATTCACGGGGTGAAGAAAGACAGTGTTATCCAGGCACCCGAGATGGAGCCAGATGCTCCAGCATCCATGCCTGGCATCAGGCCCCAGGAACACACCACATTTTTGTGGTAAGTGTGTGAATTTAAAAAACAGCTGGAGGCAAACTTGTGCTTCCACCTCACTGGAGTTCCCACTCCACATCCCCAGTTTACCAGCAGCGGGACTTTGCCTGGGGCACTTCAGCTCAGCTGGACCCAAGATGTCTGGGGAGTGTTGGGCTGCAAGGAGGTGCCTTCAGGTGTTGCGGCAGTTATTACAACTCATACCTCCAGCCAAACCCAGACTAATCCACTGCTTGGGCAGCTGGAAAATGCTGTAAAAATCCCCAGTAAAGGGAAAGAGGTGAAGAATCATAAAATCATGGAATGGTTTCAGTTGGAAGGGACCTTGAAGATCATCTGCTTCCACCCCCTGCCACGGACCTTCCACTGGATCAGGTTGCTTCAAGCCCCATCCAACCTGGCCTTGGACACTTCCAGGGATGGGGCAGCCACAGCTTCTTTGAGAAATCTGTGCCAGGGCCTCCCCACCCTTACAGAGAGGAATTTCTTCCTTATATCTAATTTAAATCTCTCCTCTTTTAGTTTAAAACTGTTCCCTCTTGTCCTGTCACTATCTGCCATGTAAAGAATCCCCAGGGATGGGGAGGGATGGAAAAGGAGAGCCCAGGAGGACTCCCCAGGTCTCACTACAAGGTGAGGAGCCAGGAACAGGAATGGTCTGCTAGTGCTTTAGTGTTTTTCACCTCATCCCTAAAAATTGGCTGGAAACCTGGAGCTATAGAAAGACACCCTGTGGTAAGCTTGGGCCAGGAAACCTTCAAATGAAAAAGGTAAAGGAAAGGAAATTGAACTCCAATTTTTTTTCTATCCATGCACATCATTCCTTGGACTTGAGCCATGAAGACTTGATAAACCAGGAAAGCCACAGCCACTTCCCCCACCATTCACAAGGGACTTTTTGCTCTTTTTGCTATAAAAGCAACCAGAGGAAGCTGGAGATAGCAGAGCTACAGCCCCGAGCCCTGACTCAGGTAGGTGGGGGACAGTGACACGGCTCTCACAATTTCTGTCCTCAGACCATCCCAGTCCCAACAGGGACAGAGGGCTCGCAGGGACATCCCAAAAACCCACCACAGCTTGTCTGGGCTGCTGCAGGCAAGGAAGATGAGCAAAAAGCTATGGGAGTTCAGAGAAACCTGTTTGCCCTGACAAAGCTGATTAATCATCAGCTCAAATTCAGGGCTGGATAATTCATCCAGCAGTTTCATTTCCTTTTCTGCAGTTACTTTTACGTTCCAGCTCCCACCCCAAGGGATTTGAAATGCAGCTGTTTGTTGGCATCTGCTCTTCCCAGAACTGTCTGGAGTCAGACAGAGGTGTAGTAATTCAGCTATTTTTTTTTCTTAATGAAAACCCTTCTAGTTCCTGTTGCTGTGGAGTGGAACTCACCACACAGCTCATGCCTGCCTTGGAATGCAAACACATGTTGTAAAACAAAAGGCAATAAAAAATAGCCCACATCTATTTGTTTAACCAAAATAAAGTCCCCATGGTTCCAGGGAATCTGGCATGCTGCTCCTTGCAAACCTTTTCACGGAGCCACGCACAGTTACTGAGCCTGGTTTCCAGTAGTGCTCTTTCATCTGACAGAAGGATATAGGAACATGTCCTATCCTGGACACTATGATGAATCTGCGTCCCTAGACAAGACCATTCTGGGTGTTTTTTTTTTAATTGCAGATATCTCTGAAGCTCATTCTTCGAGAATTAAGACAAGAACCTGCCTTGCACTCCTGGGTTTTCATCCTTTCTGCTGATTCACACTTCTTCAGCTCCTCCATTTCCTTTGAAAGATTCTCCAGGGATTTCTGCAGTTTGACCTGGCAAGAGGAAAAATGGTCTCAGCTCACCCCAGCAGCAGCCGCTGAGCACTGCACGTTGGCTGGGTCCCCTCTGCCTAGGGACAGTGACCCGGTGCCAGACAGTGCCAGCACTGGCACCCGAACCCAGCAGCTGTGCTCTTCACTCTGCTCACAGCATTAACCCTCCCCATGCTCCTCAGGTTTTCCCGGTATTTTTCCTCACTATTTAGGTTCTGGAGAGTAAAGTGACAGCAGTCCCACACTGGGGTGAAGGGTGGCTAGGAGCCACTGCCAGTATCACTGGGATATGGGGTTTGGGTGCCAGCATCCTTCCACGGAGGCAAGATGTCCTCAGAGACCTACTGGCTCAGCTTCTCCAGGGGCTGTGGACGGGCGGGGAGCCACACTGCCTCCCTGCACTGGATGGACGGGGTGAGCCTGGGTTGATCTGCAATTTGGGAGATAAGGTGGGTCCAGCCTAAACCCTGCAGCCAAAGTGGCTGTGTGGGCCTCACCGTCTGTGCCACCCCTTCTCTGCTTTCCCAGCGGTGCCAGTGAGCACGTTGGAGGCCGAACACGCCGGTGCCAGAGTGCCAAGGTGCCTCGGGGCACGACAGGGACCCCCGGTGCCCCACCCTCCCTACCTTATACACGTGCGCCGCCTCCTCGATGGGGTAGACGGTGTGCGGGCGGTGCTGCAGGGACTCCCGGCACACCACGCAGATGGGCTCCTCGTCCTCCTCGCAGAACAGCTTCAGGCGCTCGCCGTGCTGGGGGCACAGCGGGGTCCCCGGCTCCAGCTCGGGCCCCAGGCCACCCCGCAGTCCCAGCTGGCGAATGCTCTCCACGATGTTGGCCAGCTGCCGGTTGGGTCGGAAGCTGCTGCGGTGGCAGGAGGCCCGGCACTGCGGGCAAGAGAAGGGCCCGTCAGCCCAGAGCCCCTTGTCCTGGCAGTGCTTGGCGATGCAGCCCCGGCAGAAATTGTGCCCGCAGTCGATGCTGACCGGCTCGCTCATGTACTCCAGGCAGATGGGGCAGATGGCCTCCTCCTGCAGCCGCTCCAGGGCACCTGCCAGCGCCATGGCGGCCCGCTGTCGCGACAGGCACTTCCCTCACCCCTCGTCAGCCAGCAGCGGCGGGCTCGCAGGCGGGCACGGCTGGCACAGCCCCACGGCGAGGAAGCCCTGGCAGTGCCATGGAAGCCTGGAGGACGAGCCGGCCTTGCTGTCGTGTAGCACCGGCCACGGAGCCTCCGTGCTGCTGGGGGGAGGAGCTGGCACGGGCCGGGACAGCTGCAGCCAGCCCCAAAGGCTGGCACTGCCTCCAGCCCGGCGGGGCAAAGCGAAACAAAAACCCCGCAGGGAGAGGGAGACAGATTAGGAAGCACCAAAAATAACCCGTGGCCAGAGACAGCTTTGGGCTGGGACGGTGGTGGAGAAGATGTCGGGTCTGGTATTGGCTGAACCCAGCAGCCTGCGGAGCCCCTGTGGCACCTGCCCGCTGCCCAAGGTGCTGGCCGATGTTCGGGACCCCTCACCACACCAACAATTGTGCCAAAACATCTCCTGTGACACCCACCCACCACAGAGAGCCAGGAGGTGGGGAATGTGCCAGGGCATGAGGCAGAAAGGACAGAAGGAACAGTGCTCTGTCATGCTTGCACAGACAGGCTGGGGAGCCAGGTGTCACCCTGCCACCCATAGACCCAGCGACTGTCAGCCCCAACCCCCTCTCAGCCATTGCTGACCGCCCCAGTCTCTGTGGAGCATCCCAAGGACGACTGGGAGAAGCTGCAGGTTTTGCTCCTTTTTATTATACAAAAATAACTTCAACACATTCAGTACAAAGAAGCATGAAAAGTTTCACTGAAAATGCCAAATAAATTAAGATTGCCTTTGCATTACCTTAAATAAAAGAGCTAAACACTGAGTTGAATACTCTGCAAAATTCCCAGGCAATGAGGATATGTCTCAGAAGTGTCCATGAGAACAGGTCCTTGCAGAAGTGATGCTTGGAGAGAGCAGGGCATTGCTCATCCACTGTGTTCATTGTCCTTTAGTTGATTCATGATGTCCTCGACTCACTTGTCAATGGGGTTGGCACAGACCACCTTGTCCTTGATGGTGGTAAATCTGGAGAAGGAAATCCAGTGAGGAGAGGAAAGAGAGGAAGACAGGGAGCAGGACCACCTGCTCTGTACCACCAGTGAACCCCACCAGACCAGGTACCTCTACAGCTGAAGAACAGCCCTAGAGAAATGGGGTGGGGGTGGCTCAATGTCATTACAGGTGTCCTGCTCTCTGCCACTTAAGCCGCTTTGTCCCCAGCATCTCTACAGCTGGGACACTGTCCTGGCTGGGTCCCACTATTTGGGGTCAGGGGGGTGACTAGCAAAAGCTCTTTTGGCTCAAATGGAATAGGAAGGTCCACAAACGGGCTGCCTGGGATGTGGGGTTGCCCTCAGAGGTGTTCCCAGGCTGTACTCCTCACAGGGGAGAGACCTGCCCAGTGCTTTTCCTTGCCAGGATGAGGTGTGATGTGGTGTTCCCTGCCACCATCAGGACAGGTAGGGTCCCCAGAAGCAGGGCAGGAGATCTACTCACATCACGGCTGACACAGAGCAGTGGCTGCCCATGTGCTCATACTTCACCACGCGGCTCAAGGGCAATGGTCTGGTGATGTACTTAGTGCAGCAGGGACCATAAAAGTTGAGAGAAACTGGAAGATAAGTTTTTTGATTACACCAGACCAGGAAAAGTGGCAGTGGTGGGGGGGTAGGGGGGTGGGGGAGAAGCAAGGTCAGAAGATGAGAAGATCCACAGTGGAGGAAGTGCTGCTCCCACAGTGGACTCCCATCACAGCCACGTTTCCCTCAGGAAGCCAAGGTAAGACACACCTCTCCTTTCTCACAGCAGATAGCTGGGAAGAGAGAGCTGCCAAGCATTACCAGACCTTATACAGAAAGAGGAGAGAGCTTGTCAGAGAGGAGAGGTTGGACTCACTTGGAGGAGACCTGCTAGCAGAGGACAGCCACAAAAAGTACAGCAAGGGCTGCTGTGAAGGTCTTCATGGTCCTGTTGGGTGGAGACTACTTGCAGGAGTCAGGCTGGACTGCTGCAGTGTCCCTGGCTGTGCCTGGTGTGGGATCCCTGGGTTCAGCCCTCTTTATAGAGGCAGAAACATTGCTAAAAGCCATGACACAATGGAAAAAGTGCAGTGTCAGGGATACCACACTGCCCTGAAGAGGGAACTGTCCAGAGCTTCAGTGAGAGCAGTGCCCTGATGTGGCACAGGATATGATAACATGAATGTACAATATCATGAGAGGACAGAGGACAGGACCTTTCCCCTGACCAAAGGATTCTGCAGAGAACCCAAAATGAGTGATTCAGAAGATCAGTAGGTGAACCTCTTGCCTAGAAGTCACGGCAGTGGATGGAGGACGACCGTGGTTGCCATATACTCATGTTTCCAAGAACATCTGCATCACGGACAAACAGGAGATTTCACCTCTGCCACAGCAGCTGGAGCAGGGAAAGTCTGTGAGTCAGACTGACCACGTGTGTGCCCACCCAGCCATGCTGGCTCCCACTTGCAATGCGGGCTTCCTCTGTGGGACCCTGAAGGCCATTGATGCATAAACGCACAGGGCAGAAGGTGGATCGTGGGGCCATTCCAGACCTGGGTTCCTCTTCTGTCCTTGAGCATCCCTTGCAGCAAGTCCTTAGGGAACTGGTTCTGCTACATCACAACTTCCCAAATGCCAGTGACAGCTAAAATAGTGCTCAGTTCTCCATGGACATGGGAATTGGCAATTGATGCCTACAGACAGCTTTAGGAGCTCATGACCATGTTGGCACAGCAAAGCTGACTCAGATGATTATTTGGTTCCAGCAGTGTAGCACCCTCCTGACACTGCTCTGTCAATGTCCCAGCTGCCAAACACACACACAGAAGAGACCGGCTGATTTAGCTCATATTGCTTGGCACAGGAATGGTGTCACTGCACTGGAAGAAAACTCCTGTTGGAAATGTTACGTCCCTCCAGAAGGGCTCTGCTGGCTTCTAGGCAAAGACTTGTGGACGAAGCCTCAGGAGAGTGGAAGAAGAGCAAGGTCTCCATGATGCTAGGAAATGTGTCTGGGTGCTAGACAACCACAGCCACAATGGGAAAGCCACAGAATCAAGCTGCCTTTCCTGATGGTCCAGTGACAAAAGAGGCCTTGCTTCTCTATGGAGGAGGATGATCACAAAATAGAATCCCCCACCCAAAGAGGGATTCCTTGTAGGAACCCAGAGGAGGAACTCAAAGGGAAATTAAGATATGCCCTTTGGAAGGGCTGCAGGAGAGCAGATTCCAGGCTGGGGCTCCCAAGTGCTCCGGGGAATATGGTACATAATCAGCACATCTCAGGAGACTGAAGTCTATGGTAAAGTGAGCCAGACTCATTAGAGGGTGCAGGCTGGTGCCCTGGTGGGGTTTGTTTTCCACAGAGCTTTTTCTCTCACTACAACACTGTGTTATTAAGCATAAGCAAAACTGAGCCTGGGCGAGACCACACATGGTGCCTTGGTGCCAGGGAGGTGCAGGTACCAGTCTGGGGAGCGGGCAGCCAACAAGGGTCTGCCCACAGAGCCCTAGAAGCACAGGGCACGTTGCTGGATTTCTGGAAAGACATTTCCTTAGCAGGGACAGGTCTGTTACTTCCCACAGCAGACACGCAGGCTCCATACAGCCCATGGATTCTCTGCTGCCATCACAGACCAGTTCCCAGCATTGCTTTGGCAGCAGCAAAGGCCTTGGCACATCCATTCCCTTCTCTGCAGCTCTTTCCCCACAGATTGGCTCACTGCCATCCCAGCTCCTGCCGAGGGGTTAAACTCTCAGAGTGACAGTCAGTTGAGACAGCCAGAATCAAGGCTGAGATTCTACTTGTGAAGAGAAGGACTCAAGAGTACCCTCCTCTGAACAGCTGAGGAGCTCAGGATGTCTCTCAGATCCTTCCTGCTCTATAACCTGCCTTGTCCTGTGCTCCAGAGTCCACTCAGATACTGGGATGAAACCTGACACCTCCAAGGCCATGAGGTCCCACCACACCCATGGATCCACTACCCACCACACTGCACACAGTGGGGCAATGAAGGTGTGAAGAGACCGAAACCCAAAGCTCAGCAGAAAGGACTGCAAGGACAGGAACAAACTGCCTGCGCACCTTAGGAGCAGGAATGCTAATGTGCTTGGCGTGCTGCTCCAAGGGAGACATGGAACAAAGGATGAAGCAGCAAGGAAGCACTGCAGTCTATGTTGAAAACAAAACAAATATAAAACAAAGGACAGAGCAACACAATAGTGTTGTGGATATGCTCCATGGAAAACAATGCAGCTAATGGGAATTAAGCCAAAGGAATGATCTAGATGGAAATCAAAAGCTGAACTCTGCTTGGTTAACTCAGAAACACATATTTCTTTTCACACCTAAAGTCATTCAAACTCCACCTAAATTGTAAATTATGTCAACTGTAACTTTACCTTTTCCCAACAAAATAATATAAATATAGCTGAAGTGGGGAGGGAGGTCAGGAGACTCCATCATTTTTGTAGCCAATTATTATCAGTGGCAACCTCTGAACATGTCACAGTCTTCTCTGAGCAGTGTTTGTTAATAAACTGCTCTGTGTGAGTCACAGAATCACACACCCACAGAATAATTAATGTTGGAAAAGACCTTCAAGATCAGGTGCCAATATCTACTCCTTCTATCCCCTGCTCCTGCCATTTCTACCAGCAAATTCAGACCCAAACTTGCACAAATTCGCATTCAGACCAACCCTACACTGCTCTAACACATCTCCACACAGGGACCAGAATAAAAGTGACAGGAGAAAGCTGGGAAATGAGCTGGACCTTCCTTGCTGATGGCTCACACCAACACAGCCCATCTCAGAGCAGCTTTAGTTGAGTGTTCTGGATGTTCCTGCAACATTCAACTACAGGACTGATTGAAATGTCAAGACTTGTTTTGAAAAATCAGTATTTTCTATCAGGAATATAAATATGCCTCGACATTGTCAATGAATTCTCCTTCCTTTCAGATACATTATGCCGTATTTCCTGCTTCCATTCATCCAAAAAGAATTTTTGGAGGTTTCAATACCTCTGTTTTTTCCCCTATTCACTGTTCAACTCTGTTCCTTCCTTAAAGATTCTGTATTTCAGTCTTGGCTGCTCCTTCCTGCCAAGACAAATAATGCAAATCTCTAAATATTTTGATTTCTAAAACCTCCTCCCTATCATACATCCTAAATAGTGGCTATTTATGGAGTCAGTAAATTCTTGCCTTATGGTGTGTTTCAGCTATTGATAGAATCCACACACTGTATCTTTGGATCCATCACCAGGACAGTTTTGGGATGTGGGAGGAAGCCTCTGCTCAGCCCTGAGGGCAGCCTGCTCTACCACACCACTTTCTAGACTGGAGTCATGTCTGGGGGATCACATTATCACAGTGCTCTTGGGAGCTGCTGGATCACTAATGTGGGAAACTGGGTTTAACTGGGAGCAAATCAGTTGGAAACAGAAAAAAAATGACTGGGGGATGCCAGAGATACCAGGGTGGTGCAGCTCCAAGCAAGATCTCAGATAAGAAGTATTTTCAAGAAGAATTGACACTTTCCGTATGGGAATAGAACTCTGCAAGATGGTAAGTGGTCTAGAAAGACGGACAAAGTGAACAGCCACAGTCTGTCCCAGAGCAGGAACCACATCCATTCAATGAAGTGGGCAAGAGCCAGGTTCAAAAGGAACAGAGGGAGGCAGCCGCTCACATGAGGAGCTCCTTGCCAAGGGACATGGTGAGCACAAGGAAATTTTCATGTGCCAGAGTCAGAGCTTGAATTTCAGAGTGATAAGCTTCAGAAGATTTGGAAGATGAGAATGATTGGGGCCTGGGAGTACACTCCAGGGTGACAGCATGAATATTGGCCTGTCTCTTCAAGGGGTCTGCTGTGGCCACATCTGGAGGTACCAAGGCTGGTCTAGATGGACCCTTAGTCTACATTCCCAGGGACTGATCATCTTTGATTCCCCAGGACAACTGGTCCTAGAGGACCATTAGGGCTACAGAGTAGCTTGGAAATTGCATTGAAATCCCTGAACTGAAATTTATACATCAGGACATGCCTCCAGATAAATATCTTTGGTAAATGTCAGCAGAAAGACACCAACAGTTTCTAAGCACACAGTGAGGCAGAAATACATTGCTGCAATTCATGCATTTTTCCAAGACAAATTTGGGGCACCTAGAAAAGCCTCACTTTGGAACCAAGAGCCTGAAGAGCAGGAGGTAGCTGGATGCCATGTTGGGATGTAGACCTCACACAAATGTGGTGGTAGTTCCCAGGACAGACAAATGATGCCTCTGCTACATGGCATCTTTGTTTCCTCAACAACAGCCTCAGTACTGAGCAGCCAGTGGCCTGGAGCTGAGGAGGGCTTGTCCAGCAGCTGCTGCACAGTGTGACAGGTTTAGCCACGGTTCAGAGAAAGGAAAATAAAACCATTTGGTACTGGGTTTGAGATGGGCAGGACCTGAGGCTGCTGAGCATCAGTGTGATGGGTGCCTTGTCCTTGCACACTCTGCTGCCACCACGCCACCATGTCATCAGCTGGAGCTGATGACAGGAGATGTCTGCAAGTCAGGTCATGGAGTTGCAGGAATCCTGAAAACAGCATTCCACAAGAGCACTGGTGGGTGCTGGATCATGAAAATCATAGAAATCATGGAGTTATTCAGGTTGGAAAGATCTCCAACATCATCGAGTCCAGCACTGCCAAGGCCACCACTAACCATGGCTCTAAGCATCACATCTGTATTTCTGTTAAATCCCTCTGGGGATGGTGACTCCACCACTGCCCCAGGCAGCCCCTTCCAGTGCCAGACAACTCTTTCAGTGAAACAATTTTACCCAACAACCAACCTGAACCTTGGTTCAACTTGAGGCCATTTCCCCTTGTCCTGTCAGTTGCTCCCTGGGAGCAGAGGCCAACCTCCCCCCTGGCTCCACCCTCCTATCAGGGAGTTGTAGAGAGTGAGAAGGTTTCCCATATCATAAAGGGAAGACAAGGATATACTGGTCTCCAGAACCATGCCCATGCCCTCCTGCAGCTCCTGCCTCATGCTCTCCCCACGCTGCTCTGCAGCGAGCACAAGGCTCCCACACCCAACTCTGCACACCCCAAGTCCTACACAGAAATCCTTTCCTCGGTGAGCCTGCTCTGGCAGCTAAAGCTCACAACACAGAAATAAAGGACAAATTTGGAACAATTTCTTCACAGAAAGAGTGGTCAGATATTGGAAAAGGCTGCCCAGGGAGGTGTTGGAGTCACCATCCCTTGAAGTGTTTAAGGGGAGACTGGATGTGACACTTAGTGCCATGGTGGTGATCAGTCATAGGTTGGACTTGATGACCTTGGCAGTCTCTTCCAACCAATTGATTCTGTGATTCTCTGAAACCAAGTCTGCCATATCCTGCCGTGGGAGAGACCCGGGTTCAGTGGGATGCTCCAGCTGGACCTGTTGGCCATGCCAAGGGGAGGCTCACCAGAAGATGGCAAAAACACTTGCCACCTCCAGCTCCTGCTCCCGAGCCAGTTTCTCACCTAGGCAGTTGCCCCTGCAGCCCAGCATCCCTGTGTAGTTCAGATCTTCTGCAGATCCATCCAGAAACCTGCTCAGCTTTGGTTTTGAATTCTTGGGCAAGCAGAGGCAGTCACTGAGGCTTCCATGCAGAAAACACAGATTATGTTTTGGGGTTATAGCCCTCCTGTAACACCCGGGCAAGTAAGAGACCTCACCAGGACACAGGTGAGGACCCTATAGACCTCAAGTGCCTTAGCCAAGCAGTCCTCTCCTAGACCCTCTCCCAATTCCAGGCTGCTCTGCCTTCAGTGCTCTCCCAGGACCTGCACCAGGACTGTCTGTGCCCCATAAGAGCAGCCCAGGGTCTCTTTGGGAGCAGAAGCAAAGACTGAGCAGCACCATCTGGTTTGCCCAAAGCATTCAAAAAATGGGATCAAAAGATGAACACCTTCCCCATGCCCCCACAGCTGCTCCTCCTGCCACACTCTTTGCTCCCCAAGGATCTTCCTGCCGTGTCTGGACCACAACCTCACCCTCTCCAGGTGGGCACTTTGGCTCAAAAGTTCTTTTTATCCCAGAGTCTGAGCAGCTCACCCTGCATCGAGGGAAGGGCTGTATTTGGGGTTGCAGGATTGGGTTTGTGGAAGGCTTTGTGACATCGCCACTGCCCTTTCCAGATGTGCCCCCCAGGGATGGCTTGTCTGCCCGGGTGGGATCAGGATGTTGTGCCTTGGAATTTGTAAAGGGGCTACTGAAGGGGATTCATCTTTCCTACCTCCGAGGAGGAAAGAACAGGATCTTAAAACAGAGCCCTGTGCCCGCCCACTGCGGCACAGCCAGCGGGATAACAGAGGAAAGACTGTGGAACTCTGTGCCTGTTTTCCTGATGAAACAAGGGGGATCTGTGCTCTCCCTGAGCCTGGGCCAGGCCATGGGAGAGGAAGGAGTGTTGCAGCAGCACCCTGGGACTCTCTAGCTCTGGCTGGGGTAGGAATCAGAAAAGGAGACTCTAGCTCCCAGCCCGTGGGAAAAGAGCATCCCTGAGCCCTGGACAGGGCCCACAGCCCCTGCAGTCCCTTCTGGCTCCTCTCCTGCCACTTTTCCTCCCTCTTTGGGTGCATATCCTTTGGATTACACTGTCCTGATGGAGGGGTCCTGTGGACAGGAGTCTCTGGGAATGGAGCAGGAAGGGGGACTGCCCTACAGAGCCATGCAACAGGGGAAGGATGAGCTCCAGTTTCCCCTGTCTGGCCTGAGCAGCAATTGATAGATGCCACGCTGTGCTAAGCAGGGAAAAAGAGAAGGAACACACCATCCTCTTCATGTCCAGACAACGTCTGTCCCCACACAGGCCAGACACCCCCATGAGAGGCTCTGCCATCAGCCTTCAGTCCAGCCTCTTTGACAGGAGTGAGGACAGAGCACTGGAGCAGCTAAACCCTAGCCATGGCTTCCAGAAAGGACCTGCTGGGGAGGAACAACTCTGTGCCTTCCCCTCTAAACTGCTTGAAAAGAAGGCACTCTCTCCCTGGAAAGGAGTCCCTCAAATCCCTGCAGAGCCCCACAGCACATTCCAGCAGAGACACTGCGTGGACTGGGCCAACCCATGGTGGTCTGACCAGCAGCACATGGGCAGGATCCCAGTTCCATCTTGTTACAGCCCCTTCCTGGAAGAGGCAGGAGCAGCCCGTAGAAACAGCCTGTTCTGTCCCACACCCAGGCACCTTCCTGTGGTCCTGCCCAAGTCCAAAAGCAAGCACTAAGGATGTGACTCTGCTCTTCAGTAGGAGGGAGCAGCTACACCAGATCTCAGCCTCGTGGTCCCTCGCCATGGGCTCCAGGAGCAGGACAAGCCATGCAGAGGATGAGAGAGGTCCAGATCACAAGGACACCACTGTCCTTTGTCCAGTACCCTCCTCTGCTCTTCCTTTCCTCCATCTCTATTCAACAATGACATAATTTTTTCAATTATTAATCACCTCACTGCAACAGTGGCTGAATCAAACCCATTAAACCTCCCCTGGGAGCAGCCCCAAGCAAGGAGGCAGGTTTCCAGAAAGTACATTAAGAAGGCAGACAGGCAGTTGAGACAAGCCAGAGTGGGAGGAATGGCCTCACTGCTCCATGCAGGCCATTTCTTATCAGCTGAAATCTGATATCCAGTGCACAGGGACTGGGAAGGCCTGTGAGGCAAACAGCCTGTCACACACCTCACTGGGCAGCTCCAGGAGGGTCCTGGTGTGGCTATTGTTTCAGCTGAAAAATAAGCCACAGAAGAGAGCTGTGCCAGGAGAATTTCTTACACATGAGCTCTTGACAGGCCATGTCCTAAACAGCTGTTCCCAGATCGCCCCACCACCCCAGCAGTGTTCTGCAGTTCCTCCCCACCTGGAGCAGACACAAATTTGATATGACCTGCTTTTAAGAATGCAAGAACCCAGCTGGCATGATCCATTTGCATCTCTGGGGATTCAGTTTTCAGTACCTTGACAAAAATAATAGATTTCCCCCAATTTTGCAGAAATGTTCCAAGTGAGAAATTCACCTCTGGAGTGGGATGGTATTCCTGGTCACAAGAGTCAGCCACAGTCCAGCAATTCACCAGGCTGAGAGAATCCCAAAACAGCTTGGGTTGGAAGAGACCTTAAAGCTCATCCAATTTCATGCCCTGCCATGGGCAGGGACACCTTCCACTATCCCAGGCTGCTCCAAGCCCCGTCCAACCTGTCCTTGGACTCTTCCAGGGATGGGGCAGCCACAGCTGCTCTGGGCAACCTGTGCCAGGGCCTCCCCACCCTCACAGTCACAAATTCCTTCCCAATATCCAATCTAATCCTAAACAAATCTCTGATGAGTGATGGGACCAGAGACACAGGCTCCAATCAGATTATGCCAAAGCACAGCCCAGATGCCCACGGGAAGGACAATCCTTCTCCCACCTCTCTTCCCTTCTTTTCAGACACCTGACCCCATTTTGCCCCTCTGCCAATGCTTCTTGCTGGGGTGTACCAGCTGTTGCGTGCAGCACCCACCCTCCAGAGCTCCCGCCCCCAGCCGGGATCCCACAAAGGCTCAGTCCCACACGACGCTCCTGCGGCTGCCGGGGCCCTGCTCACCCTGACATACGCGGGAGCCGCCTCCCCACCCCCGGCCCCAGGGAGGGCCGGGGAGCCCTGAGCGCAGCTGGTGCACCAGGCGCAGCCTGACAGGGGGCTCAGCCCCGAGAAGGGCCGAGCTGGGCCTGAGGCGGGGAGCAAGGAGGGGGCGGTGGTGCCGTGTCACCCCCCTGGTCACACTCTGGGCCCGGCTGATGGGCCGCACCTTCGCAGGCCGCACGCACGGCCTGTAGGACCCCCGCGACCCGCGAACCCAGCTGGCTCAGCCGCGGCTCAGAGCCGTAAAACAGCGGCTCCCCGAGCCCTGGGCCCGGCGGGCGCCGAGGGAGCCCCGGCAGCGCGGCCGCCTCCCCGCTGGTGGGGGCCCGGCAC